>CM057811.1:14871324-15356324 GCA_030067965.1 Latrodectus elegans
CTTCAGCCAACTGAAGAAGAAGAAAAAACTTATAATACATAAGTACGAGATTAATATGTAAGCACTAAACACCCCAAGTCCACGGAACTGCTGTTTAGATTTGAATAGGCATGAGACGTCTTCGGCGGCCCCAAGACATTCCTGAATTCGAAGGTTTTGTTTTTACTTTGTAACTAGTTGGTGCGTCAATAGTATCGTGATTCAGCCATTAAACTCTCGTTACCTTCATCTCGTGTTTGATCGGTGGTTGAGGCTGCTGTTTGGAAAGAGAAGATTTGAGATTGGAATGGAAGAGTATTGTAGAGATCCTCGAAAACAAGTATTGAGTTGTTGTTGATCTGCTTGAATGAGCAGGTGAAGTGGATTTTAAAAATTAATTTCGGCGTGGGAAGATATCGTAATGTGAAAAGATCCATAAATATTTGTAAGAATACTTAATTGGGAATAAGTCTGGTTGCAGTTTAGGTTAACTCATAAACATACAAAAGGGCTAAAATAGCCACTTTTACCAATAAATATTTTTTTTTTACAAAAAATTAATATTAAACAGTTTGAAAATCGTAACTACATGAGAAATTAATACCTGTTCCTAAGCATTAATTAAATGTAGCAAAAATAAAAAGCAGATTTATTAATTTCGTGAATATCAGACAAAATGATTAAAATGATTTCGTTACAAAATCAACAACAGGAGGGCAGCAGTGGTCTAGTAGGGAAAGTTACACCTTCACAACCAATAATGAAAGTAATGGGATTTATATCTTTTTAGCCGAAGAGAGGTTGATCATGCTTAGTGGTCACGTTAAAAACTTTACTGTTCTATGTCCCTCCACTGGTATGCGGTGCACAGGAAAAAAAATGCGCCATCTCAGAAGTGTACCTCATGAGTTTGCTTCAAGGTTATTAGGCAAAAAGTTGTGTTGTAAGTAAATGTGGCTTTTCAAGCTCCAGAAATAGGCAAACGTACTAAAATCATCAAGAGCAAGATATTAATAATCCATTTGAATGAAGACATGGAGGACTGTTTGATATATGATGGATTTTTAGCACCTGCTTGGAATTTATTGCAATTGGTTTGATAATAGGAAAGATGCATATGAAATTAAAAGAAAAGGATTAAATAAATGTGGTTGCTTACCTAATTCCTTCACTTACTAGAAGTCCTATCTCCAATTTTGTGCAGAATTACTAGAGTGAAACTACCCACTAATTAGACGAATTTAATGAATAAAACGTACAAATATCAGAACTGCATACTGGTAAGCAAAATTGAAAAATATAAATGAAGAAAGTTTGATTTTTCTCAAAGTTTATTCATTGCGCATGAGTGCAGATTTAACCGGAAATTACAATTTAAACTGTGTTTCATATCGACGTAGAAATAATCCCGCAAGATGGGATTTGAACCCATGAACCGTTTGAATGAAGACCAGAGGTCTGAACAATCGGCTATCACCACGGAAATCAATTAAGAACAATTAATCAGAGATTGAAAAATTACAGTTCGGTAGTAGCTTAAAAAATAAGTGAGTAATTATTTTCATATTTCATATATTTGATTACATTAATGTGTGTGTGTGTGTGTGTGTGTGTGTGTGTGTGTGTGAGTGAGAGAGAGGTGATATATGTTGTTTGTTCACTTACCTTAAACACGCTATTTGTTATCTTAAATTATTTTATAAAACAGAATGAAAATTTTTTGAGATTTTTTTTAAATGGTAGACTTTCTTCGAGATCAGGAGAGATCTCGGAATTCGTTATCTCTTATATATATATTCATATTATTATGTTACTAGATTATTTTTTTTTTCAAAGAAAAATTTTTTTTCCCGATTGTACCGAATGTATTCATGCTTTGTACAATACACCATCGATCGAAAAAGCATTGAAATCTGGATTGAAATTGTCTTGATATCAATAATTAAAAACTGTATATTAAATACGATTTTCAAAATTTTTATGCCTCTTTCAATTTGCTTTTAATTTCTACATGAGGCTGCTTTTTTTTTTTTTTTTTTTTTTTTTTTTTTATGGAAAATTCGTTTTTTGAGAAAGTGGTAATTAATCTATACTATAAAATTTTATGTATTTAATCCTATGTTTTCCCTTTTATATTAAAATTTAAATAAGAAAAGTTAATTATTTTTAACTTTTTGAGTTATTTATACAAATGATATCTAATATATGTTCGTTATTTCATTACACTGGTTTATTGTTTATCTTCTTAACTCATAATTAAGCGGGATATTCAAGACCTAGGTACGCATTTTCTCTTGGTATATATATATATATTGGCTTTTTTGCCTGGTTTCATACCGAGTTACTTCGTAAATTGAGCAGTGTTCTCTGGATTTTGCCGAAACAGTTTAAAAGAAAGCTAAAACCGAACATTGAACATAATCTTTAGTTATTTGCTTGCGGTAAATGTTAAGTGGAAAGAAACTATACCTCTTGAAGAAAGAGGGTGATATTTTCAACAATTATTAAAGCTTGAATTGAAAAGAATCACAATTTTTCATGAGGGAAGATTTCTTAATCTCATGTACAGTGTGATAGAGAGCAACTCAGCCATGGGTACCTGGAAATAAAGGACCGATGAGAATACGAAAGTTCAGATGCTAAAAGATGACATCAACTAATGATTACAGACACTTGTTCTGCGTCATTCGACGGACTGTACTATTTTGGGCAGCTGGTAGCACGTTATTTTATGGAAACAAGTTTATCACTGTTTGCGTCGTCAATTCGTTTATCGACGTCTACTACATCTGGCTAGCGATATAAATTCTTTTATAAGAAGATTCTCTTAGTAGAACTATCGGTGTCTACGAGTACAATGGACATATAGGTCTGCATCAAGTAATTTTGTCTGAGTCACGCTACTTGTTTTACATGGCTCAACTGAACCATATAACTCCATTTAGGTAGTTGCCAGAAGGTGGTTCTGCTGTACAAAAATGTCACCCTTTCCGTCTTCAGATAGGTCGTTCACATCTGATATATGTGGTTTGTTATATAAATTCCTATATATAGGATTCTCTTGAAGTAAAACAATAGATGTCTACGAGTGCATTGGATGTATAAGTCAGCGTGAAGTAGTTTTGTCCGATGAGTCACGCTATAGTAACAGATACTTGTTTTATGTAGCTCAGATGAACCATATAGCTCCATTTAGGTAGTTGGCGGAACGTCGTTCTACTGTGTTCGGGTGTCACTTTTTCTGTTGTCAGTCAATTTGTCGACGCCTACTACATCTAGTTTGCGATATAAATTCTTGTAATAGGATTCCCTTCAAGAAAAACTGTGGACGTCTTCGTCTGCAATAAACGTGTGGATCACAGCATTAAGTAGGGTTATTCAACAAATCCCACGCTTTCTCACAAATTGAGTAGGAATAAGATTTTATCAATTAATTGAGTTTTAATCAAAAAATCAAAATGATTAGAAAACTCCCAAAATCTTTTTTAACTACATTAATATTAAAAACATTTAAAAAGACTGTAGTTCTTATCTAATTCTGGTGTAGTTTGTCATTTTTTGGATCTTCAGTTATTAAACCAAATTGACTCATAATTTTGTTTGGATTTGCATAGGATACAGTACCATAATGACCACATTCTTCTTATAACCTATACCATTGAATGTTACCTTTCAAATTGCATTATCAAACACCTTTGATTGCGAGCATTGAGATTTATGGTATGGAAAATGATTGGTAACATGGACAATCTCAACTGGTATAAATTCGTGGTAATTTTAATGCCAACAGGTGCACCAGGAAAATGCTGGAGTCATTTCTTTATGTTAAAATATTCCTGGAGCACTTTCCCAACAGTATAACAAATGATCTCCCAAATGTTGTAAAGGATGTCCAAAACTGTTTTTTTTTTTTAAAAAAAAATCGTACATCTTCCTTGGCTTGCCATCATATTTGTCACAAATTGAATAAGATTTCATCGATTAATTGAGTTTTAATTAAAAAATCTAAATGATTAAAAACCTTCCAAAATACTTTTAACTACATTAACATTAAAAACATTGTTTTTATCTAATTCTGGTGTAGTTTGTCACTTTTTTGGATCTTCATTATTAAATCAAATTGGCCCCTAATTTTGTTTGTATTTGCATAGGATACAGTATGACATAATGCTATTGAAAATATTAAGTTTAAATTATTAAGAATGAAATATGAATAACAGAAACAAATGAATCGATGCAACTTATACATTTATAGTTTTAAAAACTGAATTTTAATTTGAATTTCCATTTTTGTCCAGGAAGTATGTTTTAAGTAGAACATGCTTTTTGGGTCCCAAAACCAATTATTTAATGAAATGCTCTGGTTCAAATCTACGAAGAAATAGAATAATATCCTTTCATTAAAACTGAAATAAATGTTCAATAAAAAATAAGTATTTGACTACTGAAAATATAGAATCATTAACAATCATATAAAAAATATGTGTTCTTAATATATCCATTAAAAGTCATCTTAAAGTAAAAAATAAAATTTTGTTCTGGTTCAAATTACAAAGAACAAGAATAATATACTTTCGGCAACTGAAAGAAATGTTCCATGAAAAAATGGTACCTAAAAGTAGAGTAAAGTGAACAAGTAGAATCCTTAATAATCAAATAAAAAAATGTGTACCTAATGCATAAATTTAAAATCATCTCAAAGTGTAAAAATTAGAATTTGGTACATTTAGTTATTAAATAACTTTTGAATAATTATCACAGTGCCGAATTAAAAAATATATAATGCGTGAGTCAATCAAAAACAGAAAATACTTAATCTAAATCTTATACCTTTGAGCAGTTAATAATATAAATGATTTTAAAAAATATTGAATACTTTATTTAAATCAAAAATTTAGATCTAATATCATAGCTAACCTGATAATTTTATGACAATTTTTATTGCATTTTTCAGAGCATGTTTTATTTCAGGAAGTTGAAAGTTAAGTTTGCAATTAATAGGAAAACATGCATTTATTATAAGATTTCTACAAAAGTCTATAATCTACATCAAATTTTCCTATAAAGACATATTTCATAATGGCCTAATCATTTCTGAGAATACGAAAATTAAGTTCATATTGCCCAAACAGAACCTGATCTCGAGTAATTATATTTTGCAACTATTTGTTTCCCCCTACATGAACACAAGCAGCTGTTAAGCCTGCTCTATCTTCCAATTATTGTATTTATGGGCCCTTCTACTGGACTGCAACCTAATGTAACATTAGAAAAAGTAACCCTGTCCACACCAGACAGAAATACGAAATCAGGTATGACCATTACATCGGAATTTTCCGTGTGTACTTTAGAAATCGTAATTACAGGCGGTCACAGTTTTGAGCTACGCCTATTTTGGATATCTCTATACAATGGCCCATTGTGTAGCGAATGATTTCAAATTGTGGAACAAAAGAGTAGCAGGGGTGTTTAAATTATCATCAAAGCAATCACGATTTGAGAGCTTTAGCTAAATCTTCTGGTACAAGATAGTGATTAATTTATCGTCATTACGTGAGTTGATCACCAAGTTTATTTGGCTATTTGCATGTGACTGTTTGTTTGTTTGGTGAGTAATTATAATTAAACCAAGTCCGCTATGTTTTTATTTTCGTTATAAATCTTTCATGAAATTAATGTTAATTAATTTCTTATAGTTAAGCTTCGCTAGTTGTTTATTTAAATTATAAGGTAAATGCTAATTTATTCTGTATTCACAGTATCATTGCATGAAAGTTTTTATAAACTTTAAATTATTGACTTGAGAATATATACAAACGGTGTGTCAACACTTTTTAAAGTATTCTGAAAAGTAATATAGTCCTTGAATTTTTATACTTAATTTTTTTATTGATGAATAAAAATGAATAAGGATTAAAGATATAAACTTTTTTACCTTAAAAAAGTATCCATTATTTGATAAAACAAGGAATTCGAGTTATATATTATCATTTCATACCATATTCTATTTCTTGTTATTTTTTTATAACTTTCTACAGCAAATCTAAAAGCTATTTTTTAATGTAGATATATATTTAACTAAAGTATAGCCTACTTTTTTGTTATTAAAAGAAAACTAATGACGAATGTTTTGTTGAAAAGGGCAAGGAACCCATATAAAAAATATCATTTATTTTTTTTTTTTATTCAAACTAATATTGGACAAAGTTGATTTCCCCGGAAATGATGCAATGAAGGTGAAAATTTCAAAAATGATTAATAATTAAACATCGTTGATAGAATTTCTGCAAGAATAAAATTTAATTTCTTTCAAAAATTTCTAAGTTTTGAAATGTTAAATATTTTTTCTATAATTTTTCTTCAGTTTAATGATGTCATAAGAATTTTGTTGACTATTTTCATGTTTCGAATCTTCCATGAAATATTGAGGATTTGGCGATATTCAAATCTGGTTCAGATAACAGAAAAGTGCCGAATTCATATAGTATATATATTTTAAATTTCTCTTCAACAAGCTTTCTACAAATGCATCACAGAAAACATTAAAAGCGGTGAAACTGAAAAAATAATTTGTGCAAATGTATCATAAGATATCATACCAAGGACTCCAGCGCCACCTCAGGGCACAGAAGGGGAGTAAACAAAATATTACCTGCCATTTTTTTTCTCCTTTTCGAACTTTCTCTTCTGAAAGATCATTAAGAAGTGTTCGACAGGATCTAAAATTATGAGTTTGCCACCAAAGCACCCGAAGGGTACGTGGAGCAATTTTATCTTCGGAATACCTTGGAAAGGGGCCGAGCAGTGATTTGTTATTCAGGTGTCCGCCCCCTCAAGGAATCTGTGACATTCCTGCAAAACTCAGGTTCGCTACAAAAATGCCGCCAAAATTGAGCGCCAACAGATGTAAGCTAAGTAAAATATTGAGAGGAAAAAAGTAAATTTTATATTTAAATATAAAAATGTTTTTATGTTGTGATAGAACATAAAAAAAACTAATTTTTTTATTCAAAATTTTAAAATTTTCCATTTTTCATTATTTGAAAAATTTATATATGTATCATTAGTTCTGAAGACAACATATTATTTAGAATTTAATAAGTTAGGAAATTTTTAAATTTGATTAGACTCTACACAATAATAGATCAATATTCAAACAGTCCATAGATTGATTGGAACCAATTACGTGACAAAAACATGAAAATAAATATTTTAAGCTAATCAGAAGACGTTATTAAATAATTTTTGTTTATTATTTTAAAATTTGTAGTAATACAACACGTTCTCTCTATCGCTCTCTTTTATATATATATATATATATATATATATATATATATATATATATATATATATATATATATATATACACACACACACAATAGTAAACTAATTGTTAGATTTTTAGTAAATTTTATTAGCTTTTATCCAATAACTGATTCCCAACTAAGAGTAATCTAAAAAATCCAAATCTACACGGTAGATTATGAATGTCTACATCGCTTACACTTTCAGAGATTTTGAGCTTAAAAATTACATTTCAATATCTCCTAAATTTATTAATTTCTAAATAATGTTATATTCTCAGAACTATATAATACAGCATTCTTTTAAAGTAACAGGAATTTAATAACTGGCATAAATTTATATCTAAAATAAAAATGTATTGCAAATCATTTTCTGGATAGGGGTGGGATGTTTATAAAATTGTTTTATGTTAGGCCTGGTTTAAAAATTTTAGATCATCTGAGTAATACAATGGGGAGGAAATACTTTATTAAAACATTTGCTAACTTATTATTACCTGAAATACACAATAAAGAACAAAAGTTAATAATCCCTTAAAATTATAAGTAAATATGGATGGAGGTGTATTATTTTCTTTGCCTATAATAGTTTCTTATCTTTATGTTCAATAACCTCACTTATGTTCTTAACTAGTCGTGGATTCAATTAAGAAACCACCTGTCTTCAAGAAGCTCACAAAAATAAATGTTTAAAAGAAATCTGGCATTATATGTGGATTAGTCTACGATTGCAGCTTTGGAAGCCCGCTATTAGTCAAATCTCGGCCTCTATTCAAGGAACATAAATTCAATAATTCTATCAACACGCAAAACTTCCATTACTTCTCAGACTATAGCTATATAAAAAGATACAGCAATCTTTTTTCCCAAAACATCAAACTGATATTTGATGTTTGGAATATAACGATAGAAAAAATGGGGACTCAATTATGTACTTATTCCCAAAAGGCGTGTAAAAAAAAAAAATACCGAGTAACTATGCGTGAGAGGAGAAAACGGGCGAAAATAGGTTTTTCCATTCATTGATATCAAAACAAAAGTTTAAATTTAATGTTTATGTTACGCTGGAAGAATATTCGCTAACTGCATTAAAAATCTGAAATTAATTCAAATAACCAGCGGAAAGATCTGAGTAATTTTTGCGCGTCTTTATTTTCAGGTTATTTTGAGTGAGTATACGCTTTCGTTTCAACTGTAAATGCAATTAGTCCATATTTACATCTTCCTCATTGATTACATTTTACACCGCTTGGTACTACTAGTAAAGGCAGTTTTTAACTGTGATAAAACATTTAAAAACATATATATTTTAAAAATTAAAAAAAAAGAAAAAATAATGAAAAATTTATAAATGTTCGAATTTTAAACAAAAAAAAAAAATTTATGATTGGGTTAGAGTTGAAGTTGTAAAACTAACAATTCCCCAAATATAGGTTAATTAAATTCTGCCTCTTAATTTAATATATAATAATCAATTATGTAAAAATTCTCGTTATCTTTTAATTTTAATTCATATTGACAAGTATTAGTACCCTAAATGCTAAATTATCCTTTTTAGAAAAAAAAAATTTTTTTTCTCATAAAAAAACCTGGGAATTATCGTATTTTTTCTGCAATCTGGTAGAAATAAAAAGTTTAAAAAATATAACTTCAGCTTAAAATATAATTCATGAGAAACTATACGTGAAATTTTTGTCTAGATGCAAAATTTGGAATTAACCGAATTCGAATCACTAATTAATCAACTTAAATTTATTTTTTAGGAAAGAAACATTTACATATTTTTTAAGAATATTAAGTATTTTTTTAAAATTCAACTATGTATATTTAATTTTAAGTTTTCTTTTTGATAGAATTCTTGATTGTGCTTCATTGTCAATTTTACAGTCATAAATTCTATTAGTGCTATTTATAGAATTTATGACTGTAAAATTGAATTTTGACAGCTGCAAAAGTTAACAGTCCAAAATTTAACTACACAACAAAAAACAAAATTCATTTATTGATTTCATTTGGTAAATTAATGCTTATATAATGTAGAAGAATACATATACTTT
Organism: Latrodectus elegans; assembly: GCA_030067965.1. Classification (NCBI taxonomy): domain Eukaryota; kingdom Metazoa; phylum Arthropoda; class Arachnida; order Araneae; family Theridiidae; genus Latrodectus; species Latrodectus elegans. The sequence continues at coordinate 14,880,665 of CM057811.1, forward strand.
TATAAATTTTGAACAGAATCACACAATAACTTTGAATACTATAATTTATAATAATTTTGAACTACTTTAAATTTAAACAGAGAGCAACTGTGTTTATGGTATTTAGATTCTGTTTTGAAATAGAATTAATTTAAATGATTGCTAATAAAGATATTATTAAAACGCATTCTTTTAGATACAGTAAATTTTTTCCCAATGAACTATTAAATAAATATAATTATTTTATTCACATCACTAGAAATGTTTAGTGCGCGATTCATTATTAATCTTTAGAGCCATTAACTCTAGATATTAGTTAATATCTAGAGATTAATTAACGAATGAATTAAAATACTTTTCGTTATAGTGTATTTATATTTCTATAGTCAAACTTATAAATTCTATAATTTTGTTGAAAGAAATTAATTTACATCAAGATAATTTAACTAGAGTTTACATATATATAAATGAATATTTTCCTATTTATCATGCTACATTTAAAATATTTAGTTGTTCTGTTGCTAAGAATAATATTGAATTACCATATAAAGATTTTAATTTTATTTCTTATTAATCTGATCTATTTTTTACACATTTTCTTTAATATTTTTGAAGTAGAATCTGATTATCAAAATATATTGGGCCTAAAACTTCAATTTATCATAAATTTTAAGTTAATTACTATGTTTTATAGAAATAAATGTAAATTCGGAAAAAAATATCATCGTTAATTTGATAAATATTAGTGAAAAGTTCAAATATATTGCTCAAATACTTTAGAGAATTGAGAAATTGGCAAATTAAATTTTTAGAAAAAATCATTCTAATCTCCCGAGGCAATCGCAAATCCTTTTATGACAAGTACAACCTTTGGTTTCATATAACTTGTCTTTTTTTTTTTTTTTTTTTCACTTGTCACACAACAGGAAAATTATTTCCAGACACAAGGAATTAAAGATAATTGTTAGTTTATTAACAGATTAACAATTATCTTTAATTATATAATAAATTTAAATAATTGCTAGCTTAGTGTAATAAGATAAAAATTATTTATATTAATCATTATATTATATTATATCGTATTCAGAGGGAAAATGAAAGCATTTTTTGTGCAAACTATTAATGCTATATTTACTTTTAAACCTTATTCATCAGTGCCTTGAATATAAATTAAAATTTTATAAATGTAATTATTGGAAATTTCCTCATTGTCTTTATAAAATTTCTTCACTTTTTGTTATATTATCTAAAATATTTAGACATTTTTAATGAAGTTAAGAATAATGAAAAATTTATATATTTCTGATACTTTGTGAACATTATATCCATTTAATTAATAAGAAACTAATGATTTTAAATTGTCATATTGCAATCATAACTCCTATAAGCTTTAATGCAAAAGGTTTTTATAAAAAAAAAAGAAAAAAATATTTGAATCTTTAAAATGTCTATATTTTTTCAATTCGAATTTCTTTAATTAGTTTCTTTTTTTATTTCTTCAGATTGTATTCTGATATGGCATTTTACAAAATAATGTATTTCATTTTTGCATATAAATATTTCGATTCTTTTTATATAATTAGAGAATAATATTTGTGTTTTACAAAGTACGAAGGAATATTTTGAATTTATATCGTATTTTAATAACTCGTCAAAAATATTTGTAACTTTCTTAACCTAATATACTTTGTCTGTTAAGTATATTATACAAACATCATTCGACACCCGTGTGAAAAAAGTAGTTTTATTCAAATAAAACTAGTTACAACTTGCATATAGACGCTAAAGAGGATTTTATTAAACTTTAATCGGAACTTAATTACCGAATGCGTGTTCTGTATTTCAAAATAACGTCCTCAATGAAAAACCAATTCTATCGATAAAGTAATGTTAACTAAGAATTATTATAATATATATATATATATATATATATATATATATATATATATATTTATATATATATATATGTATATATATAATCACTAAAATCGAGTTTATTAAATTACGAGATGAAAACTGTATACAGCTTTTAGTTACACGGTTTGGTGTTTATTGGTTAACTGTTACACCGATAATATGCCAAATATGGCAACTATTATCCGCTCAAGTTGCTTGTGCGCATATTTTAAGTCATGTCTAAAACTAATAACAGAGTAGTAGAAGCATACATTAAAATAGAGCTACTTTATAATCTGCGCGCTAAAGGAAGATCATATTTTTCTGCAATCATTTGAAATAATTATTTACCTCCAGCTTTTAAGGGTCTAGCCTACCCCTACACCCTCCCTCACTCTCTTGACAAATTGAACCTGATAATGACTACCGGTATCAAGAGATCATTTATTAAAACATAGCGTATTTATTACTTGGCATAAAAAAATTGCAATGCCTACCGTGCTTTAAGTCTCATTGGTGTAATATCAAGCCAATGAAAAGACCCCTTTAGTTATTTATCTTTTTATAAATTATATTGTAATCTTCATAACTCTCATATTTTTTACTGCTTTGTTTAAAACTAGTTTCTTGGATATTTGGAGTTTTTGCGAATAAATACGTTTTCATATTTTAGGACTGTTAAGTGATTTCAGATTTTTTTTATTGTGTTTAAAGCTTTTGAAAAGTAAAATACTGACTTTGTTTTGGATGCAATTTTTGTTCTCATAATTTATGTCACCCAAGGGGTAAATAAATAAATCTGCAATTTTTAAACTAAATGATTTTTCAAAAAGGAACTAATCCTTCAGATATAGCTTTCAAATCTTTTTTCCCTGCTTTTTAGAACTGAAATTTAATATTAAATCTTTCTCATGATAGAAATCCTTAAGATTTCCGAAGCGAGAAATTCCTAAAATCTTAGAAAGTAAAATAAGATCTGAAATTTAATCTTAATGTCTGGAATTAAGATTAATTCCAGAATTATATGAAGGATTTCTCAAAAATAATGAAATCCTTAATACTGGCTTCCAATAATATTTTTGCCTCTTAAACACTGAAAATAAAACTGAAATTAAATCTTAAGAACCTCTCAAATATGGAGAAATCTTTAAGATTAGTGTAAAGATTTCTTCATGCCTCTTAGACTGAGAAAAAAGATCTTGAATTTAATTTTAAAGAATTCTCCTTTTTTGGAAAAGATGTGCTGGTTCAGAAACTCACTTTTTCTTTTACAAAACAACAAGATTATTAAGCAAGGAGCAGTGTTGGTATGATACATTTAAAAATAAATGTCAAAAAACTGTAATCGTAATCCAAACTTAATTCAGAAATAACAAAAGCTCAATATAGAAAATAATTCTGTAAAATATAGTGAATATATATATATTTTTTAATGTTCTAAATTTTTAATAAACAGTAATCTGAATAAGTTATCTTATTTTACATCAAAATTTTACAACAAGTGTTTTAACTAAATCATTATTGCTTACAAATGACCTTATTTTTTAAAATCATATTTTTATATTCATTACATTTAAATAACATGATTTTTGTATTAATGTTTTATTTCGCGCTCTAAATTATACAAATTTAAAAAATGCATTCTCCATTTCACTAGTTATATATTTTGATTTATTTATTTGCAACTTTCATAACGTTTTTTTATGTTTATTAAACTGTATAGTTAAAATTAAAATGGTATAACATAAAATTAGATATCGGGTAAAAGATGTATAAAATTTTTTTGAATTAGATTATAATTGAATGCAAGAATGTTTTTGTAGTCAAATAATGTTTTGAAAATAAAAACACAATTCTAAAATTTGGATTATTAAAATGTATAAATGCATATTAAAGTAATCTCTATTAACATCACAGATAATAAAAAAAGTTTCTTTATTAGCGCCATCTTAAGAAATAGTACATGTTTACATCTCGTGTAATGGATAATTGAGAAATTGAAGACTGTTGTATGTTTGCCACACATTGTCTTCCATAAGACTTCTCTTAATCAGTAAACCTTATTCTTGAATCACAAAAGACTCGACCAGGAAAAAAACCACACTCACCATCTCCGACATACATATAAGGCGGTGCAAGTGAACTCTGGACTCTACCTTAAGGTTAACAGGTTTGGAGTGCTCGCCCATCACCAAGTGCCTCGTCCTTTCACGTTCAGGTGCCGAGGTCACACCTGAGCTGGTACCCTCCTTCCCATATCCACGCTACACCAGCGGAATGACATTGGACGTTACATATGAACGTGGAAACGTCCTCAACCCATGGAGCTCCAAAAAATAAGTGAGAGTAAATGTGGTCACCCTCCCAATCACAACCTGCGTCTGCAGAATACAGAAGAGGATCGAGTTTGCGAGGCTTAGTGCCAGAAGCTGAGGCTTCTATAACTAATTTTCATACCTTGCAACTCGAAGCTTTGAACTCGAGTCTACCTTCCAACAGAAATTCTTCACTGTTCAGCAGTGGCTGGAATCATACTCAAAATCTTACCCTCCGAAGACCGTTATTCTGCCACTGGAAACATTCGCGAAGAGCATTAAATATATTTTATATTTAAGACTTTAAATATTATAGTCGTAAATTTTAAACCTTATAAGCAAATGTTAAAAATCGGCTGATCTAAAGTAGGTAATGCTGCTATGAATTGAACATTTGAAATCATAATTGAGGATTCAATTCACACAAGTTAATAAATTCCTGAAGTTTAAAAATAACGGTACGAAAAATTATTAAAAAAAATGGATACATTTTTTGGCGATTAAAGATATAACTAGTTGTTTAAAAGGAATAACTCTATGTTTGAAATTTAAGTTTTATATAGAAGTTTAATTTAGGAAATATTAAATTAAGTAAATCATAATTTCTCTTTCAATAAACATTAATTTAAATGTAACTCACTGATGGTAACACAATTATTCTTTAAAAATTTTACAGATTAATCAAATACTTTATGTCATGAGATAATCACTAAGTCAAAATACTAAAAATAAGGATTTGCTTATTTAAATGTAACTTACTGATGGTAACACAATTATTCTTTAAAAATTTTACAGATTAATCAAATACTTTATGTCATGAGATAATCACTAAGTCAAAATACTAAAAATAAGGATTTGCTTACTATAAAGACAAAAAAATTTTTTTTTTAAATAATTGACATAAAAATTTTCTCTCGCGCGTGTTAATTTTTCAGAGATGATACTCATCTTTAAACCTGTTTTCTCATAAACGCAAACTTTAAATCAAAGCAAACTAAAAATCCTATACTTAATCTTCTCGTATATTTGTTTAATATTCAGATAAATTATAAAAACAAATTTTTAAGAGCATTTTATTTTAATATAGTCATGTAAAAGAAAAAAGATCATAAAAAAGAAATGGAAATTTCTTTTTTTCGAAGCAAAATCAAACCCTTCTTGAACCGTATGACAGATGGGAATGAAAAATGGATTACCAAAGAAAACATAGTAAGGAAAATGGTATATTGTTGGGGAAAAACCTAGCCTTCCCAACTCTCAAACAAATTTGACCCTGAGTAAGAGAATGTTGTGTATATGGTGGGATGTTTGAGGACCTATGAACATTAAAAACTGAACGAAAAGCTCAGTTCGGAAAAATGTCGTCAGCAACTGGATATTTTAAAGGGAGCAGTCCAAGAAAAGAGGCATCCGTTGTTCCAAGATAGAGCAGTCCAAGAAAAGAGGCATCCGTTGTTCCAAGATAGAGCAGTCCAAGAAAAGAGGCATCCGTTGTTCCAAGATAGAGCAGTCCAAGAATGAAGCCAAGAAAAGAGTTTGTCAAAAAATTGTTGAACTAGGCTGGGAAAATCTGTCCCATACACCATATTTTCCAGGTTTATCACCCTCCAACTATCACTTGTTTTGTTCTTACAGAATGTTTTAACGAACAAAAAATTCAAAAATGAATAAGATATTAATCAAGCACTGTTTAAATTCTTCGCATGAAAATAAAAAATATTCTTAAAAATAGTTTATAAAGAAAATGTCTCACGCTGGTAAGAAGTCATTAATAATGGCAATAATATTGTTTAATAAAATTTATTGACCTCACGAAAATTTATTATTTGGTTTTATTCCAAAAACTGGACAAAACTTTCCGGTAGACCTAATATCATTCTTATTTTTTTTTATAGAACGAATTTCCTTTGTTTCTAAAATGCCTTAGTGTTGGACACTTATAGCATTATACATTTTGCTTTAGACACTTTTCATATCCTACAACCTAGAAATTAAGGTATGTTCAAATTTTGCAAATTTCTATTAAAATATCCATTATATTCTATTTGGGAAATCGTGAACAAAATGCTTGGAATGAAGTTCTCAAAATTAAACATTGCTGTTTAATTGTAAAAACTATTGGAGCGTTTAAAAAATAAGAGTTGATATTCATGTTTTTACTTGTAAGAAAGAAAAAAAAAGCCAGATATTTGGAATTTTATTAAAGTGACCGAGTATTAATTCAGAAAGTCTTTTGAAGATACATAATTAATAAATAACTTTAAGAATATATTATAATTCATTGTCCACTAATGAGACCTGTTGATGTAGAAGTGGCGCTTTGCGCTCCCATCGCACAGATACGAGATTCTCAACTCGGGCTGGGAAAGGTCGACTCAGACTGTTATCTCTTCAGTGGGACGATAAAACTAAATACCAAGCATGCTTGGGAACTAAACACTGTTTGTTTTGAGCTAAGCTGTTCTCCTAGTAGAGACGTATGTCTCTATCACGAAAACGGATCATCACGAAATCAGGGAGAATCAGGAGATCAATCCCAAAAACAGAAGACTTTGGGCCTTGGACATGTGTAGCTGTCATGCCACACAGTTTATTGTCCTCTAATGCTGTGCCATTTCTGGGACATTAATGACTTTTAGTGTTTCAAAAGGTTAGAAGTGATGGCTACTTTTGCAAGGAATATCCCGGGAGTCCAATGCTATTCGAAAGTGGGTCCTCATAACTTAGAAGATGGCATCAAGCAAAAGAGGTTCAATCTTGATCAGCAACTTGCAGAAAGTATAATTTCTCTTAGAGAACATTCCGACTGCGATCTGTTGATTTATTTGTTGAAACCATCATTAACGAACTTTATGGATATTCAGCTGGGTTGGGTGTTGAGTTCTCAACCTTCTGGCCATAAGCATGATGGTCCAAATCCTAAGTCTATTATGGCCTTAGATTTCATTATGCTGATTCATTTTGACCAACCCTTTGACCTTTGTTGTTGAACAAATGCTTTTTGTCATGCACATCTTTCTTATGTATTTCAGATATTTCTGCCGAAAAACAGTAAAAGCCTCTGTCGTATTTATTAGAAATAAACCTAATTGAAAAATTAGCATTGGGTAAAAACATTTTGGTATCCATAGAGCAAACTGCCTTCTGGCATTACATTTCATGGATAAAGGGCTGTATTAATGTGTCGAAAGGGAGAAAACCTGGTAAACTTCCTATCACCAACCCCGACAGACATGCATACAGAAGATAGAAGTGCAACACCTCTATACCGTTTTACAGCAGTGGCTCATATCGAACCCGGGACATACATATTCAATATTTCGATTTAAATATATAAAAACCTACACACAAAGACGTTTAATTTCAAATTGCAATTTAATTTCATTTTTAAATGTCTTGAGAATATGCCTTATACTTTGGAAACAGTTTCATTGGCTGAAACTAATATTAATTAAAAGAATTTAATCTGATATTAGTGCTATATATTTTACAGTTTTTATTCGTATCTCAAAAGAAACTAAGTATATCAAAAAGAAAATGGGGGTAAGCTAAACAAGGATATAAATCAATTAAATCATAAGTCTGCAAAAGCAAGTAATGAAAACCATACGTTGAGGAAGATAGGCAAAATTATGTGAAGGTCATGTGTAAAATGTTTTTTTTTTTAATGTAAAATTATCTTTTTTTCTCCACTCTCGAAAACATCGTTGCCAGAGAATACACTGAATTAAAAGTATTCACTGGCTGTCTGTCTGTTACAACTGACTTTTAATGATACAGATCAGTAAGAATCGTGTAAATTTCGGTTTAGAATACATGTATACTGTTGCATAAGCTCACCATGAACTAAAGATAAGACCTCATTCTTGGATATAGATGGTTTCAAGTTCGATCCTATCAATTTTGTCTTTGTATTTCGCTTTCATTTTAAATTTGATGTATGCACTTGAAAGTTTTTGGGTTTTCTTTATAGTAACAAATGATATAGTTTTCTTGAAAAGCTCACCAAAAAGCAAAATTTAAGTATTTAAGAATATTAATATAACTTTTTACAGTTGCGGTAGACAAATGCTAATTCGACTAGAATCAATATAATTTTAAGGGGATTTTGAATCACTCAAAATTCCCACAACCAAGGTGAGTATCGTTCCCACGAACAGTTGAATTGTAGAGCAGTATAACCAGCAACTTGATTCAGAAATATAATTTTAATATTGTACACTTTAAGCTAACATTTTTTAAAATTGTATTGAGATGATAGGCAATTTTCTAACTATCTTGTTTCACCTTGACTAAAGGAGAGATAGATCAAAGAGCCGGAGAGAAATTATAATGCCCCTTGATATCATAAACATTAGAAGTTAAATGAAGCAAATGTAGAATAATTGTCCAATCCGCTTAATATGGGTAGTTAATTTATTTGCCCCCCAATAGTCATTTTTTTCCTATGAGAACTAATTTGAGAGGACCCACAGTTTAAATAGGATATATATTTTTACCCATATCCATACTTTCAAGGTGAGTATCGAACCAACAAACCGTTGAACTGAAGGTTAGAGCCACAAACCATTCAGTTGTCACTTCGATTATAATAGGTAGTGGCATCATCTTGCTGAAATATGGTGACAAACTACTCTTTAAGTCATCGATACAAAACTCTACAATTTTAGACTATGGCAGTGGTTGTTACGATTGCGGGAGATGAGATAAGCTCGAATATTCTTTATCTTGTTCATCTTTCTGATACGCATACAATATACTTTCAGTGAATACACTCCCATGTTAGTTAGAATGGTAATAAAATCGATAAGTTTCGCCAATCTGCCTCTACTACAAAGTAGCTTGATTTAAACAGATAATTATTCCTTAATCAAAACGATTGAATTAAGTTCGCTTTGGAGAGTCCCTTCTGACATCAGTGGGAGGAAATGACCCCATTGATGTCACCAGCTCAATAATTCGAGAAAAAGGCAAACGGTTCTCTCATTCTTTTCGAGAGGCTTCATCAAATCCGTTGCATGTCTTCAGGGACAGAGAAACTTTCTGGAGTGTCGTTGGTGCAGGGCAGAACAGCCCTCCCCTAATTATATTCTCAGGAGCTTATGTTTTACGGTTCCCGAGACTTGAAAAGATCCGAGGGTGTTTTTTAGATTTTTTAGAAATTTTTGGCTTAACGGAGATGGTGTAGTAATGCTACATCTTCTGAGATTAGAAACAACACAATTTTAGACGTATTAACCATAAAGTGGGGTTGATTCTTTCGTTCTAGTTGAGATCATAGTTACATCACTTTGATACAATTCTCATTGGTTTAAAATATCCATGACGTCAGATAACGTTTCCTCTACGTCACACATCGTATTAAGACAGCATTGTAAATACGAGTAGTCGACGAATTTGCTGCCTTCCTTCAAGCGGATTTTTGAACGACAGCAAACAGGCAAAATTCACCATCAAATGTCTTGAGAATAATGTCGTTCATTTTGTTAATAAAACGGTATCTTATATGAGGACTAAAGCATTGGTTTGAAAATCTATTTTCCATTAGTTCAGGTCATTAAGAAGTTGACAATAGAACAGCAGAGAATACTAAATGAAATCGACAAAACATCCACTTTATGGTTAGTTCACATCGGCAAGAATGATTTAAATTTTAAAAAAATTTCATTAATAAATAGAACTTTAAACTAATTACTCTCTGCAGTATTTGTAAACAGTCTCTCTTAAACCTTAAGTCTAAAACCTTGCTTACGCCAACATTTTTTAAATTTCTAAAATACAAAAAAATTTTCTAAATTATTGAGGTTTCTTGGAAAATTACTAAAATTAATTGTTATTTACTTATTTTGAGGGGAGTTCAGCAATTTTGCAAATATTATATATATATATATATATATATATATATATATATATATGCGCCTCGTTAATTTTTATTACTCTCAACTATTTAATAAATGTTGTTCACTGTACTAAAATATTATTTACTGGGTATTCTTTGTTCAGATAATTATTTAAATATGCTGCATTTTTCCATTAGAAATTACGATCTTGGAATAAGAGGTTTCTAAATTTACAAGTCATTGTTTTTGATAAGACAAATAGATAAATTTTCGATTTATCTTCAAGACTTTTATGTCACCCAGCTAACGATAGTAAAAATGCGACTACATTCTCATGCAGTGTACACGCGACATAGTTGCAGGTGTCAAAGAGTCAAAATATCCTAAACCCATCCAGATCTCGAGGACCCACCTCGACGCGCGTCCCGTAGCTTCTGCATACAGAGCAGGCAGAACAATTATTAACTTCTTAATCCGCGGACATGCAGGGGAGACAATGATCAGTTTATATCTCCTCACCAGACTCATTGTTATTCTGTCATGGTAGAGGTTACAGTCAGGGTTAAGCACCTGCCTTTTCATTCGACCCATCAGCTGGGAGCCTACCGGCCTGGGAATTATGAGATAATTCTCACTCCCTGTCCACACACGAGTTGGCGATTTGATCTGCGGTGTGATTTCATTTTCGTTGAACTTAAGACTATAAAAAAGTAAGTTAAATTTTGTCGTAAAAATCCTTTACATATTTTAGTCGTTTCTCACTTTCCGAATAAAAAAAATAATCGAAGTGTACGTTCCTCTAAAGACTGATTACGAAAACTATGAAATTTATGGTTCAGTTTAATTTTTTTTTTCGTTAACCATAAAGTGGCTGCTTTTTTTGTTACAGTTGAAGTTATGACTATATCATTTTATTACAAATATCTTTGGTTTAAAATATCCGTTACATCAGGTAACATTTCTGTGTCACATCGTAATGAGGCGGCATCATAATCCCAACTTGTTGGCTAATTTGCTGCTTGCTATCAAGGCGGATTCTTCCAGCGGCAGCAAACAAGACGTTGTTCACTATCGAATGTCTGATAATACTGTCAAAGTTCATTTTGTTAATAAAACGATTTCTTATAAGGTTCTTAATGCTTTCTTATAAGGTTCTATCGATTTCTTAAAGGCCAAAGCATTGGGTTTGAGAAGCCATTCTTAATTAGTTCAAGCCAACACGTTGACAATAGAACAGCAGAAGAGACAAAATGAAAAAGAAAAGACAAAATATCCACTTTATGGTTAACTTAAATTGGTAATGACGATTTAGATTTTTAAAAATTTAATTAATAGAATTCTAAGTTAATAATTGCAATATTTGTAAAAATCCTTTTTTAAATATTAAGACGAATGTTTTGCTTACACGAACATTAAAATTTTATAAAAATTATTATTATTAAACCTCGTTGCATGATGATAGAACCACCACATGTATTTTCAGCCTAGCATACCCAATATGTTTTGCTATATTCTTTTGAAGACTATCCTGCTTGGTTAAAAGCCGCAATTTGTCCTTTTTCAAAATCAAGTAACGTTTTTTTCCTACCATACTTAGTGACATCTTTTCAAATCAATAAACTATGCGTGCTTACAATAAATGAAAATAAAGTTAGATTAGTTTATCAAACGAAGCTTTTATATACCTGTTTGTTGAAACCCAACTGCGCATGCTTCTCTGGGATCTATTATTCTAAAAAGTAAGGGTAGTACTATCATTTGGCAACCAAGATTTGTATTTTTTATTTTATTACATGAAAATATAAACATGAGTAATGTTTTTGCTTTGTTATTGTGATTCTTATTTTGCATATTTTCAATAATATTTATTTCATCATTTATTTCAGTTACTGTATGCCAGGCTGAAAATACATCGTGGTACTATTGTTATGCAACGCATTGTATTTTAACTATGCATTTGTTGAAAAGCATTTCTTGCTTCAGAATAAAAATAATGCAAAAATTTTGTCTCCTAAAATTTAGTACTAAAAGGAATTTTTTAAATATTAGCCTTATTAAATCGTATTAATTTGGCAAGAGAGTGATTTTCGGTACTAAACTAAACTAAACTCTGTGATATGAGAGCCGTGGTCAACAGTGTCCATGCTTATTTCTTGATCGAAGGACCTGGAGTGTGAAGCATATGTCCAGTTTGGTGGTCAACATAACGTGAACCATCCACTGTTTAGTTCTCAAGCATGCTTGGTACTCACATTTATCAACCCATTGAAGGCATGAAATGTTAAGTTGAACTTCCCTAGCCCGAGGATCAAATCTCGAACTTGTGGTTTGATGATATCATGAAGACCTACCACTACGTCACTAAGTTTTTTTGATTTTATAATGCTGTCTGTTTTTGCAAATTTCGAATTCTAATGTATTTTCTTGTCAAACAAACAGAAACATGATTACATAATTGTGGAAAAATTCGCTGTCTTAGCCAGAAGTTGCTAGTTCGATATATGATTCAGTTGAATATTGTCCTGCTCAAAAGCCATATGCACGTTGAAAGTTCCCTTTTTCTTCCATTGCTGATGACTAACATAGAGAAGAAACTACCAACTCGGAGATCGGCTTCGTCATTTAATTAGAACTTAAAATTACGAGGCTGATGGTGGTTTGAGATTTTGGTCAGCAGAACAAAGTATTTAGAAAAGTATCACAACAACTTAACCAAGATTAAGTTGTGATAGTAAGTTATCAGCAGGTGTTTGCGTGTTGACTTTCATAGATAGTTTAAAAAAAAGTAACGTGGATTGAGAATATTAAGAGTTTGAGATTAAGAGTAGAGCTGAAAACAGAAAAAGTTGCAGATTCTTACCGGTACGTACATACTACTTCAAATTTTATTAACTCTGAGAAGAACTCAAGTAATTTATTTTCATTTATTTAAGTTTGTAGGAATTTGGGAATTCCAATAAAATTAATTTATTAATTAGTTTCAAGCTCAAGTGCGTACAAGATGTTATATTCAAAATGACAGATTAAAAGACGATATACCATTTATTGAGTGTGAATATTACATACCAAAACATGCATGGAACTCTATATTAGACTTTGATGATAATGCACCTTTAGCTATACAATTAGCTTCAGAATCTGGAATTTCAAATTTCACAGTATTTTTGTGTCCCGCAGTAGGATATGTTTCTGTTCCTAAGAAGCATTCACAGTTAAAAATCTGAACTATTAAACGCTATTTTCAACAAGAATGAAATTAAAGAAGTCGGGCATACCAGAAACGGTAAACTAATTATCACTGCAATTGATTATATAACTGCAACAGAAATTTGTAGAATCAGTATTATATTTAAGTAGTATTAAATGTCCCTGTGACTCCCCAAATACAAATTGAACAATACACTAGGAAATTTATTATCCCGTTCATATCAGTGGACGAAAGTCTAGAAAATCTAGCATTAGAAATTGAAAATAACGGCCTTATTGTATATCAAATACGACGTTTCAATAAAAAGGAAAATTCAGAGCTTTCTGAAACTATCTAGGTAAGAGTCTACGGACATAAAATCCCGTTTCAAATTAAAGTGTTTTTATCTATTGTAAATGTAAAGATTTTTGTTGATAAAGTTCGTCAATGGGGAATTTGTTTTAAATTTACACATGCAACAAAAAATGTAAAACACAATCAGATTTATGCAGATTCTGTGGCGCACATCATAATAGTGATCTTTGTTCAACTAAAGTCCCATATTGTGTAAATTGCAAATCACCTTACGCTTCAGATGATCCTTCATGTTCATCTCATGAAGAAGAAACTCGGTTTTTAAAATTTAAGGCAATAAACCATCTATCTTTTATTGAATCAAGAAGACAATTTAGAAGCTCTAAAACAAATTTTGCTACAATTGCAAAGTCTAATCAACCATCAGAAATTACTCATGCTAAAATAAATGATATAATCACCTCAATATATTCTTATGAAATTTGAAGAGTCGGTAGACAAAATAATCTTAGCAATTCAAACCCAATAAGAAGCCATTCTTAATAAATTTTGAATTAATTATTGAATAAATCTGCCATTCCAAAAATTTGAAGAAACTGTAAGCACACAAAATGTTTGAAACTAAAAGTCTCTCGTCATCCCCCGCTAGAAGGAAAACTCGGAAAAATAGTTAATTCAAAAACAATCATCAAACTCTAGCAATAATGACATTCATTTCAATCCAATTTTATCTGTGAACTGCGTATTTAATTTTGGAAACTCTTCTGAAAAACAGTCAAAAATACTTGAAAATGCAAAATTCAGAAAGGTAAGCAATAAAATTTTCTAAAAGATGGGACTTCTATACTGGGTGCATCAGTCCTTAGAAGTCAAATTGTAATCATAGTAATTGTAACTTTTTTCATGTTCTCATTAATTTCGTGGAATGCTCGAAGTGTTCTCAGTAAGCGCCCATACATGAAACTTCATTATTTTAACTCTGCAGACGTTATTGCAATGCAAGAAACTTGGTTAAAAAAAAGTTGACAAGATATCTTTATTTAACAAAATATTCTTTCTTCAGGATAAAGAAGACAGCCGAGATGGCGGCCTTCTCCTAGCAGTAAATAAAAACATTCTAACAAGGCAATTTTCCAATTTTCTCCTATCCGTCTCTCAGATGATGGCAGAAGACTCTTAGCAATCGATACAGGGGCAACGACTACAATAACTATTATTAATGTTTACATTCCTCCTAGCAAATTTTCTTCAGAGTGGCTTCATAGCATAATTCAAGGAATTCAGCCTCCTTATATCATCATAGGCGATTTCAATATTAGACATACATCATTAGGAAGCTGTTCCACTTCATCAAGGGCAAATGACCTTCTTGAATGGATTGAGGAAGAGAATTGCTGCCTCCTGAACTCTGAAATTCCAACACATTACGGCCCACATCATAAACCTTCACTCATTGACTTCACCTTTGTATCACCAGACATTTATCACCTTAGTCATATTGAAGTTCACACAGATTGTTTTGGAAGTGATCATTTACCATCTAAAACTAGCATAGCTATGGGAGATATTGATCACCATATACTGAACAGATCACGTATCCTGTGGTCAGAATTCTTTGCTTCCATCAATACTGATCATGAAATTTCTAATGTTCACTCTATTTAACAATTCAATCATCTCTGCATAAATAAACTTCACAAATTTCGAAGATGGCAGAAAATGCCATGTAAACCTTATCCCCCATAGTGGTCTTCTAGGTGTGGTTATCTCCTTGGCCAAAAAAGATGTCTTTTGCGTAAAGCTAAACGCACATGTGATAATTACGTTTGGATGGCATATAAAAGAACTGCAGCAGAACTACATCGACTACTCATATCTCTCTCAAAAATATTGGGACGAAATAATAATTTCAGCTGGAATATCAAAATATATTTTCAACTTATTAAAAAATCTCCAAAATAGAGTTACAGTATCTCCAACTTCACAAATGATCCTATTACACAATAATTTTCCAGTGACAGATCCTACCCAACAAGCTAATATGTTTGCTGACTTCTACACTCGTTCACCAATCCTTGATCTATTTTCTAACACGAATTTATCAATGCGAATTTTTTCTTCTCATATCAAGACGTCTTTGTTAGTGACCACCGAATTCAATTGACTTTACATAAATAAGGTTAGTCGATTGATTGCATAAATCCTCTCCATATACCTTCCTCAATGAGAGCTACAAGCATCTTAGCACAACTGATTCTTTGAGAATTTTTCTTCTTCAAATGAAATTTTTCATTATGTGACGAAGTCATCGTTCGAAGGTAACAAAATAAAAGTATACAAACTCAAACAAATGTTTTATTTTAAGTTAGCATTTTATTTTAGTTTAGTTTAAATTAGTTTTCATAGCTTCCAGTGGAAATTTTCTGACTTTCGTAGTAATGTATATATGTATATATATATGTGTGTGAGAGTGTGTGTGTGTGTGAGAGAGAGTGTGTGTGTGTGTGTGTGTGTGTGAGAGAGAGTGTGTGTGTGTGTGTGTGTGTGTGAGAGAGAGAGAGATGGAGTACTTGATGACGCACTTTAACATCTTGACATCATCAAGTGCTTGCTGCTTCAACAGCGATCCTGGTGTCAATAGTTAGAAAAAGAACTAGAGATGATAAAAGAAGACGTTCATGTTAAGACGTACCTTGAACCTTAACGGTTTCAAAATATAAATGTTTTCATAATCCTTCTTTGTAATTATAATTGTAAATAACTGTAAATAATGTTTAATATACTATAGTTAAAAATGCAAATTTGTTGTATTATTAGTGTATTAAACTAATCCATATATATATATGTGTGTATGTTACAAAGTTTATTAATACTTTTACAGGCTTTGTAATGGTGGTATTTATGGCTTACTTGGCAAGATTCTTGGCGACATTTGGCGAGAAAGAGATGGTTCAGGAAACTTCCACAACCTAAGCTCTAGGGCCATTATTGACCGAGATGTCCTGGAAGCTTTCAGAACCTTGAAGAAATATCTAGACTTTCACGCTAAGTAAGGTATAAATACCACCGTTTCACGGACCAAGTCAGTTTCTGAGTTTTCTTGCGGCAGTGAGAAGTTAGTGAAGACGATCAGTATTGAACGCTTGTATAGAGCATACAAACTGTTGTTTGAGTTATTAGAGCTTTCTGTAATTGAAAGCTATTTCCTGTAGTATTAGCTGTATTAGATCTGTGGAATTGTAATTTCTATACTGCTGGAAATTTTCTGTATTTAGTTCAATTTGCTAAGGATAAAAGTCTTGTGAATTTTAATGAATTTATTTCATCGATTCTCAATCAACAAAAACCCCGAACTTTGGTACTATATATATACACATCAATGAAAAACAATCGAATGATGTGAAGAATGCTTGAACATTCCATTTAGTTACGAACTTATTAAATATAGAAATCCAGACTCTATTATACGAGGGTCACTCTGAAATTTTTGAGAAACAACTAGGTTTTTAAAGTTATACTTACAAAATTTTAGGAGTGTTCAAAGTAGTCTCCTCCAGCATCAATTCACTTTTGTAGACGAATTTTCCACACATTAAATGCTTCAAGCCATTCATTTCTTGGAATAGTTGAAAAAAATGCATTTATAGTCACATCAATCTCTTCTTCTGAATGAAAACGACATCCGCGTAAGTTCTTTATATTAAAGAATAACCAAAAGTCGCACATAGCTAGATCAGGTGGATACGGTGGATGTTCGATCACTTTAATTTCTTTTTGTTTAAGAAACTCAACTGTTAATCTGGTTGTATGTGAAGATGCATTGTCATTGTGAAGCATTAGTGCCATAACATTCAGTTCTTGTAAAATTTCTGGAAGACATTTAGTGGTGTACTAGTTTGCTGTTACTGTCTTTTGTCCTTCCAACTTGATGGCTTTGACCAATCTCATACTTCTGAAGAAAACGGCATATATCGCTTTTTTTCAGTATGCGTTGTTTTTTCACCATGGTTGGCGTGGGATCATCTTCAAACACCCATACTTTGCTTTCTTGACGTGTTGGAACGTCAAAAAACGGTATGTACGTTTCATCACCTGTTACAATTTTAGAGATGATGCGGTGGCCACCATCATTTAGCAATTTAAGAGTTTCTTTACTGATTCTGACATGCTCCTCTTTTTGGTGTTCTTTTGGATTATGGGGAAACCAACGGCAAACTATTTTTTCATTAGCAATTCATGAATGATTTTGTGTATGGCTGCGGATCCAATGTTAAGTTCCTTCTGCATCATTTGATAGGTAAAGCGCGATTATCATCCATTAACTTTTTTCGTAGGGCAGACACATTATCCGGGATTATTGCCGACGGCGGATTTCCTGTGTGCTCTTCATCCTGAAGAAAATTGCGAACTCTTCTAAATTCTCTAAACCATCTGAATGCAGAAGCACGAGCTAGAGATTCATCACCAAATGCTAATTTCAACCGTTGAACGCATTCTTGCTTTAATCCTGCTTTAAAATCGTAGAAAATCATAGCGCGAAAATGTTTTCGCGTCAATTCCATTTTTCTCTTCTGTTTAAAATTTATTCTACGCTAAACAAGTTGAAGTAAGTCAGTGGAAAATCGTCTTATGTGTTAAAATGCTTTGCATTTTAAAATTAAACCGTTATTTTTATTTTGTAAATTCTTGTCTGCGCGTGGCTCAAAAATTTCAGAGTAACCCTCGTATTCTATATTCCAAAGCATTTCTGATTGATGGTGAGTTGTGAAAAACGAAAATGCCTTCGCTGCATTGTTTGGGTTGTTTCATTGTTTGGGCAAAAGTCACTTTTTCCCAAACAATGAAAAAAATATCTATAAATATATAGATATCCGATTTCACATGTATAGTTTTTTCTCTATTCCCACTAATTAAGCATAGATGACAATTTTAAAAAATGGGTAGACAAAACGTTATCGTTTGTGAGGCGAGTGAAGTTACGGAACAATGAACATGCTAGGGCAAAGTATTTTACAGTGAATTCAAATCAGCATTCATATTAAAGTTAATAATGACTGAAATCGCTTTAATGAGAATTTCCAATTGAAATATAGCCTATGTTTCGCATTAGCAAGAGATCGATATTCTGAATAGCTGCAAGGATTCCATTTTTTGCAGCCACTTATACTTCAACCCCATACAAAAATTCGCCTGACGAGCCTAATAAGAGTTTTATTTGCGTGCATTGTTAGCATCCACCATTTATTTTTTAAGTATCAGAACTAATTCACAGTCAGTGAATAACAGTTATCTTTAATTGAATTAATTTATATACAAATAGAGCACAAATAATATATATATATATATATATATATATATATTATATAATGTATATATAATCACCAGACTGTAGTTAAAAAGAGATTATAACTGAAAGCTTTGCATGGTCATAGTGCAGAGTATGGAGTTCCACAATTAGTTGAGATGATGAGAACGCTATAGGCAACTCTTAGCCAAACTGGTAGCAAGATGGCCACCACATTAGCCTTCAATTCAGTGGTTTGTTGGTTAGATTCCCATCTTGATTGGGAATGTTTGTAATTATTTGAAATCTACTATATAAGTCATAGATCCGATTGAAATAATCTCCACAAGTAAAAAAAATGATTGTAAAGCATGAGAAAAACGGAGCTAATATATCTGAAAAATTTTAATCTGATCTTTTGCATTTTTGGTATTGGGGGCTATCTAACTGGGGCAGATAATAGATTAACATTCTGGTCTTCAGTTCAGTAACTAATGGTTTTGATTTCCGTAGTAGAAATTTATGATGATACGAAGTTTATTTTGAATTCGCTCCTCTCGAAGTAGAGCTCGTATGAAAAATATCAGCGTCTAGTGACAAGCAAAACCAAATTCTTTGTAATATATATGGCCTTGTTTGTAATCTTTCTATCTAAAGTCTAATATTCTTAATTTTTTATTCTTAAGCAAATAATTCCGGGTTGAAGCGAAGAAAATATCTTGGATTTTAAATTTAAAAATATTTCTAAACTTAACTTGTGCAGTTAACATATAGCTCGTCAGTACAGTGAACTGTAATTTTAACTTACAGAAAAAGCTGAAAAAGCGCCAAATTATTATTTTTTTAAAAAAAGCCAAAATTTTATTTCTTTCAATGTGAATAATTTTATTTGAGATTTATTTGTTTTGTCATGTCAGGTGTGCACGAAAAAGGAGAAACAAGCAAAAGTAGAAAACATTTATCGACAAGGATGGTGATTCCAGACAGGAACAAAAGAGTACGCTGCTCTCTTTTTTCGAAACGAAGACTTAGGCAGAAAGTGTGTTTTATTGCCCAGTTTTTACATCCAAGCCTTATTTGGGATTCGAACGCGAGCCCCCATTTGTTGAAAACCGAGGGTTATAACAACCATACAAGCAGGGCGACTTAAGAAAATTTGAGTGTAATGCCCTCGTACTATTTCGCTACCATTTTCTACATATTATAACCTATGATTGTAAAAGTATTAATTTTCAAATTAGTATACACTCTCTATGTGACAATGTAATACGTAGAAATATTCATCGCATATAATTTTTTGACAACAATTTGCGAGATCGATTCCAGCTCCATGTTTTTTCTCAACTTAAAACTTAAATTAACTGTCAATTTAAGGTTCCTGAGTAAAATATACTACTACTAATAAAATTTAAAGTGTGTGTGTCGATTTAAACTAACCGTTACATGTTTTATTATGTCTTTTACATTTTATTATCAGTATGTTAATGGCTTGAATCAATGGGAGAAAGATTTTCAAACCGATGCTTTGATCCTTATATAAGAAATTTTTTTATTAACAAAATGAATTTCGACAATATTTTGATTCTAATGAGTTAAAGTCATAGAGTGGTTACTCGATAGGAATGTCATGTCCAAGTCAATTTGACTATTGTTGAGGGCATTTGGCCCGAAGCGATTCGAAACGACTTCTGCTATCCTGGATTCGGATATTCGTAAACAATCAATGTTTTACCCAAAAATTGTTCATCAAATCAAAAATAAAAAAAGACAATTAGATAATCTCTAACCGATTTCAAGAGAACGTCAATGGACTCAAGAGATGTCGGTGAGCCCGGCAATAAAACTAGAATCCGTGAAAGACACAAATTAAAAAAGATAACAATTTCAGGAAATTTTGGAAGCAATGCTAAAAATTTGAAAACTAATTACTGTAGGTAATTTTCATGATTTTGAAAGCTTTTACAAACGGAATAATGTGATTTAGTATAATTTCCTGTTTTGGGCTGAAAAAGCAACTAAGATCTAAACTTATCGGCAGAAAAACAAAACTGAGAATTTAGAATGCACTCATACTACCTGTGCCTCTATATGCTAGCGAAACCTGGCCATTAAATGTCGATATACAGCGAAGCCTGCATACCTTTGAAAGGTATTAAGAACAATTTATGGGCCTGTACAGGAACAGGGTTGCGGCGAACCTGATATAATTTTGAATTGTATAGGCTGTATAACCAGCCCCAGATTACACAGGTTATCAGAAGCAGCAGGATAAGATGACTTGGATATGTCCCCACTAGATTATCGACGTTTAAGAACTCCGAAGGATCCCGTGCCCAAGGAAGACCACCAATAAGATGGCTTGTTGACACTCAAAATGACCTCAAGATACTGAAACTTAGGAACTGGAAAAGTGTCGCTTTGGACAGGACTGGGCTGGAAAAGGAGTGCTGAAGAGGCAGCTGAGACCTGTAATAGGTTGTTACGCTATTAAAGAAGTCATGATTTTAATTGGAACGAAAGAAACAAACACTTAATGGTTAAGAGTTTCTAAAGCAGTAAATAAACCAAGTAAAATGCACACACATCAAATTAATGTGCATGAATATATTGTATACATTCTCAATATTAAGAAGAATCCAACATATTGTATTTATTAACGATAAGGTATTTATTAGCTTTTTTTTTTATCACGTGCTCTAGTTGTGTTTCATGAAAGAGATGAATCTTTGATTTTTCTGAAACGTGTCTTGTAATATATATATAATGCAGAATTCTTTTTTTAAAAAAAATGCTTCGATATTTTAAAAACTTTGAAATTACTATTTTCACCTTAATATTGTTGATTTGTAATAAAAAAACAACTTTGATTTCAGAAAATATAAAAAATAATATACATAAAACTTCAGATCAATAAAGTAAATATAGTACTACAAATTAACCAATAAAGTACCTTATTTATAATTTTTAATAGTTTTGTTAATATTTTATTAGTATTAATTAATTAATTTAAATTAGTACTAACTATATTTTAATAACAGTGTGTGTATTGCAATTAAAATTTTTGAAAAATTTGTTTTTGCAATTTTAAAACAATTTTAAGAAGAAAAAAAAAGAGGAAACTATATATACATACTTGATCGCATTTTAATAATTTGATTTTTTAATGACCTATATTTTCAGAAAATGAAGAAAATTACTACGTGGCAATAAAATCAAAATGTTATTATAAGTAGTTAATTTAAATTATTTTGTAGATGAATTAAGTGAAATAATAACACATTTCTTTTTTGAGTAAGTGTTTTAAAATAAATTCTTTTTTCATGTATGTCAAGGTGGCAACTGAATGGTTAGTGCCCTAATTTTTAGTTACACAGTTTTTTAGTCCGAATCCACTCTCAGTTATAAATATTTACAGGGATTTTGAATTGTAGGATTGGCTTGGTGAAAAAAAATGTAACTAGAGAGTGACACAACAAGTCTCTCATATTTCTGAATATAAGAAAAAAAATTGACTACTCGTAAGTATTTTATTATTTTTTATTAATGATAAAAGACATGATTAAATACTAAAAGAGTTTATTTTGAAGAAATTTGTAATAACTTTCAAAATGTTTTGGGGGAGATTCCTATTTAGAAACCATCATTTTCAGGTTAGCTATTGACATAAAATATCTGTTGTTTAAAATGTTAATAAATAAATGCTCGTTTATACATAAAAAATTTATTATTTTTATTTAATTCATTGTTTTTACTACTTCATTCTTTTCAAAGTTTTATGAAAATTTAGCTTCGTTACTTAAATTTTTATTGTAATTTTGTAATCAATTGAATCGATTGTTTTTAAAATTGTTTAACTCTATCTGAATGTTAGCATGCATGTAATACAAGTAACTTCATCAATTAACATACAGATATATACTAGCCTTTTATCTTAAAATGTGTTATTGTGTATTTGCCAGCTACTAAAATTGCCAAATTTCAGCACTACAAGAAAGTGATGGCCTCTTATATAGTGGGGCAACCATTGGGTGTGTCATCTTAGCCCCGAAAGTGCATCTTCGTAATTTAGAAGCGCGAAGTATGCAAAGGATTCCCATGTTTGCTCTGTCACCCACATAGATATCATTTCACATGGGAGACATTGCAACCACAACATATTTAACGTGCCCCAAATGACATCAGTGTACACGACAGGTCTTTGATTCAGTCGGGATTCGAACTCACTAACTTCAGATAATGAGAATGAATCCCTTAACCAGCAGGGCCAACACGGACCTTTCATCTGAAAATTTTATGAGATCGAAAATAAATATATTCCATTCGAAATGTACAAAAGCATAAATGCATTTAAAATATTACTTATTAATGTAAATGGGTAATTAAGTAAGGAATAATCAAGTATTTATGTGATAATTTTTAAATATTCCCTTCAATAAATTATAAGAAAAAATTCATAAAATTTTCTCGAGAGAAATGTCATTTATTAAAAAGAAGCATGGAAATGGTATGTGTTAAGATAATTATTTGTGTAATTATAAATTAATTTTTAGGAATAGTCTGAAAAATTAAATTCCATATTCAACTCAAAAATTATTAATATATAAATAATTTTAGATGATTTTTTCCAAATGGATGATTAAATAAGTAATCATGTATAAAATAACATTAATTATCGAAATGGATACATAAATAATATTTTATTCATATAATATCCTTACTATTCATCAATAAACCACAAAAAAAAATTTATAATATTTTTTCTCAAGAGATGTATCAGTTGGTAAGATACTTTTCATTATTTGCAACGTTCCATAAAAATGCAATTTGCTTATTAATAATTATTTGTTCAGTGGTAATTGTTTTAAAAAAATAACTAATAATATGTGATCATTACTACTAAAAGTATCAAACCATCATATTTTAATTTTTTTTTTTTAATTTTGCAATAATGTTGTTAAAATAAAAACATTTCTGTTTATGAATGTTAATTTTTTTACAACAATAGCCGCAAATAACATTAGTTTTAATATATACTGATTTTTTTCATATATATATATATATATATATATATATATATATATATATATATATATATATATATATATATATATATATTGGAGTAACACACAATATATTTTCAACAATATTATTTTTATATTATTTTAGCTTTTGTTTTTTGAAAAATTTATTAGATGATGAATAAAAATATATAAAAAAAATTAGAATAATTCCAAGTGCAGTTTGAAGGTTTAGTAGACGTGTCAGTATAAATCTCATTGTTAACAAGTGGAATTGAAATTGTGCAATGAATGGAGGGTGGGACCGTCAAGTTGCTGTTCCAAAGAAATAAATAAGAGACCAATCCCCTAATTCCCATGCATTTTATTTATTTAGTTATTTTAAATTGTTCGGCTATTTGGGAAAGAACAGCAGCAACACAATGAAGCTAGCGAGAAAATTATACTGTTTTTTATATTAAGAAGTACTTAAAGAACTGATTAAAAAAAAACGTATCACTGAAATAATTGCTAATATATCCCTAAATTCCTCTATTATTGTAATAGATGTTATAATTTCCATAATTTTATAAATGTCAAATTAGTATCCCAATGAAATTTCCTGCATTATACTCAAGATTTCCTTCAAATCTAGAGTATAATGCAGGAAATTTCACAAAATCTCTATACATTTAAAAATAATTAAATTCGAATTTATTTATCAAAAATGTGTGTAACTATGCTATTTATTAAAACCTTTTCTTTACTAATAATCCTAATAATTAGTTAATGTCATTTCCCGTGGAGTAAGTGTTCTGCGAGTAACATACCTAGTTTTCATGTGAAGTTCTTGATTTGGAAAAGTAAAGATATTGCTAGCTCTTAACGATATGTATTATTCATTCAACTATATTCAAAAAGCTGTCTTACGTCACTAAATAAGGTTTCACATTTATACCAGCTATGTAATGAGGTATAGAATGCTTGAAAAAATTCTCTCCAGTTATAAAATTATTATTTGGACAACTTACATTCATATTTTAATGTATTTTAAATTGACACCGTATTATATATATATATATATATATATATATATATATATATATATATATATATATATATATATATATATATATATATATATACGGGCATTTAGGTGACGAACCCTATGCCATAACAAGGCTAGAAACTGCTACTCATTTGTTTTTATCCAGTGGGCACCTGCGAACCCAGTCATGGAGGCCAGTAGCCTTGCCCACGCCATACCGCCACAAGCCCGTTTGTAGGGTGAGTCATAACCATACATCATCACAGAAGAATGGACGGAGAAACACAGAACAGAGAAAGGAAATAACATCCATGTCCGAACCCGCGACCCAGTCAGGAGTCAGAACGATAATAACTCAGGCATTGGTCTGCTATTATATATATATATATATATATATATATATATATATGTTTTATCAAAAAAATCGTATAGCTAGAAAGAAAAGATCTGATGTAGAAATTTTCGCATGCTCCAACCTTTGCGCATAAATAACAGTTATAAAAGAGAGTGAAAAAACAAGACGCCTCCGTTTTGGAAGCGAATATAGTTCCTAAACAGTGTTATATTTTGCAATTGATTGCATGATAATATAAACAGCTTAACAATGAATTCTAATCAGCGTCAATTATGGTTTAAAATATGTACAAACACTATTGCAGCAGCATGCTTCCCTGTAACTAGCCCAGAGTTGGAACTCTACCAATTAATGGAAGCAACGGGATAGGAAAGTCCGTAATTTAGAGCTGGGATCAGGCATAAAAACTCTTTAATACTTGATCAGACAACTCAGAGGTTTTATTTCACGTGGAGTAAATTGCGATCACGACCTATTCAACGTGCTCCAACCACCTTGAGTGAACCCGATGGTACTTTGATTAAGCCGGGATTCGAACTCACCTCCTTCCGATTATGAGAACGACGCCTTTATAATAGAGGCCACCGTTTGGCCTCTATTATAAATTCTACAATAAAAATTTCGAAATGTATCTTACCCATTTGAAGTTAATCAGATACAAGCATCCTGATATACATTTCATTCGATTTCAAGTAGCATACATTTTCTATTGAATCTTGAACAAATTCGACAGACATATAGGATTTTTTTTACATAGATCAAATGATATGAGAATAAGAAAAAAACAATTGAAATGTATATTTTTGTTAGAATGAAATTCTGTGATAGGTAGACATTTACATTCATAATCTATAATCAAATTTTACCTATCGAAACACAAAGAAAGAACTGTTAAATTTCGAAAATTATAATCCATAATTAAAAAAACGTAAGACTTAAAAAATATAATAATATAACCCATAATAAATGCACGTATTTAATAAGTTGCTTAGTTAGTATTGTTAGAAAGGAAACATAAAAGTATTTTGCCAGTGTTTAAAATGTTTTTTATGATGAAAATTATGGCTGTCGATAATAATTTCATGAAATTAGCTGTTGTCCATGCAAATTTTCGAGTTGAACGTGATGCTAGTTGATAAGTTCACATATTGGAAAATTAATAACTAATTTGGGACTGACACAGAAATAAATCATTTTTAATATAATGTCACTTAGTGATGTAGACATTTTCTCACGAATATTTTTATTGTATAATGGCAAAAAAATAATAACTGAAGAATGCTAATCCTTTTGGATGAATAATTAATGGCTGCCTCAGTCCATCGATGCGACAAAACAACACAATTTATTACAACTGGGTCTATGTTTACGAGTATGGACAGTTGAGATTTATAAGAGATTCAAATCGCTTGGATATGTAAATCAGTCACCGCACCCCCTCATCAAAATGTCCCCTAATTACTTCCGAAAACCGATTCTGATAAAAATGATGAAGCAGCACAAGCAGGTGGACGTCGGGCTGAGAAGTTCATTAAACGCGTAAACTTTCAGATCACTGTCTTTTTTTTTTTTTTAGTTCTAAAACAAAAAAGTCAAAACAAAGAATAAGAAAAAAAAAAGAACTTCTACTTCAACCTTCCTAATTATAGCGTTCCTATTTTTGCGGTGGCTTTTTCTTCGGGCTTCGTAATGATTCTTCACTTTTTATCGCCAGATAAAACAACCTATTATACCTCTTTGCGCCGTGCTGTAGAGGGAGGGCGAGTCCAAGAGGAAAAAAAATAACAATAATAAAAATAGAACAAAAAAATATATTAGAGAGACTGTTCCGTCAAAGTGAAGTGACTCTAGCTTGCCGCAGACGATTAGTTTGAGGTCGTAAATCTAGAGGAACAGAGGGTAGCTCCCCCCTGCGGCGTTAAAAGCTTCCTACGCTTTCCCACGCGATGGTTGGGCAGGTGAACTCTTCTTTTGGCGACATTCTCTTTTCCACTACCTGTCCTTATTCTGTCGCCGAAATTTAACCGGCTTTTTTTTTACAATCCAATATATTTTAAACACGTCACTTTTCTTATGCGATATGAGCTAAATCTTGACACTGTGTCAAGAAATCATTCCGACCGATTCTTTGACGTCAAATTAGGTTTCGATTTCAGTTTTCTCGGTGATGAAGTCTTGGAGATAAACTCTTTGGAGAAAAGAAAGAAAGGCAATAAACAGAGTTATTAATCACAAGTTCATAGCAAAAATGTTAGGTTGATATATAATTAATTTTGGTTGGAATTCGCTTTGATTAGATATGAAAAAAATGAAGTTAATTTTTTTGTCATTTTAATATTTCTTTAAATCAGTTTCATCTTTAATGCTTGGCAAGAATAATTTAAGTCTTTCTTGAATCATTAGATAGCATTAAAATAAATTTTCTAACACTTGAAAAATCAAATACACGAATTTCAATTTTATGATACAGATGAGAAGATGAACAAAAATAAACAACATAATCGCTTTTGTGATGGTTTTCTCTTGAACATTCAGTAAATTTCAGCAAACATCTTAGATACGAAAATTTATTATTTTTTATTTATTTCTAAAATATTTTCCAATATTTTATAACGTTTTTTCTGTTATCATGTAAGAAAAAATAATAAAATCACGTTAAAATATTTTTAAATGTATATACTTTTTCACACAAATACAATTCAACTCACTTATAAACTAACAGTAAGGTACTTTGATATTTACTCGTTATAATTAAGTATTCAAAAATAAAAGAAATCGTTAAAAAAAAAATCATAAAAAATCTCATCAGTATTTACTTTATATGATACATACTTACTATATTCATTATTTTATTTCTATTCAGTACAAAGAAGTTAGTTGACTTGTTTTGTCTGTTTCTTGACTGTTCCTTAGAGAAAACTCATAGTCACCAACACATCGCTAATTGCATTTTTGGCCTCAAAAGAATTTGATTTGGAAATTTTTAAGTTCACAAACTTGAAATTCTTCACATTCATCGTTTGTTTTTATTATCATAATTTTCTTTTGTGATATGAATTAAATTTCAACTACAGTATTTTTATGAGTAAATACAGCATTCCTTCCTATAGCACGATACTCTTATAATGCGTTTTCATGTGACGCGATTTCAAGTATAACGCGTGTTTTTCCCCCATGTAACGCATTACTTCTCCACGTTATATTTCTGTATTGAGAAATTTAAAATGATTGTACAGTTCACAATCAATTTCGCGTACGTCTGCTCATGGTGTCAAGTGTGTTCTTTAGAAAATTAAATTATATTACTGGCCTCTGAACATTCCGCTTAAAAAACATGTCGCGCGGTGGAACGTTATTTCAGATAACCCCTACAGCGAATAAACATATAATAAAACTGTTTTTGGAATTATTTGATTTATTTGAAAGCAACTGATTTTTAGTTATATCTGTGTAAGTTTTTTTTATTTAAAATTTTCTTAGTCTGATTTTAATAAAAAAAAAACGTTCACATGTTCATAATATGGCTTTTTCTTAATTTTCGATTTACCCCCCCCCCTTTGACGAGAAAGCATGCATCATTTGTACATAACACGTCATAGGAAGTCATAAGAGCGCGTTTTCCTACAGCGCGCAGAATTAATACACCGTGTTATACTATGCATCTTGTATACTGTAGCTTGGAAATGATAAAATTGTGTGTGACATCTACATATATGCATTTTTCAAATTCTTTTTCTACTCATTTTCAAATTCTAGTAGTCAATTTTTTCAAGTTGGTGATTTAGTCATCTTAAAAAGTGTCAAATCCATGCTTCAGGTAGCAATTTTTAATAAATGTGACGTATAGAAACTAACAAAAACTTCATAAAATACATAAGTACTGTTTGGCGTAATCCAATTAATTCGTTAAAAGCGAATCATACTCCCATTGAGATTGGCATCTATAGCTAATACTTGTGTGTGCCATTAGATTAATCAAACATATTTTATTCCTCCGTTAAAAGTGGGTTTTTGCTCAATCGAGTTTCGTTCTAAGTGAATTGCTCTATATTTGTGCATATTTAATGGAAACACTTTGATTATTAGGCCATGATTTTGCTCTCAATATTTGATATGCATTGATTAATGAAGGGTTCTAATATATATTTTTTAAGAAAATATATTCAAACTTTTTTTTAACGTGCAACAAGTAGAACATGTTTCTGCCTTCCTCATGCACATGTGTCGGGTGAGAGCTTGGGAGTTTTCCTTTCGTCATGTTGACACGGAATATTACTTACAAAAAGTATTCGAAAGCAATTTGCGTGATGCATATGGCAGCCAAATGGTTAGCGCTCTGGGTTTCTGTTCACCAGTTCGTATCTCTTCCAGGAGCTTGGGTCTTCTTAGTGGTTTGGAATCCACATTAAACTATGCGTCCAGTTCTAATTAGCCCTCGTGTGCAAAAATAACCTTAATGTTAGCGTAAAGAAAGCAATAGTCTTAAAACTCAAAAGAGACTGTTTACAAATATTACATTACTAATTTAGAATTCCATTAATTAATGAAATTATTCAAGAATTTAAATTGTCCTTGCCGATTCAAACCTTAACTTGTCGATAACCATAAAATGGGTGTTTTGTTTTGTCTTTCTCATTTTGCTGTTCCTGCTATTCTCTTGTCTATATGTTAATGTTTTGAATCAATGGAAAACGTCTTCTCAAACCATATATAAGAAATCATTTTATTAACAAAATGAACTTTGACACTATTCTTAGACATTCGATGGTGAACTTCGCCTTGTTTGCTGCCGCTCAAAGACTGCGACTTGAAAACGTACTCAGGATTTCAACTGTAACGAAAAAAACAACCATTTTATGGTTTTAAAAAAAGACCAGTAAGTGACAATTTAATCCACATTTTTATTATATTATTATTTTTCTGTTAATTTCCGAAATTTAATTTTTTAGACCTGTTATAAGCAGAAGTATAGAAAATTCATTGATGAGGACTCGAGACAGGAACAGGAGGGTGTGCTATTTTCTTTTGAAACGGGGATCCATTACAGGCAGAAAGTCCAATTTCCTCAGTTTTACATCCAAGCCTTATTCGGGATTCGAACACGAGACTACTTGGTGAGAACCGAGGATCATAACCCCTATACTGGATGGACACTTAAATGTGGTTCTCTATCAATTAGCCTTCTCGAAAGGCTGGAATACGTGATGGATATTAAAAAGTGTAACAATAGTTTTCAGACAGAAAGAAATTCATTGCTAAATTCAAGTTGATTCAATTAAAAACAGGAAATATATGCACCCAAAATGAGCTTCTCTCTATGAAGTTTCTAAATTTTTATTTATATTTGTGCTTAACGGTTTTTCATAACACCATATTAAAAAGAAAACACTTATGGATAAAACTGCAGAACTAGAAATAAAATTTTAACTTTGTAATGATTGAAATTCAAATTCAATTCTCAGTAAAATATATTTTTATAAAATAATTTATATACGGTGCTAGAATTATTCATATTATGATGGTCATTCTATGATCACATCAATAATGGTCAGATTCATCCTTAATGGATTTCACAATTATTCATAGTTTCTTTTGCCGCTCAACTTTCTTTTTTGCATACAATAGGTAATTAGATTGGAATATATAGTTTAAAAAGCTTCTGGTATCACTACGAACATCCAAGCCTAAGATGGGATTCGAACATACGAACTGTTGAGCCGATGACAAGGGCTAATTATTCAGTGTCAGCTCGACACAATTATTCATCAATGCCAGTGAAGACAATGTTACGTTGGTCACAAATGCTACATTTATTAGACTGTGGGTTTATTTTCCGAGCATCAGCATGCACAAATCTTACATTTTAACCACATTTCATTTCAGTAAAAGAAATCTGGTTTTTAAGCTGAAGCAAGGATAGACACATGGAAAGATCGGTTAAAGGGATAAAAGTATTTCCGGGTGCCAACTAGTTCTCGCAACGGAAGGAAAATTAGATCTCCCTCTCGAGCTCCAACAGCATCACCAACTTCTCCATATGTCCATTTGCCATCAAACTGAATATTAAATCTTTTGCAAAAACTGAATCAAGTAAAATAGGCTTTAAAATAACAGACTCACTTTGTTTCGTGTCATAATTTAAAAGATCTTATATATGGGCCCATCATAACCTAAAGGTAAAACGATGCTTTTGAAGTAGAAATCCTGAGTTCGATCCCATTCAGTATTGAACAACCTGAGATGGATTTCTGTATTTGTTTCTGCTTTCCTTCCATCCATCGCCATAATTGCTTGGGAATTTTTTTTTCTTCCGATGCGTAAATATGGACCAATAGCTGTGAAAAATCATTCTCAAAGCTAACTTCTCCGGTGTATATTAAAACGAGCAGTTCATGACATCATGAATAGGTAAAACTGAGTATCAAGCATGATTGGGAAATAAATCACAGAGGGTTTCACGTTAGGCTGTCTACTTAACTAGGACATATACTTCGCATTCCAGGACCTCGGACATAAAAACAGATATGGGATGGCCACAGTGGTTTGGTTGGTTAAGGTGTCATGCTCGTTATCGGAAGGTAGTGAATTTGAATCCCGGCAGACAGATCCTTCGTGTTCGCTAAAGGCGTTAAAACTGGGCGTGGTCACAATATCCTCCAAATGAAATTATGCCTCTGAGGGTGGCAGGCCAAGTATTGGGAGTCTTCTGTTAAGTCTCTGCTTTAAAATCACGAAGACACCACCCGACTGCTTCTGTCAAACTGGTAGAGTCCTGCTTAGGTACAAGGAAGCATGCTGATGTAACAACAAAACTGATATGGACACTATAGTCGGCTCTCATATAGACTGTCGTGCCACTGAGTTTAGTAGTTTATTTTTATAATAAAATGGCTTAGAACAGCACTTGGCTAACAATCTATCCACTACTTTACATCAAAATAATCTTATTCATGGCTACACCGTAAACTAGTATTAACAGTGTTCTTTGAATTGAAAAAAAAATCATGATTCACACAATTCCAAAAATTATTGAACAACGGAAAATGGAACTACAATTCTGTTTTCTGCATTCATCTCTGTCAAGGTACCTGTTTAAGAGTTTTCCGAATTTTTCCTCCTATGATATATAAGTAAGCATGGTTCACTATCTATAAGAATTATTCCTTAAAAAGCTGTATTACGTGTTGGATATTAAAAGCGTTACAATAGCCTTCGGTCATAAGGCTATTTACTACACAGTTTCCAAGTGCTCTCATTTTAATATTTTTTGTGCATTTTTGAAGATAAAATTTTGTTGGCACTTGGAATAATTATATGGAATATAAAATAGAGAATTTTGCAACAAAATAAACTATTATTATCACAGTTAAATGGAAATATATACCAGTTAAAAACAGCTATTTTATAACCAGACCATTATTTTCGATTCGTATACCATTTCGGTTAATCCAGGGCGAATTTTGGAATTTTAACACTAACGTGCCGCCCAACTTGTTTAGTGGTCAACGTGCCCGACTTCGGATAAGGAGGACCTGGGTTTGAATCCCGGCTCGGGCATGATGTACTTTCTTTCTCTATCTATCCTGTCTTTGTCCTTTCCTTGTATGAATGGTTGCCTACCCTATAAACGGCTATCTATGGCATGTGTGTACTGAGGAGGTCGGACTCCACACCAAAATATGGTTCAGTTGGAAAAGTGGAGCAGCGCACCCCATAATGCCAACTTAGCTGGCACACGACGACATTAACAGCATTAAAGTTAAATGTTTCCTGAAGGATTATAATACATGGCATTTTATGCTTACTCCCAATTCAAGCAAATTCAAGCATTCTTTGATTAGATACAATATCCAGAGGCCAAAATATCACAGTAAAATTTTTTATAAGCTGACATTAGAAAAATTCTATGTGAGCAAGGAAACAAGACAGTCGACAAAAAATGAAAAGAAAAGTAATTTGATATTCAATATCAGAGTATTGGAAATGAGACGTGAAATTCTTGGACCATCGCAAGACGAACTACTGCGAAAGCATCTGCCAAAAATGTTTCCATTAATTCTCCAGCAAAATATGTTATATGCATTCTTTTTCTTTGTAATGAATCAATGCATCGCTTTTTCTCACCTAACACTCCAGTTTCCAAAACTGAGCTAGATGTGAACGATCAGCGCTTTGATGTGAAGTATTGAATTAAATCAGTGCTTCAATTCAATATTTCATGAAATGGACACTGATTACGGGCCTGTTGTTGTTACTTATGGGCTCTTTGAGAAGTTTAGCTGAAAGCTATGCGAAATTAAGCCAGAAGGGTGCATCTTTTGTTAAATAAGAGCACCACGAAGGTGAAAGTACGACTTTTGATAGATGGCACCAGAGAATATACATCGATTTTGATCTGGAGGGGGAAAAGATCTTCTCCAGACCATTACACCCATGGTAACTGTTCAACAACCGACCACAGAACTTTCGATTCTACAGATTTAACGAGCACGTAAATCGCATGAACTCGTTGAGTCTTTGTGGCATTGAGAACCGAACCTAGTCCTTCGAACTGAAGGCTGATGTCCTAACCACTAGGTTACGATGGCTCTGCAATGGGCCTAAGTGGCCTAGTTAGCTAGGGCGTCGTTCTCATTTTCGGAAGGTAGTGAGTTTGAGTTTCAGCTTAACCGAAGATCCGTAATGTTCACTAAAGGTGGCTGGGGCACGTTAAAACTGGTCGTGGTCGCACAGTGTCCTGCAAATGAAATGATACCTGAGGAAGGCCGAGTCTTCTGTTTGGTCCCTGCTTCAAAATCACGAAGACTTTACTCGGCCTCTTCTATCTAACTGGTAGAGCCCAACTCAGGGATAGGTAAGCTGCTGGAAGCATGCTGGTGCAATAATAGCTTCCATTATACCCTTGACATCGCAACGCGAATAGCCCAACAGTTAAAGAGTAAAGTATTTTCATGATCAGCCTTTCAGAAAGAATTCATATGTTTAATCACGGTGATGTTATTCATGAAAAATGCTTACCCTCTAGCTTTGCTTAAAATATCAAGTCTGAAACTTCCAATTTCAAAAATCATGGTCTAATCAATGAATTATGGTACTAGAAAGGGCTCATCATAGATTTTAATGCTTGTAATGGCCAGAAATCAACAAACTGACTTGGAATCAATCAAAGACCGAATTCTGCCACTTAGTAAAGTGTTATTTAATGATTATGGCAATATGAAAGACTCATACCGAGATTTATATTGGAAATCATCTTGTAATAATAGATACTTCCACAAGCATATGTACCTCGTCTGCTTAAAATGGCTGTAGTGAGACCAACAAACGAACTCTAGTTTCTTAAATCATCCATCGACATAAAATCCTTTGTTCCCTATTCTCAGTGTGCAGTTCAGAAATTTCTGCAGAATTTTGGATTTTATTTAATGAAAAGAAATTCGTTGATCTAGGAAAAATTCCAATTCCAAAAATATTTGTGATAAAATGAGATATAATCCCAACAAAAACAATGTATTTGCACATAAAATAGGTACATGATCATGATAAAATAGGTAGTGATCCAGGTGAACCCCGGACTGCACCTTTAGGTTTACAGGTTTGAAATAATACTCGCCCATCACCAAGTGCCTCGTCATTTTGAACCCCTGTCAGGTGAGGAGGTCACACTTGAGCTGGCACTCTCTTCTCTACATACATGCTTCATGTTGTACATGGCTGTAGCATTACGCTTTGCGAAACTATGTTTTGGGGAGTTAAGATGTAACTTGATATCGGAAGGTCTTTATCTAGAATCATACATTAAGAGAGATTATCATCACCATTTCTAAATCTGATTTCATTGACCAATGTAGTTTTACATAAAGGCACTTTTTCACTTCAAAATTAGATTATTAGATCTGAAGGTTCAAACCACTCGTGCTCGCTTTCAAAAAAATTCCAATGCATGCATTTACTATGAACATAGAATCCATTCACTATTTAAACTTAATTTTGGAATTTGAACATTATTTGAATGCATTCTCAAAAATTTTTTTATTAGTACATACATATCCTTCCGATAAAGAGTTATTTGACACAGTTCTCATCAAAACATTTATGCTACAGTTATCTTTTTATTAATACATTATTGATATTCCATTTTGATTTTATTTATGTTTCTATCGCATAATTATTTTACATATATTTCTAATCTCCCGATGAAACCTTCCTATTCCAAGTATGAAACAATTTATACTACATTACATCATATAGAAAAACTACATTTTAACAAAGCTTCTGCCTCAACTTGGGGAGAAAAAATTGCAATAATATTAACTACTATTATAAGAAAAGTAATTATATTTTAATTTTAAAAAGATAATTCTGAATGTCACATATTCTTATATCTTGCATGGTTCAGGAGAATTTTTTATTTTAAACAGTATTTATAGTTAATTAAGTAACAAAATTTGCATAATATGTGGTCAATATTACATATATATTTGTTTTTATGAATATATATCTAATGCATATGCATTAATTAGATGATAAAAAATGAAAATTTTGGTAAAATTAGAGAAATTATATATTGTAACAAATAAAAAATCTTTTTCAATCTGCAATTTGTTTGATTCCACTGAAACGACAGGTATCGAACTCACTGTCTTCCAGTCACTATTTTTGATTTAATTAAAGAGAATGAATAGCGACAGTTATCATTAATTGGTGCTTTAAATAAATTATGAAAAATTGTGCATAACTTTTATGCTTTGTCTAGACTTACATAAGAAAAAATAACAAATTTAATCCTATCTATATACAAAGTCATTTATATAATGGATACATTTTCAAAATGAATTGTAAACAATATTATGCAAATGTCCCTTTCTAAATAATAATTTTAATAAAACCAGTTTCATTTAATCTTATTGTAATTCAGCATAGAATTAGATCAAGCATGAAATTTGGAAAAATTGTGGGAAAATGAGTTATTTATTCATATTTTTCAATTATTCCCTTATGAGTTCTTAAAAATATTATTCTTAAAAACTAAATTCTTCGCTTGATTAAAATTTAAAGTAAATATATCAGTCAGTTTCTTCCTTACAAATCGTTTTGAAATAAGTAAATTATCAAATCGTTAACACAAAAAATAATTTTTGTGATAGAAACCGATAATCGCATAAAAATATTTCGCCAATCGAGAAGAATCGCTGCCAAACTTGGATTGTGCGGTTCATCGGAAATTGTTTAACTCTTCCGCCTCGAGCCATTCCGTCGAAACATTTTTTCATTTTTTTTTCTTTTTTCATTTGTTAATTCCTCTGGAAACTTTTAACTTTATTTTTTCTTCCCTGCACGGTCTGTCATCTGCGCCCATGCGTGGGAAAGGTGTCGCATCAGATAACGTTTGTTGCTCTCCAAGTATATATAACTGCTCGTGAATTAGCTTTCTTTCCCCCAGCTCACCCCTTTCCTTACTCTTTCTCCCCCACATTCATCGCCGAATTAACTTGTGAGTTTGATGGGCTTTTCTTTTTTCCAACGCAACCATACTCTTGAGCGGGTATTTTTTTTTTCCTCTTACCTTTTCCGATCTGTTTCGTGAGGCTATTGCATGAACGGAAACGATAGATTATCTGAACATTTAAGATTACTGTCGGATTTTTCTGTTTTTGTATTTTTCGAGAGAGCTGCCTCTCTGAATTTCAAAGAGGTGTGTTCTTCATTTTGAAAGCTGCTCCACCAAATATTTGTCTTAATTGCCATAGCAATTTTACAAAAATTTTAATCGCAGATTAATTTTAGTTACATTAAATATTTAATATTAGTATTCAGTATATAAAAATTATTTTTAATGTATATATATTTACTAGATAAATATGCATATTTATTCCTTCGCCTTATATGTGCATACATAAATTCAATTTAAGATGAAAATAAATTATGTTGGAGAAGCCTTAATCTTTCCTTTTACTATATATGATAACTATAAATTTATATTAATATTTTTTTTTCAAATGCTTTGTACTTATGTATTCTTTTTAATGCGAAGTTCAAGTAAATTAAAATAGGTATCCTATTTATTTATTTCATTACATATACAAAATGCAAATCCAATAAATATTCCTTAAAGGGCCGCGTTGATCTAGATGGTTAGGGCGTTTATTCTCAATGTTGAACGGCTGGTGCACGTTAAATATGTCATGGTCGCAATGTCTTCCATGCGAAATAATATCTCTGGGGGTCTGCTGCTTGGTCTTTTCTTTTAAATTATGAAGAAGCGTGGTGTTACCAAGTGTGCGTATCAAACTGCATAAGGTGCCCTTATTACATCCCCTTGTATAGCTGAAAAGTTGAAATAGTCTACAAACCGAGCGTTATATATATATATATATATATATATATATATATATATATATATATATATATATATATATATATATATATATATATATATATATATATATATTCATTCATTTTTTTAAACTATATATGCATTTGTACTCTTTTTATTGCAGATATTAAGTGTGACATTATTCTTCGTAATCTTTTTCTAACATATACAGGTAGAGACATATTCTTGACAATTTCACATTTCTATAAAAAAGTCAGCATATTTGTTCGATTACTAAAACTCACTCTCCTTTGCCAAAAAGCTTAATCTTTCAACTTTTTAATAGTTACAGATATTTGTCTTTCTTTCTGATGACAAATCTACCAAGGTTAGAAATTCAAGTCATTATGTTTGCGATACCTGAATATGATATTCTACCTGTGTCAAAATCTTCTGTTTGGTGTAAAAACCTCGGTGAAAATCACAAATAAACTTATCAACAATTTTTTGTAACTCCATTATTACGCATCATTGGTTTATTCATGGTTACAATAAACAAGAAATCAAGACTGGATGCTTTCATTCAATAATGATTCAGGGAGACGAATAAGCAGGCATGATTTTCATACCAATGAAATGACCGATGTTTTGGGAATAATTTAAGTGTATTCGTTTTAACGATCACTGAACAAATTAGTCCCGGAATTCCCGAAAGAAACCTAATATGCAATCATCATTCAAATTTTTTTTTTTTTTTGGGGGGGGGGAATCTAGATAGTGACATTTTATATATTTCAAGTTAAAATTTACATATTTCTCTGTTTACATTTCAAATTTAAAAATATTTATCAAAAGAAAAAAATATCAGATAAAGGAAATTTACAATGTGAAAATATAAGTGAAAAAAAATTTCCGTTCGGAAACATTTTTTATTGAATATCAAATGTTTTTATTGATTCATTTACAAAGAGAGCACAGAATACTTGCATAAATATTGAATGGCATATATCTGTGTATATGTATATTAGTTTGTGTATTTTCTACATTTAAAGATGTGGAATCGATAAAAAAATTTTATTTTCACAATTCTGTTTATTTTTAATTTTTGTACAGAATTAATTTTTTAAAACATTACTTTGATTTAGCTCAGAAAAAAACTTAAATATAAAATAGATTTAACAAAATAAAATGAATGCATATTAAATCATTTTATGTAATTATTTTAGCATTTTATACATACTAGTTACTGAACTATGCAAAACTTTAAATAATTTTTAAAAAAAGTTTAAATCTTGTATAAAAATTTTAAAATATACTATATGAATAATTATAATTTATTTACAGAAAGTGTATAATGATTTAACGATCTTTTGATAGTAAATGATGTGAGGAAGGTATTTTGTTCCTTAAATAACTCTTTAGTGATTATATTATTCAATTATATATGAGTTAAAAACTAATGGGCCTTTAAATATTTTTTTTATTTTATAAATCATATATATTTGGTGATTATTTTGTCACATTAAACTTATTAACTGAGCATAAATGAGTACATTAAAATACTTTTTTTCGGGAATATCTTAAAAATTCAGTATTTTCTTCAATGATAAGTTATCTGGATTGCAAGAGATTTACTAATTTGGAAACAGTTGCCTCATTTATATTTTACTAAAGTACATTTGTTGGATTAGTAACTAAGTAACTTCAAATTACAATATATATATAATTTATGTGACTATAGGTCTTGTGGTTGGAAAATATTTTCTGCGGTGAATAAAAGTAGTACACTTCTTAAATAAACCTTTTGAAAATTTTAAACAATTAACTTATTTAACATCAAGGGTAACTAAGGTATTCGAGTACTAAGGATCGATACTATGAAAGATTACGATTAAATATTTAAAGAAGAACTCTGTACATATCTGATTTACCTTACGATATTTGTGGAAGTGCATAGTAATCTGCAACCATATAGTGAATAGAGACCAAAGAAGCCATAGCATCATTTAGGTCCATGCAGAGAAATGAAGAGCAGTACAATTATACCGTTGCTTAACTGTGACCAAAATCGAACAAGGAACTTTCCACTTCAAAGAGCATTTTTACACTATTCTGAAGGCATCTTCAGTGGCTTGGTAGATCAGGTGGTCGTTCCCATGCAGCCCAATAAGAAGATGAACACGAGTATAAAAACAAGAATAAAATCCTTCGGTAGCCTCAAAAGTTGTCGGTCATAAACTTTAAAACTTCAGGGCAGTTCTTGAGGTGAGTAGCATTCATATCATCATGATTGCACAATGGACAACGAGCATAGTCTATTACACCTATCCGATGCAGATGCCCAATCATGTCCAGCTGTCACCCGGAAACAAGCGACACCAACAGTTCGTGGTAAGGAGCCAGGGATTTTATTGTTCTCATTAAGTAGAGTTTGACATTGCTTGTTCATGAATTGAAAAATTATGGAAAGAGCCTGATTAAAAATTAAATTTTTTTATCACATGATAGTAAATTTTATCAAATAATGAAAAACTAAATTTTATCAAATGATGAAAATTGTAAATTTCATCGAATGATGGAATGTAAGGGTTTCTTTGCAAAACGTTACGAGATGCCCTCTTTGTTGACTGTAGCGGGGAGGCACAGCAAACCACCTAGTAATATTGAATTATAGTCAAGTTGATGAAATCGACACCTGAGCTGCATTTTTTCTCACTAAGCAATTTCTAGAAGAAAAGCATTTGACCCAATGGAACTTTTAAAACTCGTAAACTTTTTCAGCATGGTCATTTTCAAAGGATCAGTATTGAGCATGCTATCATCCGTATTCAAAAACGGGGCCTGTGAGTAAGAGGTTTTAATGATCCCTCGACCAGTATCAAAAATATATGAACGATTTGCACAGAATATCCTGTTTCTTCAATTGAATTTTATAACTTTGAAAAAAATAATTAATAATCTTATCTCAACTAATTTAGTTCATTTTAATGAGAAAATTAGTCTCTTACATGATTTTATTCATTTTACTTTTAAAAATGTTCCTTTACATTGCTCGTTTTAAATATATGAAATAATTTTTAATAACATTATGATAAAACATCTAAGAAGGAAAATATCTTTTAAGCATTTTCATTATGGCACTCCATAATTTAAATTTAAAAATCCCATATTTATTATGAAGGTGTTCTCTAATTCACCACTTCAAAAGGAAGAGAATTCAATTTGCTATAAATATTGAAACTTT
This sequence comes from Latrodectus elegans, assembly GCA_030067965.1. Classification (NCBI taxonomy): domain Eukaryota; kingdom Metazoa; phylum Arthropoda; class Arachnida; order Araneae; family Theridiidae; genus Latrodectus; species Latrodectus elegans. Next base: position 14,921,441 of record CM057811.1, read on the forward strand.
CTCATTCATATTCGACTCTTCATACTCTCCAATTATTAAATATCTATAAATAAAATATTATAAAATGATGATAAAATTCAATGCCCCCCTCCCCTCCCCACACACATTAGTATTAAAGAATAATTTTTGCTGACAAAGTTGCAGCCAATTTACTCTTTTAAGCATTATAAATTTTAGTGTTATGCATTTTAACTATAAAGCTTCTGTTGACTTTAGTTAGCATTTTAGATGTTTTAAGAGAGCTTTGAAATACTTCCTATCATTTTTAAAATTAAAATTATCCATTTAGTTCGAGCAGTAGCATCTAATTTTAACAAACTATTTGGCTATATATTGTTATAATAATTATACTTAATAAAAATAATTTGGTATATTAATTCAACACACACACAGTAATAATATACATATATTTTAGATAAATATTGTTGTTATCTTTAAAATTAACTGAAAAAGAACGCGCGCTTTGAAGAATCGTACATGTTAATATTTAATTTCATTTTTTAAAAAATTAAGTAGGCAACTGTAGCTGTAACGAAAGAAATACCATAAAAATTAATAAAATTATTGGTTTTGACAATCTTTTTATATCGGTTCATTTAATTGCAGTCATATCAAAAAATTTTCGTTTAAATTTTGAAATTTATCATTACGAAGACGTTATTTCATTAAATAGTATTTTATATAGAAGTAATAACAATTAAGGTCATTTGTAAAATATTAAATTTATAAATTTCAAAATTTAAAATTTAATTTTTAAATGTTTAATGTAATTGTATTTATCAAATAAGCTTGCAGAACAATTAAAATTATCCTTTCCCTTGATTAATACATATTACAAAGTTTTTTTTTTCTTTCTCTATTTTTTGTAGTCGCATTCTTTTTGATAACATTTCCTCCATAAAATTTCCAAATAAAAAATTGCTGTCATCCACATATTCTTCTCTGGACCGGATGACAGTAAAAAGGAGATCACGTTTCTCTTTCGAAAATTCGATTTACCCTCTATAAATTGGCAACAACTTCAAAAAATGAAAACATAAAAAATGTCCGTTATATTCCAAAACCCGCACCCACAAAACTAAACAACTCACGTTTTTTTCTTTTCTTCCTAACGTCCCTCTCACTCCTACCTTTACGTCCACGGTTACGTAAAAGTTGCGTCTCATGCACCGGAAACTCAGCAGCATCCCCCCCCCCTTCGGAAAACAGCACCTTCCTTTTCAGCAATATTTAAACTCCTTTTCCTGACCCCCACCCCTTAAAATATAAGGGAAAAAAACAGCACAGCACCCATATGTCAATGAAGGAACCCCCGTGAGAAAAATTTTGGAGACGTTAGCCCCTTCTTTGAAAAAAGAAATCGCTCGATTTGGAGGGGGATCGACAGCACCCCTGGAAGATGGTTACGCGATTGATCAATATGCTCGTAGGGAAGGGGCAAGGGAGAAGAAAGATATTTGGTGGTGTAAGTACGTCGTGATCCCACGTACTTTGTGAATGAGAGCGAAAATATAATAAAGCTCTTCCGGTACAGTTATAGTACACATAGTAGGAGAGATATTCTTAGGGTTGCTGCGCCATATAGTGAATTATGACCGCCAAAGAAGGCAAATAGAAAGGGAAGGATTCAGCGCGTTTCTTTTCCATTTTTAAACTAAATTATTTTAAAAATAATTAATTTTGATTTTAATTAATTTTGAGAGCTGCATTATATTAAAGTATTGTATAATTTCATAAATAAAACTTCCGTTGAGAATTTACTAAGTTAATTTTAACTTTACAAAATTTCTAAGGAAAAGATGAGCAAAGAAAAATTGATTAGGAAGTAAATTATTCAAGAATTTATACTGAATGTGTTGTTGTTGCATGTTCCCTTTGGCCAGCAGAGCTAGACCAGGTCTATAACGCTAAACACCCACCAAAAATCTGGCACCATCAAAGGCTCGTAGTATAAATCTTGCTTGGATAACCCCTGGCACGCTAGGATGTGTTCTGGCTTATCTTGTTCAGTGAAACAGTTGGCACAGATTTCAAAAATTTTGAAGCCTTCAGAAATTTTGATGATCAGATGTGACCACTTCGGAATCTGGTGAAAGTAGTTTGTTCCTGTCTCTTAAAGCCTTGAGCTAGTGTGCTACTTGGACGTGAAAACTGATACCTTTGGTGCTCTGGAGGGACAATCCATGTGGTTTTAATCTTGTTTTTTACTCTTGGAAAGATTTCCGAAAAAGGTGAGAGGTGCAAGTGGTTCAGGGTCCTCACGAGCTCCTACCTTGGCCAAGGTTTCTGCATTTTCATTTCCCTCTAGATCGACATGGGAAGGTGTCCACTAACGATGAATGTCATGTGACAGGGATAGCCGTTTCGATTGGTTGAGCATCGATGCTCCAGCACTGTCTCTCGCACTTTGCCAACTGGTCAAGTACTGAATCCCACAGTTGCTATCAAGTTTCTTTTCCTGTTGGGAGAGACACAAGAGAATCCAGAGCTTCGTCATTGGCCATTAGATCACTGATAATACTGAGCAGTAGTTTGGATTTCTCCTCTGAATCTTTGTTTTATGGTCTTGGCATTTCATGTAAATTCCACTGCCAGAACGGTTATGTTCATATCTACTACAGTTCGTACAGAACAATGTCAGTTGGAATCTCTCTAATTCTCTCGAAGGAAAGTCTATGCTGAATTTTTGACTTGATGATTTAACAGTAGTTTTATGTCAATGTTCTGTATTCAATGATTGAAACAGCACCTACTATTTAAAATCAACTTCGAACCACTACAAGACCCGACAGAAGAAGTCAGAGTTGAGCCCATAAGCATTTGCTCTGAAAACCAGAACACTAACCACACTCTGATTAATGTACTTTGATTTTTTTTCGCTTTTTCATTTCAAATTCTTCAAGTTTAGCTACCACCTCTATCTCTATTTTAGTGAAGTTTTTGCGACAGTTTAATATTCCATATTTCAATAACCATAAAATTCATAAAAATTTCATGAAATTGTTTAGTATTTTTTTAGTATTACATTTATAAATATTCATCACGCTTTTGATGAAAAATATCCTAGAATAAATTTAATATTTCCGAAATTTTTCTGAGAATTAAAATATTAAATATTTAATGGTGGATTACAGAAAATTATAGCAGCTGCATGCCTTTTCTTATCTTTTATACATTCAGCCAAATCACCGTTAAGCAAACACTTAACTTTTTCTACCAATTACTGATACAATTTATGAATAAAAAGAGAGTAGAATACTAGAAAAATTATTCATATCAAAAAGGAAACCAAAGAAATAAATATAAATTTTATTTTACACATAAGATGCAAAAATTAGCATTAAAATCCTTTTGATGCATCACAATGCTAAAACTGAAACTTATTAAGATAATATATCAAAGATCTTTTGCCCTATATATATATAATCCTTAAATATTTCAAACTATATAGTTCTGGCTCAAAATTATCTGGGCAAAACTCTTTATATAAGTGAAACACATACATATACAAAGTATTCTTTTGAATTCTAAATTTTATTGACAGATCAGTTCTAGACCTATAAATAATATTTAGGTTTGTGAAATACGTGCATCAAAAAAAGTTTTGTAAATGACTCAATTACAATTGTGTTAAAGTTTCTATATTAAAATATATTTGTTTATACAAAATCACGAATAATTTTATAAATATAAAATGTACTTAAATATTTTAGATGGAAAATTTAACTGGCAATTTATATGATTATTATTTACACCAATAGACACTAATATGTAATTTAAAATTTAAAAATACATACAGAATAAAAGAAAAATGGAAACACACAATAAATCAAATGAAATGAAGTACCAATGTGGCCAGCTGCTTTAGAGGGTGTTGACCACATTGGCACAAAGTATGGCTTTTCTGCAATGGCTCCAGACTAAAGTCTAATTGAAGTCACTTACAACCCAAAGACACACTGCTTAAACTGCTTTCGCGTTGAATTTGTTGCTAGACGTATAATTTTTGTGTTTATTCTTGCATTTATTTCAAATCATGCTTTATATATATATATATATATATATATATATATATATATATATATATATATATATAATATGTATAACTTTTATAAATAGTAAATAGATTTTCCATATAATATATATAACATACAAATTTCCATTTCTTTATACTTACAAATATCTTTACCATTTAAAAAGCAAAAATTGTTTGAATTGTAAAATTTTCCCCATCACAAAATAAATTTGAATATCATAATGCGAAAAAGTTGCATCTTTGTATATTTGCTATAATACTCGACAAAACCAACCCACAATATGAAGATAACAGATTGATATAGTTGAGAGATTAGAGCTGAATTATTTGGAAAGATACATTTGTTTCAATGAAAATTTTATTTTTGTGAAATCAAATTAGAGATTTTTATTCGGTATTGTATAGTGACTTTTATTATATGTTAATAATTTTAATAATTATATTATAGCCAAGAAAAATTTTAAAAACTTGTATATTTTAGTCATTGTTATTAAATTAATATTTAAAATAAATATACACAAATTATATCAAACATAGTTATTCTTAAAATAAAAATGTTTCACGTAATAATTTGTTTAAATTGATTACATGGAAATCTATCTAATACTTTTCAATCTTAAATACTAATATAAATTATATAAAGCAAATAAAAATAAACAAATAAAATATATTTCTTATTTTCTTGATGTTCACTTTCATCGATGAATATTTCCTCTCTATGGATGTTTTGCAACACCTTTTTATATTTTTTTTAATGTCACTAATTTTCCTTATACATTTTTTGTAATGAAGTTTATAATAATTAATTAATTTTACATAATATTTTTTTAATTTAATTTAAAAACGTTTTTTATTAAAATGTAAAAATGAGCTAATTTCTAATTTGACTTTTCACTTGTTTTGTTATTTGTGTACAAAATATTTGAACAATAATATAACTGAATAACAAATATCTCATTAATAATTTAAAAAATGCGTCAACTAAAATTAGTTACGTTAACATTTAGACATCGCTTATGTGAATTGTTTCCAAAGTTTAAATGTTTAGTTTAATGTGAATGCTCAATAAAATTCTTTACATTAAATCATTTTAATGTTTTTTTTTAAATCTTATTTGAGTTTGCTTAAGTTCAGTACCTATATAACCTAATTATAAATCTTACTAATTATAATGATATTAAAAATATTAAATGCGTTAAAATATTGTTTATTAATACCAAAAAGAAATTAATACTTTTTAGGACATTCAATAACTCATTTTATCATATGAAAGTTATATTAATATAAATTATCATCAATTTTGCTCACATTTCTATCATTTCTTCTCAATTTATATATATATATATATATATAAAGTTAGATTAAGAATATTTACTTCTTGCACTCTATTTCACATCTTAATTACTTAGATTCTCTTAGTTTAAAATGAAAGCTTATTTAGACATTAGTTTATCAAAAATGTTAGTTTTTAATTATTAAATAGTTAACCGGTGTCATTAATTGATGCTATCTGATGCCATCACCTGCTGTAATTTTTAAATTACTAGAACATACGTATTAATAATTAATAATGAAAAAAAAACTTCCGGTCATTATATTTATCAGCAATTATTATTTTCCTACTGTTTTTCACTCTTTTTTGTATTGATTATAAGGCGTTGTCTAATACTGTACAAACATCCAGATTAGTGAAGAGATCCCATTACCACTTCTTCCATCGCCACATCGCTCTCGAAAGAATGCCAAGCTGGCGATTGTCAGCCAAGGGAAAAGTGCCGCTACTTTCACTAGCGATTTTCTCTTGTTGCGTAAGCGTGGGATTTCCTAGGCTCTTTCTCCCAGGTGTGTAGGGTGGTGCATCTGCTCCGAGGAAGAAAGCTCTACGGCGTGGGGTGCACCGAGAAGGTGGTTGCGGGAAGCTCAAGATGAAAGGAAGTGTGGTGGGGTGGGGGAAGAGAGAGAGAGAGCTAATTTAACGAAATGCGTTATATAGCGGTTTCGATTTTTTTCAAGCATGATTTTCGTTTTTATTTTCATTATTGGTGGGTGATTTTTTTTTATTATTAATCTGTGGAAGATTTCTCTATCGGAATGGAAAGTTAGGTGTTGGTAACAACAGGAAAAGGCTAAAAGTGAGGACGGAACATTTTTTTTTCCGGTTTCTTTTCTTTTTTTCTTCGCCTCGTCCTATTTTGGGCGCTTTGACGTTTTGATCGAGAAAGCGGTTGTCGACTTTTGGGATGAGAATGGAGATGCGTTTTGTTGATATGCAATCATTCTGGTGATCTGTTTCTTTAGATTAACGACGTTGTCTCACCAGGTGTCTGAGAGAAATCGCATTTCCGGAAGCACTCATCATTTCCTTGTTATACTTTTTGAAATTAATTTCTTACACCATTTAAAATCCATCATTACATAAAGCAATTATATAATATATAGGAATTAATTTTTAAAGAATATAAACTAGAAATTAATTTGAATTAATTTCAAAAAAATACAAAATATTTACTTTTTTTAAAAAATAACAATGGTTTTTTAACTATTAAATTCATAAGTTACTAATAACTGGCAAATATATACAGTAACCCTCCTTATAACACGGTACTCATATAACGTGTTTTCATGTAACGCGATTTCATGTCCCTCGTATAACACTTGTTTTCCCCCATATAACGCATATTGATTCCTCCAATTATATTTCTGTACTATGAAATTTATAGTGATCTATACAGTTGACAATCAATTTCGCTAGCGTTTGCAAATTGAATCAAAATTGTGTTTCTATTAAATTATATTATTGAACTTTGATTATTCTGCTAAAAAAAGGTGTCGTTGGAACGTCATTCAGATAGCTCCAACAGCGAATAAATATGTAATAAAACTGTTTTTGTACATATTTATTTGAAATGAAATGTTTTTTAGTTATATTTACATGCGTTTTTTAAAATTTTAAATGCTCTTTATTTGATTTTAATAAAACGCACACATTTCGTTCATAACATAGTTTCTTTTATTAATATTCGATTTAAACCTCCTTTAACAAAGAAAGTTAAAGGTGAATAATTTGTGCATAACACATAATTTGTAAAAAATTAAAACATTTTCTGAAGCAATTTTCTATTTCAATTTTAGTTGGTAATAGGTCACTTTAAAAGAATGAAAGTTTTTCAAAAAAGGATTGAGATGGTGGAATAAATTCAAAACTTAAATACAAGTAAACAATTCCAATATAAAACCCCTTATTTATTTAAATAAAAATATTTTAATTATTTAGACATGCATGCTCCATTATTATAAGTATTTTATTTCACAATTCTTTATTCTTAAACAATAATAATGAAAGTTGTTTATTCAAAATCTGAAAAATGTTCGGATTTTGAAAGTAAAAACTGAGTGGTTTTTTCCTGCATTATAGATGGATAATTTCTTGATTACTCACTAAAGTAACGAAACAGGTTAGCTATTTTATATCCTTCTTTATATAATTTACAAAATAGCTTTAACAGTTTAAACTCTTATCTGTTAATACAGTAATTATTCATATATTTTAAAATTTATATATACAGTGATGGACAAAATTGTGGACACTTTTGTAAATTTTTGTGTTTTTGAACTCTTTGTATGCTTATAGAAAGCGTTACGTTTCACAAAATGCAAGCTTGTATCTATCATTTTAAAGAGAATTTATAACTGAATTCAATACAAAACACAAAATTCAATTATTTGCAATACAAAAAAAAAAGTTAAACGATAATAGTTATCGATATACATTAGATAGTGATGGTTGCAGTGAGTTATCAGTACTTAGTAGAGCACCCTTTATTTTTTATTACAGCTTCACATCGACGTTCCATTGAGCTGACAAGAGTTTTAAGCTCTTCTTTCGTTCTTACATGATATCAGGAAGCAATTATAGCATCAATTAGTTCCATTTTTTTTATGGGAGCCTCTTCGAACCAGAGTTTTCAAACGGTGCCACAGATTTTCGATAGGATTGAAGTCAGGACTATTTCCTGGCCATGACAACAATTTAATGCTCTTTGTACGAAACCACTCTTTAGATATTTTGTCCGTGGGGCAAGGAGCAGAATCCCGTTGAAAAATAAACGAAGCATTGTTGGGAAAGATATCTCTGATGGAGGGTAGAAGTTTCAGTTCTAGAATAGTGTCAATGTATTTTCTGGCATTCAGTGTCCCATCGATGACATGAGGGCCACCAGTACCATCTGCTGACATGCATGACCAAATCATAATATTAAGTGGGTTCTTCACAGTTACTATAATGCAGGTAGGATGTAGCCTTTCTTCTATTCTACGTCTTACATATTTTCGCCCATCACTACCGAATAACGATAGCTTAGTTTCATCACTCTATAGCTTGTGACCAATGATCATCTGTCCAATTAATGTGTTCCTTTGCCCACTGTAGTCTTGCTTTTCATTGCTGAAAACTAAGGTAAGGCTTTTTTCGTGGAATTCTACCTTTCAGTCCAACATCTGTTAATCTTCTCCTGATTATTCTTGAACTGACAGAAACATCAGCATCCTTCACATCACTTCTGATGGCCGCTGATGACATTTTTTTTATCTTGGAGACATAATATTTTTATTCTTCTGTCATCAATAGATGTGGTGCACCATTTTCGGCCTTTTCCTTTTTTTTTTTTTTTTTTTGAATTTGCCTCCTGATATCGTAAACAAAACTTTCGGTCTCCAGATGTAGTCACTGAACCACCCACTTGTCTTGCAATTTCAGCATAGGAAAAAACACTTTGTCGTAATACATTAATACTACATCTCTTTCTTGGTGTCTAATCTACTCTTTTATTTGATGTCATTGCTTCTTGTCTAAATATTAAAAATTTTTACAAAAATTCCTACTTGTAATTGCAGTACATAAGAAACAGTTACTGCTTCTACAAAACAAAGCAAAATAATGAATTGTTTCAAGTGTAAACATGATGTCAGCTTCTACTGGCAGTTACTAACATTTGATTGGTTCTCAGAAAAAGAACAGTGATTGGCCAGGAAAGCTAGACGTTGCAAACCACTTCATAACAATTGTTTTTTATTTTATTTATATTAAAGTACAGATAAATTTTTTGTATTGCAAATAATTGAATTTTGTTTTTTGTATTGGATGCAGTAATAAATTCTCTTTAAAATGATACATACAAGCTTGCATTTTGCGAAGCATAACATTTTCTATAAGCATACAAAGTTCAAAAACATAAAAATTTGCAAACGTGTTCGCAATTTTGAACACCACTGTATGTATGTATATATATATATAGAGAGAGAGAGAGAGAGTTTAATGAGTTCAATGACTGTGAAGAAATAAATAAACCACAACACTACTAATAATTTTTCATACAGAAGTCATGTAGGATTTAAGATTTTTTCCTAATATTTGGGGTGTTCTATTAACTACAAAATAAAATAATTTTCAATTTAATTTTTCAATATTTACTTCGCAAAATGGAAAAATGGGATTCCGAAAATTGTAAATCTTTAATAAGTAAGCTAGAAATGATAAATGAGTAAGTAATGATTAAAATTATCATATCAGTTTTTTTAATAATAACTGCAATCTGAAATATTTTCCAGTTTAAATCAAGTGCTCTACACCAGAAATATCTCTAAAAGCATTTACAACAATACTGAGATTTCTTTTATTGTTTTTCTCGCAAATTTATGTTGTGAAATAATTCAAAATAAATGATAAATTAACAGTTATTCCAGTAGAAGGAAACCAAATAAAAAAATTTATAATAGTTTATTTTACAATATTGTCGTAATTTTTAGTTCTCATAAATTTTAAAGGGAACTTAATGGTTTTAGATGACTTTTTTTTGTAAAATATAATACTGTATATAGTAACGAAGAAAACATAACTAAATTTTATAATACCTTTTAAGCTTCAAATAAGCCTTTACCATTTATAGAAAAAGTAATTATTTAATTTTAATTTTTTTCAAAATTAAACTACATACTTTGTAGCAATCTCCATAAAATTAGTATAAATCTGAGATTATACGCATATCATTTTCATTTTTGTAGGGTAAAACTTTATTTTAATTTCCCTATATGAAGACCAAATTCCAATATTGATTGAACAAATCAGAGTCATTCTCAATGATAACAAATTTATCTATTTAAATAATTAAAGATTTCCTATACTCGCTAGATAACTATCATTTTGGGATCACATGACTACGAGGCTTTTTATTTTTATTCAAAATAACTTATAGGCATTTATTAAAGTCAAAACAAATCGGCATAGAATATGATTTTCAAGTGGTAATGAAAAATTTTTGATTTGAACATATTTATGATAATTTAATCAAAACATTTAAAGAGGAATTAATTCAAACAAAATATATGCTTATTATCATGCAGAGCCCATAAATGAAAAATTAAAGTAAAATTTAGTACGAAATAAAGTAAACGGTAGGCTACTACACATAATTTCCTTGAGATGATAATATGCAGTGAATAATATAGTTTGAGCGTGAAGATAAGTTTAAGATTATCATGAATATTACAAGCAGGATTGTAACAAATTCAATTGAAATTTGTTACTTCAGATAAAAGGGAAATTTAGAAACGAAGTAATATACGAACAAACAATTTCTCTTCCAACATATTAATATATATTCCTTAGTAATCAAACTCACATGAAAGAAAAAAAAGTAAAGTGTGTGCTATTGTATATAATACTGTATTTAAAATAATCAAGATGAAGTATAATGATTTGTAATTGCAGTTGGTAAAATAAAATCCATGTAATGTGTTTCGTCCAAGAAAGAGAGCTCATGATTTCCCAAGATAAATATAAAGATTTTATAAATGAAACTATAATAAATTAAAACGGTATTATTAATTATTGTTATAAGAGAAACTAAAAATTATAATATGTAGACCAATATTTCTAACTTAATTTGGTACAGTATAAATTCATCAATACAGAAAACTTAAGAATAAAAAATTAAAGCAGAATAATAAAACTAAGAGTGAAATATCTAGCATTGCATACAATATTTTACCTAAAATAATTAGAATAGTATATAATGTGTGTGTGTGTGTGTGATTTGTAATATAAGATCATGTATAGCACAACATTTTATACATTTAAGAGAATTCATATTTTCAAAGATAATCATTATCAGGATAATCATAAATTCAATCAATATTATAATTGGCTTTTAAAGAATAAGAAATTATAAATAATACTTAGAAGACCAAGAATTTTCCGTCTAATTTGAAAATAGAATGTATTATTACAACATATACTATATGTATTACTGTAATATTACTATATGTAAATCTATAAATGAAAAAAAAATAATAAAACTGGTGAAACTAAAATTAATGTTATGTTGTTGCATATAATACGATATTTAGGATAATTAGGATAATCAGTAATGAGATTTTTTTACAACGATTTGTAATCTATCATCATACTCTCAATTACATTTTACGCATGAAAGTGAGTTTGTGTTTTCATAAGATAATCATAAATATTTTAAGTGGAATTATTATAATTTCAAACTGAAATATTAGTTATTGTTAAAAGAGTTACTAAAAAGCAATACCTCTTGTAGACTAAGGAATTTCCATTGGCTTTATCATAATATATATATTCACTAATTCGCAAAAATATGTAAATGGAAAATTAAAATATGAAAATGGTGACAGTAAATTAAATGGAACGTTGTTCCACGTAGTGCAATACCTAAAATGATAAAGGGTGGTTATTTATAAGGTTTTAGGAAATAAAAATGATTCAATAGCATTTTGTGAATTTAAGTGAGTTTATAATTTCATAAAATAATCATAAATATTTCAAGTACTGCAAATATAAATGAAGCTATTAAAATGACTGTGTTAACACAGTAATATAAATAATATCGCATGTGAATTAATGAACTTCCAATCTACTTTATTACATTATATATTAACATACGAAACTTACGATTAAAAAATTAAAAATGGAAAAACTAAAACAAAAGGCAAACTGTTGTGAAATTGAGATATTTCATATGATTTAGATTAATGCATAACGATTTGTAGCCAATGACTTGTGATATAAAATTTATTTAATACATAACATTCTCTGATTAAAAGCGAATTTATGATTTTATAAGATAATCATAAATATATTAAATGGTATCACAAATTCGAATGGAATTACTATCTACTGTTCAGACTAATGGCCTTGTGGACTTCCCTTCCACTTTAAAATTTTACAGCATCCATTAAGAACAAAATCCCGTCATAAAGCAGCGACCCCATCCGCTGTATCATGTCGTCAGGAAAGGAGCGGCCAATAATCAACCATCCCTGTGGAAAATCTTCTCTTTTCTTGCCCCCCGCACCTCTTCCTGCAAGCCCTAACGGTACCTGGGCCGGAGAAATTCACTGCTTCCGCTATATTATTCTGTTATTACGTATGTCCACTCTTTCCTACGCCGATCCCCACGCATAAAACTATATTTAGCACCCTCGCCTCGCTTTCATTGTCGGTCGCCCGGGGGGTCGGGCGGCAGAGGGGGAGGAAGAAGTAGGTACACCGGCAGGTCAAAGACACCTTCAGGTGCATACAGGGCTGCAGTATCTTTTATTTTGACTAAAACGAACGATATCTTGTTTGGAACGAATTCAAAAGAAATCCAATTAGAAATGAATGATATACTTAATTCACACATTAACATCATTATTGAACTACATTATTTAATTTACATTTTGTTTAGCTAAGTTTAGGAGTAACTTTTACCACAAATATAGTAAAGCTCTCTCAAAATGATATTGAGTAATACTTAAATCATTTGAGATTGGTTTAAATTTAATTAAAATAATATGTGTGTTTGACATTATCCATATCTTACTCAAATATTATCCAGTTTAGAAATTGTTTAGAGCTAAGTTTAGGGGTATGACTTTTAATACAGTAATACCTAAATTTATACCTAAATACCAATCGAGATAGGTTTAAGTTTAATTAAAATATATGCTCTCTCCCTTTCTCTTTCCCTCTCTCTGTGACATTATCCATAACTTACTTCAATATTATCTCGTTTCGATACTATTTAGGTGAGTTTAGGTGTGGCATTTACACGAAAGAACACCCAAACTAACCTAAATATCATTTAAGTTAGATTTTCACTCAATTGATTATTTAGTTTATAATTGGGATTTTTGTAATTTCAGTTTCCCTTGCTGAGATACGATATTAATATAGATAATTTCTCATTGACACATGATTTAATAGTTTTTATTCCAATGGATTTAATATTCCTTCCATCGAATCTTATTAAAAAATGATTATTAAATGAGGTAAAGAATTGCAAAGCAACATACATATTTTATTTTACCAAGTTCAGGCATCATTTGGTATTTTAACACTATTTTATAATAAGCTAATTGTTACGAAAACTGAATATAAAACCTCAAAAATAATTATTTGAATTTTCCAGCTCTTTATTTCAATATGAACACGTATACTCATATTTTGAACACGTATACTCATATTTTGAACACGTATACTCATATTTTGAACACGTATACTCATATTTTGAACACGTATACTCATATTTTGAACACGTATACTCATATTTTGAACACGTATACTCATATTTTGAACACGTATACTCATATTTTGAACACGTATACTCATATTTTGAACACGTATACTCATATTTTGAACACGTATACTCATGAATTAAATATAACAATATACTGCTCTTTGAATAAAACGAATGTAATTTTAATTCAGTATGCACTTCGAAACTTTTCTTTAAGGTTGGCAAAACAATTAAATAACGCTTTTCTGTATAGAGCTTAGACTTAAGTACCGTTGCCTCCATATTTTTTGATGCTTTGCTTTTAAAACGCAGGCTATTTTACCCCTTAATATACTTTACTTTTTATATCAAATATATAAACTAAAAAATTCTATGAAATTTATGATATAAACTGTATTTTATCTCCTCATGGCTATTACAAGATGTAAATTTTCTTTTCAAAATATTTTTTTCAATATTAGAAAAATTTTAACTAATAAGTTTCTTAAAAACCATTTGAGAATTATTTTTAGATTTATGATTTAATTTACATATAGTTCATATTCATATAGAAAATTGGATTTATTCATTACATTTGAATTGACTGGAATCATTAACATAATTCATAAAACAAAACTTAAGTTTATCGATTGATAATTTGAAAAAAAAAATGTCTAATATTAAATTAATATTTAGAATTTATACTTAATTACATTTGTATTTTATTAAAGAAATTATGTTTTTTATATATTATTTAATGTGTGTATCTTAATTCACATAAGAACTTAATGAGCAAAATTTAATGAATTTAAATGAAAGGAAATTATATTTTATTAATTAACTAAAAAGATCCACGCGAATTTAGCATTGTAGAAGCTCTTTGACTATCGTTTCATTCTAGTTAGCCGTGATGGTTTCTTTTTTTAATATCAATCCATCAATTTTTACCACTAACTAACCATCGTGATTTTATATAAATCTCTTTTAGTAAAAATCTAAAATACTGTTTTCGAATTCACTTTATTTCTAGGAATTAATCATTACTATCAAGATTATTTTCAAACCATATCACTAAATTACTGCAGTTGAACGGCAAGAAATGGATGTTGTGCTTCATACTTTCCCATGCACTGTGGTTGGGATGAGTATTTGGGAGTTTTCCAGGTTTCCTCCCTTGCGATACGTGAATATGATTCACTCGCAATTAATACGGAGGAAAAGTACCTCTATTAAAAATCACTAACTCATAGGAATCGCGTATTTCAAATTCAGAAGAATTAATTAAACAGCTTTATCTTGTTTTTAAAATAATATTTTTATTCATGAATATTTACTTCAATTCAATAGTTTCTCAACTTATATGACGCGAGCCTTTACATGTAACCATATTAATCACATTACCAATTTTATGCAATAACCCCCAATAAATGTAGCCATATTACGTGATAACACAAGAAATTGTGATTACTTTAATCATCAACTTTCATCATCACGAGAAATTTAAGGTCTAGTTTGATACCACTGATTCAAAGAAAATCTCTTTCAAATTCAGAAAAACAAATTATTAAATAATGAAAAAAAATCTTACGTGTATGGTAATACAATTTGATCAATTTTATAAATAGAAATAGGAAAATAAATTTTCATTTTTACAACAGTTTTTCGATTTGGAAAGAATGGTATGTAGTGAAATGTTTAAAACATATCTTGAAATTGTTATATAGTTTTTTTAAAACTAATAAAACAAATATTAAGTATTTTTTTTTTTACATTTTATTCTTATTCGTCGGATGTAATACACATTTAGAAATATTATTTTCACTCTAAAAATACTTTAAAAATTGAGATTAGTAAGTGCAAAATCACAAAAATTCCCTCATTGCAAAGAGAATAAAGCTTTCTACAGTATCTTATAATTTGGCGCCGTATAACGGATGATGAAACAACTGAACACATTTGAATTTCCTTTGCAATTTTACCTTAAAATACGAAACATCCCGAGTTTGGTCCCAATAACAGTTGAACGGCAAGAAATGGATGTTGTGCTTTATACTTTCCCATGCACTATTGTTGGGCTGAGTACTTGGGAGTTTTCCAGGTTTCCTCCCTTGCGATACGTGAATATGATTTACTCGCAATTAATACGGAGGAAAATAAAAAGCCTTTAGGCTGTTCACTGTGTTATGTCGAAATAATTAGTGGGCTGAATTCACGATATTATAAGGGAGCATATTCGGAAACACTGAAGCACCCAACCCAACATGTGCCCATACAGAAATGCAAAATCTTTCCCTCGTTGTACACTAATAGCTTGAATCGAATCATGTGACATTTTACTCCAATGAATTCAGTTCTTACCACTAAACCATTGTAGGGCCGCCGTGGTCTGGTTGGTTAGGGAGTCGTTCTCTTTATCGAAAGGTAGTATCTGCGAATCCCGACTTAACCGAAGATCTATCAGTCTCACTTAAGGCGGCGAGAACACGTTAAACTGGGCGTGGTTGCGATGTCTTCCAAGTAAAGGGATACTTCTGGGAGTGGCAGAACACGTACTGGGGGTTTTCTTTTTCATCCTTGCTTCCAAATCACGAAGACTGCACTCGGCAGCTTCTGTCTACCTGAAACAGCCCAACTTAGGTCTAGGTACAGGGTAACGTGCTAGTGCAATATCAGTTAAACCATAGTGAATCAATATTGCATAATAAATTGCTTTCAACAAAAAAAATTTTAAATTATATATATATATATATATTTCTGAAATTTTTTTTAATCTCTTGAGTTTACTAAAATTTCGTTAAGTAGAATTTTTGTGTGTTGATAATTTCAGAAATGCAGTGCTTAAATTTATAAGCCAATTATGTTAATAAAAGTAATAAAATATTGCATAACGTGCTATGCAAAATTTTTGAAGAATGAAGAATGTTTATCGTCGTATTATTTAGATATTTTAAACTTGAGTAAGTAAAAAAATATTTAAATTGATTTATATTAAAATTTGTTTGTTATGTGCTAATATTAAAAATAAATAAATAAATAAAATATTATTTTATAACTAATTTTAAAATAAAATTATCAATCTTTAGCAAAACGGTTACTTAAGATAAATTTAATATTAGAATTTTCAAATGTAATCAAAACTGTGGTAATAATATTTTAAATTTTCAAATTTGGTATTTATGCGAATTTGCACCAGGTAATTAATAAGTGTGGAACTCTATTTTGTGTGATAATATATATAAATAATATGGAATACTAGTTTGTTTTATCTGTATTAGCGTATTAAATTTTTTACTTCCATTCGCAAGAAAATAAAATTTTTAAGAAAAGTTCAAAACATTAAAGCTCAATATTTTCTTTTAGGTTTCATTAATTAAAGTAATCTTTAACTCAACTAATTTAAGTTATATTTCTCATGTAATCATTTTTTTTAAATTGAATTTTTCCCCAAAATGAAAAAATAACGTAATTGGATTATAGTTATAATCATATGTCAACCGTTCAAATTATGCATAAAAATGATTCATATTACAATAAAAAAATAATAAATTCATTTTATAAAAAGCTATAAAATGTTTTTAGGGAACCAAACCATACTTAATGAGCTAAATCCTTTAAGATAAAAGTATAAAAAATCAAATAAAAAAGTTAAAAGTTGAAAAAAAATGCTTGAAAGATTACAAATATAATCTGTCATAATTTTGAACATCTAGATTGATTGCTTTTTACTCTCTCCTCTCCTCTCTCTCTGCCTCTCTCGCTAGGGTAAAAAAAAAAAGGACAGTAAATCATATTAAACTTCTCATTCTCCGATATATTTTCTCACGAATTTCTATCGTCTGCGCACAGATGGAAGAGTTTCTTCTACTTCAGGGCCTCTTTTTTTATCTCCCCCCCTGCTATTCCCGGTTTCTTCACCCCCCTAAGTAAAAGGGTTATCCAAAAATTTTCTACGCAATAAGCACTTTGTTATTTATGTTAAATTAATTTAAATGCTCTGTCCTTTTCGGTCAACGTTTTAAAAAAGCAATTCATATAATTGTTACTATACTTTATACATAGTTTCATATTTCAATTAATATAAATACAAAATAATAATTAGTATCATCTTTCACTCACTCAAGCAATTCCTTAGAAAAACATAAAATATATACTAATTAGCATAACACAAATAATTTTTCATATTTGTATTTAGAAAATTATAATTTGTGAAATGAATAATTATTTTACTTAACAATTTGCCTTAAAAAAAGTTTCTGTCTCTTTTTTTATGATTAAATTTAGAAACGTGTCCTTCATTGAAAAATTTAGTCTTGTCTTAATTAATTTCCAAGAAAAGTAACTTCATTTATTTTTCATAGTAATTTAATAACTTCTAATCTTAAAGTAGGATCTCCCATGGGGGGGGGGGGGAATATTACAATGCAACCACTTTAATATCTAATGTTTTACGTAATAACGCTAAGAAATTAATTTAAAATATATTGTGTACATATAAATATTCCTAATTGGATTAAAATAAGTTTTCTATAAATGAAAAATATTAAATAAGGTTTTATTTAATGTTTTTGTTGAGTTGCAATAAAAATTTTCTCGTTAAAATTTTAAATTAATTCTCTCCTTAATTAGGAATTTTAGGGATTAAAGTTAAGAAACAGGCATTCAATTTTTGAATCTCAATATTTTCTGCGATTTGTAAAATTTCATGATTTTGAGATTCTGAAAACTTGTGTCTCATTAAAAAAATTAACAAAATAAAACAAAAAGAAAACTGACTGTTATGGCTTGCCTAAAACTTTTATACCATATTTTAAGAAACTTTTAAAAACTTTTTAAATTTGCACAAAGGCTAATTAAATTAAGCACTCCAAGAGATCAATGAAATTATTAGCCTTATTTATTGTAATTTAAAATAAAATGTTTTAAACTTTAAAAAAAGTTTGGAGTCTAATCTGATGTTTATCTTACAAATTCTGACTTATATGATCTGCTACACACTTTTTTAAACTAAACTATATATAAAAATCACAATGAGTTTTAAGATGAACAGAATTAGAAATATACTTTCAACATTTCGGTGTACAAACCTCTAAATTATATTCGTTTCATAATTTTTATAAGTCAATTACACAATTAATTAAAAAATCAAAATCTATTAATTAACCCAGCAAAAAAGTACTTCTCATGCTTACAGTGAAAAAAAGGTTTAGATATAAAACTCGTTTATTTTTGCTTCTTTCAATCAAATTCTCAAGTGTGTGAATGTTTGAATATTTCATTCAAAATGTTGATCTTGAAGCCATCTTGATTCGTTGTTGTTGCATACTTCTGATGTTCAACAAAGCAAAATCACATACTTATATAATAACAAGTATATAATAACAAGTATACAATAACAAGTATATAATAGCAAGTATACAATAACAAGTATATAATACAATGGGACAGGAACAGTGTTCGATATAATCAAATATATAATCTAGAACCGATTGTTATTATTTACATTATGAATTAAGCATTATTGAAAAGGGAAAAGTAATTTATTTCATCTAAATAGTAACTAACATTTAGGAATGAGATTTCTAAAGGGAGAATCATTAATTAGAGACCAAGTAATAAGACCATTTTCAGAAGTAGAAGTCTTAGGTTCAATCTTGGCTACTGTTCGATAAAAGATATATCTTTTATTTCTGATTTATGCTGATACATCTGACAACAGGGTGAGTGTCCGGGTTTGATTCCTTATGACTCAAGAGAATAAAACAGTTGTGTGTTGAAAAAATCCTCCCAAAAAGCAATTCGTAATTGATATTCAAAGATTGCTTATAACCTGAAATATTAGGATATATTCTACAATTCATTAAAGATCACAGTGAACCCTGGTTGGTTAAGACGTCATTCTTCTAATTGAAAGACAGAGAGTTGGAATCCAGACTCAATCGAATATCCGTCATATCCGTGGATGAGGCACGTTAAATAAGTCATGGCCGCAATGTCTTCCAAATGAAAAGATATTCCTGCTGGTCAAGTAATGCGGAGTCTTGTGTTTGGTCCCTGCTTCTAAATGACAAAGATCCTCAACTGTTTCCTCTTAATTGCTAGATCCGTACTATGGTTATGGCTTGATACAGATAAGTATGCTGGTATAGAAACAACAACAAGAAGACATTAAACAATTTTGTAATCGATAGCTATAAATTCATAATGTCAGACAAATATACACTACTGGCCATTAAAATTGCTACACCAAGAAGGCAACATGCTACAAACGTGAAATTTATACGAAAGGAAGAAGGTGCTGTGATATGCAAATGATTAGCTTTTGAGCGCATTCAGACAAAGCAGGCGGCAGTAGCGACACTTACATTGTGTTTAAATGAGGAAATTGTTCAGCCGGTTCCTCATACACAAATTGCATTTGAACGTTGATGCCTGGTGAAAAGTTGTTGTGATGCCTCGTATAAGAAGGAGAAATGCGTACCAGCACGTTTCTGACTTTGATAAAGGTCGAATTGTAGCGTACCGAGACTGCGGTTTATCTGATCGCAGTATTGCTGCTCGCGTCGGTCGAGACTGTTAGCAGAATATGGAATCGATGGATTCAGGACGGTAATACGGAACGCCATGCGGGATCGCAACGACCACCTAATCACTAGCAGCCGAGAAGACAGGCATATTATCCGCATGGCCGTAATGGATCGTGCAACCACGTCACGAGCCGTGAGTCAAGAAACGGGGTCGTTTGGAAGACAACAAGTGTCTGCACGAACAGTTCGACGACGTTTGCAGCAGCATGGACTCTCAGCTCGGAGACCATAGCTGCGGCTTCCCTTGACGCTGCGTCATAGACGAGCGCCTTCAATGGTGTGATCAATGACGAACCTGGGCGCACGAATGGCGAGACGTCATCTTTTCAGATGAATCCAGGTTCTGTGTACAGCATCATGATGGTCGTATCCGTGTTTGGCGGCATCGTGGTGAACGCACACTGGCAGCGTGCATTCGTTATCGTCATACTGGCCCATCACCTGGCGTGATGGTATGGAGTGCCATTGGATACACGTCTCGGACACCTCTTGTTCGCATTGATGGTGCTTTGAACAATGCACGTTACATTTCTGGTGTGTTACGACCCGTGGCTTTACCCTTTATTCGAGCCCTACGGAACCCTACGTTTCAGCAGGATAATGCCCGACCGCATGTTGCCGGTATTTTACGGACCTTCCTTGATACGGAACATGTTCGGCTGTTGCCCTGGCCAGCACGTTCTCCAGATCTTTCACCAATAGAAAACGTCTGGTCAATGGTTGCCGAGCGACTGGCTCGTCACCAAACGCCAGTCACTACGGTTGATGAACTGTGGCGTCGTGTTGAAGCTGCATGGGCATCTGTACCTGTACATGCAATCCAATCTCTGTTTGACTCAATGCCCACGCATATAACTGCTGTTATTACTGCCAGAGGTGGTTGTTCTAAGTACTGATTTCTCAGGATCTATCCAGCCAAATTTTCTGAAAATTTAATTTCTAGTATAATATATTTGTCCAATAAATATCATTTTGTTGTCTGCTTTTCTTCCTGGTGTAGTAATTTTATTGGCCAGTAGTGTATATACCATGTCTTAGTGAAAGAACAACAATATTTGGTATGAAAGATCCCGAATTCAATTTCAGATATTGTTGAACATGAATATGTGTTAACGAACATAACATACATGTTAACGAATGTACAAAAATTGTGTCAAAGCAATTTGGTATTTGAAAAAATTTACGCCAATTTTTTTTTTTTTTTTTTTTTTTTTTTTTTTTTTTTTTTTGTACCTAAGTTTTACAGCCTTTGAAATTCTTCGTGAACTAATAATTATAGCAACATTTTTATAAATGCCAAGTGATTTCAGTTTTCTTTCAATGACAGAAATTTTTTTATTGTGTAGTTATTCTGGTTTTATTCATTGTACTCCAATCCTTATTTAAAGTTCCCCAATCTAATTTTTGAAATTGTTTTAATTCTTATTTTTAGCAAAAAGTTTACTTTCTTACAAAAATGTTTTACATTAAAATTTTAATCTTATATTTTCATTCATCTAGGCACCAATAAGTATATTCACCTTTATTTAGTTCTTAAATTAATATTTATTTTGTTTATTATATCATTTTAATGTAAAATAAACCAATACGATGATAATTTGGTGATTTTTTGAGTTTCACATTTTTTCCTATAAATCTACCGAATATTTTTAACAATTGTTATATACATTTTCTGGAAACAATAAACACCCCAATTTCCAAATTATCTTGATTATCTTAACTGTTAACGAAATTAAATTAATTTTAAATTTTACTATGCTTTTAGCAATATTTTTCATTTAAAATATATTATAACAAATAATATTTTTGCTATTGACTTTCAATTTATAAATAACTTTTGAAGCTGTGTGTGTATTTTTAAGTTTCAAACAAACACATTTCTATCTTTTTATTAAATTTGGATGGAATTTCACCACCATGACGAAGGATTGGATATTCTTTCTCAGAGAAGTGTTTAATAATTTCTCTTCGTAAATAAAAAAGGAAAGAAAAAATTTGTTTTAGGAGTTAAATAAATTTCTTAACTCCATACATCAAATATTTTTAATAATTGTTTCCCTTTTAATTTTACTATGAACTTCATTCATTGGTTTTACACGAACGCTTGTCAAAGTTTCCTCTTGTTAGGCTGAATAAGAATACCGAATAATTAGTTCACTGACCTTCAATTCAACAATCTGTGGGTTCGATTCTCAGCTTGTGTTTGGATGTATTAGCGGTTCGAAACCCACTTTAATAGATCTCACACTGTCTAATTAATTATTGTGGCTAAAAAATAAAAATTGATAGACAAACATTTCTTATGTAGGTCAGATTACAATATTTTCAAACAATATACAATTGATTTGGTTTGTCACTCGTTATTATTTTCTTTCTTCTTTCTCACGAGGGCTGATTAGTTGGAAACTCATTGCTTAAAATGGACTCCGAACCTCTACAAACATCCATGTCGTGATTAGAACACATGAACTTTTGAATAGCAGCCAGGAACGTTAATCATTCTCCTACCAGCTAGGCATTAAAACTATTGAAATATAGTATTGTTTCATTTTCATAATTATATATAGATAATATAATGTCAAATTAATTAATTTTACTTCAACTTGAATTTTTTAAAGTAAAATAAATTTTTCTTTGCTTTTATTGTATTAAGAAAAACATTTCGAGAAAATACCCAGGATTTTCAAAAACTTTAAACACACATCAATTTTTTATTCATAATTTCCAGTGTATTTATGAACTTTATAGCATTTAAATTTTTGCGCCATATTCTTACAGTGAATTAGACAAGTAAATTTTACTTGTTGTATATTATATAAAAAAAATAGAATAGTGTAGTAGCATGAAGCCCGGTGGCTTAGGTGCTGCATTTCACTCTCCCAAGGCACAGGTTTGAGGTTCAATCCTCGGACTGGACAAGCTCGATTCAGCCTTTCATCTCTTCAGTGAGTCGATGAATTGAATGCCAAACATGCTTGGGAACTACTCACTATGGTGATCTCACGTTAGGATGACTACCTTACTGGGACATATGCTTCCCACCCCAGGGCCTTTGGTCATGAAAACAATTATGGTCACTGTAGGCCTACATGGGCTGTTGTGCCACGGAGTTTAGCTTAGCTTAGTTTAGTGTAGTAATGTCGAATTTAACTGAATCTATTAAATTACAATATTTGAATTTTCATATCATAATCACAGGTTGTGAATATATAAAAGTATTAATTTTACTATAAACATTTTATCCAAAAATAAAAAAATAAAGAACTTATTTAAATGTACATTGAATCACAAAGTTTGTGTTATCGTTCTCAAATCTCACTACAAATAAGAAAGCTAGCCTTGAATATTAACATATTATCCAGAAAAAGAACATAGGATAATAATGTACTCGTATAATTCAACTGTGAAGCTATTAAGACCCAATGTTTGAATTTTCGTGCAATAATCATATCAAGAATAAACAAAGGATAATAATGTACTCGTATAATTCAACTGTGAAGCTATTAAGACCCAGTGTTTGAATTTTCGTGCAATAATCATATCAAGAATAAACAAAGGATAATAATGTACTCGTATAATTCAACTGTGAAGCTATTAAGACCCAGTGTTTGAATTTTCGTGCAATAATCATATCAAGAATAAACAAAGGATAATAATGTACTCGTATAATTCAACTGTGCAGCTATTAAGACCCAGTGTTTGAATTTTCGTGCTATAATCATATCAAGAATAACAAAACTATCTTTTGTTATAAACCTAAAAAAAAAAAAAAAAAAAAAAGAAAGAAAGAAATATAATGTGATATAGAATTGAATTGAACCTATTAAAAATAAATATTTGAATTTTCATTGTGTAATCATATTTTGAACCACAGAGAAATATGTAATAAATGCAGCAAATTTTAAAATAACTTTTTATCTTTTCTACAATTCAGAGTTTTCTTGTGTATTTTTGTGATTGAAGGTAAAAACACAGCTTTTTTATAATGTCTGAGGCATCAAATTTCATAAACAACTACTCCAAGGTAAAAATAAATAAATAATAAATTGTGTTTATAAAGAGTTTTAATCAAAAAAATTTTTAAATATATAAACTTAAATAACAATATTTCAAATTTTATTCTTAAAAGCCAATTTTACACTCTACTGTTTGCATTAAAAACATTCTTTTAATGACATAAAAATAAATGTTATTTTTTATTTTTACTTTCATTATAACAAGTACAATTATTTTTAAAAGGCATTAAACGAGAAATAAATTAATGCTTTATTTAAAAAAAATACATGTTAATTATATATTGTGTACTGTGCTTTAGAAAAATAGCTATGAAATTTGATTTTTTTTTCTTTTTTTGATAAATTAATGTTTTATTTTTAAAAAAATACATACATATATATATAATCCTTTTATCACCACAATAGTTTAAAGGGTAAAATGGAATTTATTGAAAAAAAAAAAAAAAAGGTTGACAGCATTATACTTTTTTGACTTCTGAATGTTATGACAAATGTGATTTTCTTGCCACTGAGATGAAACAGAAGATAGGGGCCTGTCACCAAATTCAACATCGGAAGAGCTCGTCGATCAGATGCTCAGATTTGAAAGTCAACTGTTTGAGAAATTGAATATGCATTTTTTTTCTCCTCACTTTGCTTTATAGATAGGAGGGGGAGGTCCGAGAGAGAAGAAAAAAGGTTTTCGATTTCTTTGCATTTTAGTTTTGAAGGACTAGTTACCGAAGTTAAGTTGGCAGATGTTACCTCCACTTACGCAGCGTGGGAGCGCTTTTCTCACTTCTCACCCACCCTTCCCCCTCTCCCTTCACCCCTTCCCCTCACTCTCAACCTGTCACAGTTACGTAAGAAGAACATCCGCAGGTATAAAGAAGGGACCACAAAGCAGAGCCCAATAAAGAGAGGGAGGTTATAGGGGGTGTAGGAAAAAACG
Organism: Latrodectus elegans; assembly: GCA_030067965.1. Classification (NCBI taxonomy): domain Eukaryota; kingdom Metazoa; phylum Arthropoda; class Arachnida; order Araneae; family Theridiidae; genus Latrodectus; species Latrodectus elegans. The sequence goes on from CM057811.1 coordinate 14,946,571, forward strand.
ATTGGAACAATCAGAGCGATCCCCCCACCCTCCCCTTATATTATAAAATTCGTGAGTGGAAGTGTAGGTAACATTTCTCACGGGTTTTGAAGACGATGTTTGCTGACCCTCCCCCTCCTTGCCCCTTTTAACACATACTTCTTCAATGATCTAGTCAATCGAGTTCAAAGAAGAATTTTTTTTTCGCTTTAAACTATTTTAGATTTTTTTTTCTATATGAAAACTAATTAAGGTGCTTAAGACTAAATTAAAATCAAATAACTACTGTAAAGTTTGAACAAAACGGAAATAAGGTTTAAAAAAAATCTATTTTATAAGAATATATGTATATATTTTTTTAAATTTTATGTAACAGAATAAATGAAATTTTAAAAAAAAAAAAAAAAAAAAAAAAAACAATTAGAAAAGATTTAATCCTAATCGGAAATAATTTTTAAGAAACTAAACGTTTTTAATAAAGGCAAGATGAATTATTTAATGGGAAAATAATCAAAATGAATTAAACAAAATGTAAACAATAAAAGATGGAAAATTACGAAGAGAAATATTAAAGTTTTTTTAGTAAAATAAATTTATTTGATAGTAAGATTTACAAGCGTTTTTACGTGTTTGTATGTGTGTATATTTTTTCACTTTATTACATAATATGTGAAGATATTTTAATATGTTTTTCATGTGATGATAAAAGATTCATTATATAATATTTGAGTATGAGTTTATATTATTAAAATTCATTTCTTATATGACATTTTTTAATATATAAAATTTCGTAATTTTTCAGCAACATTTGCAAATATTCGTTCTCAAAAAAACTATATAATTTACCAAGAAACTCGCTTAGAAACATTAATCAATTAATTGCTGATTGTAATGTAATAAAATAACTTAAGAAACAAAACTGGCAAGAATATTGACATTTTAATTGTTAATATATTTGCGCCATTTTTTATATTATTTTTTTTTTCTTGCTATTAATTATTAGATTATTTTTAAGATTTCTAAATGCTTCTTACTTTTATTCTCGTTAATTCAAATTCTAATCCATTCACGGATTAGAGTGTTATAATTCATTCACTGATCAAAATATAATTTTTCTTGTGAATTTGGTCCTAAGCTTATGTGAAGAATTAAAACCTATAAAGGATTGTATTTTTTGTTGTGTGTTCGATTTCAAACGAGAATTTGAAAATTCTAAGTAATTAGAAATGATTTCAATAAAAAGCATCAAAGGATTCCGAAAGATGGCGCTGTTTAGGAAAATAATTTTTTTTAATTCTGTTTCCCTTTCAAATCAAAACAAAAGTTCAATCAGAACAATAAAAAATAATAAAGTAAAGGGGAAAAAAAATCACCTTGATAAAACTAGTAATCAATAAAAAAGTACCCACTTGGAAAGACTTAAAATATTTATTTAGATTCTTAATAGAATATATTGTTGATAAAAAGGATACTTCAAATCCATCTGTAATTTCGAAAAGTAAGTCGTGTTTTAATTTTCCTGAAATAAATAAATATTATTACATTAATAGAATTACATTTATGGTCGAGAATAAATAAAAAAAGTGATTTCCGTATTACACATTTCTTATGATGCATCATGTTTATAACAAGATATCGTTTACTAAGCTTGCATTTGAACTTGGAACGTATCACGTGGTTTAAAGTACATTTGTATTGCATTACGTAAAAAACTCATAAAATATCTGATTTTCTGTGTATAGGTTGTGTAATTTTCATTTTAGATTGCATTTTATCTTATTTCATATTTTTACATGTTTGGCAGCTGTAATAATTTTATTTACTTCGCTTTTATCTTGTAAATATAAATAATATAAAATTTATTATTACTTTATTTGGAGTAAGAGAAGGCACACACATTTCTTACATGAATCATCATAATGGTTATTAGATTTATTTACAAGAAAAATCTGTACTACAATTAAATATGAAATTAAAATTTTATATTTAAAGTAAATAATTTTCGACATTATTATTCTGATAAATACTTCTGAATGCTTGGGAATATTCATAAATATTATGAAAAACAGTAAAAAAGATTTCCACACACTATATTTGCAAACAATTGAGGGCTATCTCGTTGCTTTTCAAATCTAAACTAAGAAAATTATTTTATTAATCAAATTCAAATCTAAACTAAGAAAATATATTTTGATTTTTTTTCACATTTTTCATATATTTTTCGAAAAATTTAAATATTTCATTAGTATCTACATTAATAACATATTCATATATTTTCCACTAACTTTAAAATGTTTTGGACTCATTGATTTTGTTCCAGATATACCATACAGAATAAGTTTTCGATGTTAATGGTTGAATTATTTTAATTAAAATAGAAATGAGCATACTTAGAATATCTTAAGCATTTTCAATCATTTAACTCATGTATTTTTAGTTTTTTACCTATATTATCAATATTAATGTTACGTAAAGCTACATTTACTTAAATTATTAATTATTAAGATGTGTGCTTAATAATTGATAATCTTAATAATTTAGGTAAAGGTAGTTTTATGTAACATTAATTTTGATAATTAAGATTTTTAATTTACAAAGATTTTTGCTTAGAAAAACTTGTTCGGAAATAAAATTCTGATAACTTTTTGAATTCTCAATTTTCATTCAATATCATAAAAGCGTTTTCCTTCCGTTTCTTAAAGCGAATCTTATTCTCAATATCCTAAAACAAGCTTAACTTTTTATTTATTTATGTATTTATTTATTAACGAATCGAGCTGGAAACTGAAGTAGTCTAGTGTTTTATTATGTCAATAGAACATTAAACATTAGATAGAACAATCTTCTTCGTTTCATTTCCCTCATCAGGTGTGGATTCACATTACAATGTATCTTAAATTCGTCATCCATTTTAATATATAGGTTTTGTTCTAATAAGCTTTCACGTGCAAGTAATGACTGTAGAATCAAAAAAAATTTTACTATCGCCTAATAACCAAATATAATCAAAATCTATTTCAATACTTTTCGCATATTCGCGAGGGTACAATTGAATTAAACAATGCATTTTATTATTTTATTGTACTCATTATGTAATATCGAATCGAATATAATCGATAACAAAAAACGTGTGTATATGAATGCTATTATTTTTTTCTTACTAATAACTAAGATTTACGATGAGATTTCTTTTAAGTGTGAAAGAAATTTTAATTATTTTCTCTATTGAAAGAGAAGTTAACCCTTGATGTTGTAAGTCATTCATAATGCAAACATAAATAAGAAATAAATCTTTTTTGCACGCGTTAATTGTGAAAAAATAAGTCGATAAAATGTTCTCCTTTGTATACGTGATGTAAAGGGCATATGAGTTCGGTTAAAATATCGTGGGCAGTAGTATATTCAATATCTAATCAATATCACCATTCAATTGATATATTGATAATTTCAAGAGACTGAAGCGTAATATGAATCACGATCACGTGAGCGGAAGTTGTCCTATCAACGAATGTTATTGGGTAGATATTTCTCTTCTTATTCATAGATCCATTAGAAACAAAGCTATTAAATAAGATAAAATAAAAATAAAATAACTGTGCGTGCTGTGTTAGATATTGCTATTATAAAATTAGCTTCAACAGAATTTTTTTTGCTCATTAATTTTTTGCCTGAAACCAATAATTTAATATATTTTTTACTATTTGCTTCAAGTAGCAACTAATTCTGAGCATCAAAAGTGCTTTTGTAAAATAATTTTTCTATAAAATGTGCAATGATGATTCTGTTTAGAATAATAAGATAAATTATAAATTCTTCCAAATTTCTAAACATTTCAAAAAAATTTCTGAATTTCGCAAAAAATATCGTAATTTTACTAACATTGAAGTAATAACGTTTACAGTACGGTAATTATATACTCAAAATTATAAACAAGGTTAAATGCAATGTAACATTAAATTAGCATGCAACTTTTAATTAATTTCTTTGAAACTTGTTCTTTCAATTCTAGAAACGAGAATAAAGGGAATATGCTATGACATTCTGATTTCGATTATCAGTTTTATTGTAAAAAAATATTTTTCAAGATAGATGTTTTCTAATTAGAATAACAGTTGTTAATATTTAAAAAATGCAAACACAAAAAACATTACGAAGGCATTTTTCTTTATGTGAAACAAATATCCAAATTTTCGTTGCATGTTCAATTAAGATTATATTACATAGTAATTGCATGCAAGGTGGCTTGTCAATATGAATGTTATCCTTATTCTATGCTTCTTCAGAATTTTCGTCTATTAAATTTTTGTTCATCTAATTTTTATCCACTAAATTTTTACTCCGCCGAATTTTTGTCCACAGTTATTGTTCAGAAACGATTGTATTGAATGGAATTTTTACTAGATGTTAGTTTTAACCGTTGACAATATATAGGTTAAATATATTTTTTTCAAAAATTGTATTATAACGTTAAATTAATTTAAACTGAAATCAGTCTAAATTGAATCCTCAGTAAATTTGCTTATATTACTATTCACACAGTTCAGAGCTTCTCTTGCTTCAAAAATGAAGGCATGTGGTTTCTCGACTTTAAAATTATTATTCGTGTTTAACCACTGGGAATTTTGGTATTGTATACATTTCTTTCAACATCTTTAAGCTGCAATATTTTTTTTAAATAATAATTACTACTCTTTTCAGATTTATGAAAATACAATTTAGCCAATTGAATGTACTTTTGGTTTTTCCAATAGGCTGCTGATCGAAAGTGCATTGAAGTACAAATGAGATTCTGAGTTCAATATTTAATAATTTTAAGGAAAAAGCGTACAAGTAATTTTTCACCAATGAACGAGTTTCCTTAAAGGGAACTGAAGCATTATTTACAAGATTGGGAGAAGACCCTTTTTTTTTTGTATAAAAAGAGACATATTTTTTATTTATTATATTTAGGTTACATTTGTTGCTTAAGCTTATCCTAGCCAAGGTGAGCTGCTAGCTGATTTAGCAATTCTCTCGGCTTCAATTCAACAAATTATGGGTTCGATCCTTCTCGGTTTCAGATGATTGTGCTGTTTTTCGGGGACCAGCTTATGCAGCATAGATCCCTACTGAATCGACCCTCATATGGAAACTGTTCTTCTAAAACTACAAACCAAAAAACAAAGTCAAACTTTTCCGTTATTTAGAGATAAATGAATGAAAGGTTCCAGGTTCAATATCAGCAACTGTTGAACAATGAGAAATAGATGGCATTGACTGCAATGTTTTGCCCATTGTCGAGTGATAATCTCTGTTACATTTAATGCATTATTCATTTCTTAACAATATGAAAATATATAAATACAAATTTTTGTATAAAATACAAATATTGATATTTTTTCTTTCAATAAAATATGAACTAATTGAAAACTTTTTGGCAAAATGAAAATCTTCAAGCATATTTGCAGGATAAAATCCCATTCAAATACAATCCTTAAATTTAAACTATGCTGATTTATCAAAGTTATTAAACACTGAAATATTGACCACTTTTATATGTAACAGAAAGAATGAAATACCAGTCAACTGTATTGCTTATATGCCTTTGCCTGAAATTCGAACCTACGGACTCGCAGTGGTTTAGATGTACAACAGTGATTTTTGGAGCAAAAGGTATCGGGTTTGATTCCAGTAGCTGTATGTTGCGATTTTGCTTCCTGAGTGAGTGCTTGGAACTCCTCCCTTGCTACACATGAATACGACCCACACTATCTATGAAAATATCTATCAGGAATGTAATTTACACATTGAATACAAGAAAAGTAATTCTTGGGCCATTATTCGGTTCTCTATACGATGTGAAAGTTCGAACCTTAACTACTGAGTTGGGTTATCTAAATCACTCATTACGAAAAATGAATTTTCCCAAAATAATCAGGATGAGCATATATGACTTCATGGAATGAGTGCCTTTAATTATCCATACAAAACGAAAAAATATTCCACAAAAGAATTTATTAACTATGGTAACATATTGCCGAGTACACAATTTATATTAAAAAAGTATTTTCTCTTGTATCCTTATTCTTTGTCCCTTTCACTCGCTTAGAGCTTTCAAACAATGAAATAAAATTAATTTTACTTACAGAAAAGACCTATTTTTAAATACAGTTGACTCTTGAAAGTGTGTGCGAATGTTGAATGTTCGAAAGTAGAGGGATGCGAAAAATATTCTCCAAAAACCGTCTTTTAGAGTATTTGTTTATCAATATGTATATATAATGAAGATAAAGAGGCGTGTTAAGTGCTTTTGGGTGTTAATTAATTATCAACAATATATTAATTATTCTAATTTTTAATACTCTTAGGCTAATTTTTAAACTTGAAACAAAATTCCATTCTACTTAAAAAAAACACACACACGTTTACAAAAAAAAAATAAAAAAAAAAAAAAAAACCTTTTACAAGATTTGTAATATAAAATAAGAGTATCACAAATTTGAGCAAAGTGAGAATCTTAAAAAGAAAGTTTAAAAAGCAAATGAGAAACGATTATCTAACGGATTAAGAAACGAAAATCGAAAGCGTGGTTAAAAGAACACAATTTTTTAAAAGGAACTAGGTTAATGAAAAGTATTATTAATAAGGAAGTATAAAAGTAAGAATTTCATTTATGGCAAGCTCCAGCAGCTCTTCGTCCTTTTTCATCAGCAACCTCTTCTCTTTTTTTTCCTAGTCTAATTCATCTCTGGCTTTTTTTTTTTTTTTCCTGTACTTGACAGAATTATAAAATGCACAATTTAATTTTCCGAATAAAACTGATATGATTAAACTAATATTGAAATTTTCTGTAAAATTTTGCTTATCCTTGAAATGATTTTGACGCTCCTCTGCGAGCTGCGCCAGGGGCAGATATTACCTTTGCCACCCCCCCGTCAGTACGCCTCTTGCCCCCTGAGAGAGGACAACCGACCACAGAGGATAAAAAACCTGAATTTTTTAAAATGTGTGAAAGTGGAGGACCACCTGCATTTTCCTTAATTTGTGCTGACATACACTCTCTTCAATGTATCGAGGCGAGAATAAAACACAAGTTTATACATTTTTTAAAATTTGTTATCTTTTTAAAAAAACAAAAAAAAAATCTTGTATCATTGTTATATTTTTTCAGAAGTTTAATTCATTTTTACTATCGAAAAATATTTTCCATTTGATTGATTTCAGCAATTAAATATTCTTCAATGTATTTTGTAAGTAATTTTATTCATTATTTATGTGTGAAATAGTTTTCACACATTATTAGAAGATATATTGGCTATAATTATTTACATATTTAGACTTCACTTGTGATATATTGCAATTTTAGCACTTTTAATTTCTATTACATAGCATTTCACAATTTCTTTACAGGTACATATTTGTACTAGATGTATAGAAAATAAATTTACAAACAGTTCTGTTGATTTATTAAAATTATTATTTAAATTACATTATTTATATTATTTAAATATTTATATTATCAAATATTTATTTATATAATTAGAATATATATTTATATTATTTAAAACGCTGGTTATACAAAAGATTACGAAAAGTATACCTATTAATATGTAACATGTGTGTCTAATCGATTTCTTTTAAAATTAATATTTTTGCTGTTTTCATTTAAGTTTTTTTTTTTTTTTTTCGGAAATAGTCGTCAATATATGTTATTTTCTTTACTAAAGAAGAAATCTTTGATAAGTTTATTTTTCAATATATAATAAAGTTTAATTATCGTATGCTTTTGAATTGCGAGATACAATTTGACGTATTCAATGTATACCTAAAAGGATATGTACAATATTCAAGTCACGTGATTTTCTAAAACCGATAAAATTAATTGAATTTTTTATTTCAAGGCAGATAACGATGTCAAAATTTTTCTTTTAATCGATATATATATATATGTGTGAGGCACAGCACAAGCTGTTTTATACGACTCTCTACGGATCGCAGTTTGTTTTGTCACATGTTTCTGAAGAGAGTGAGTCGATAACTGCATAAGCGTTTTGAAATATTTGAAAGGAGGAAATCTAGAACCCCCGGACACGCTAACAAAGCCTACATCTTTCAGGCTCAACAGTCGCCAAGAACAGTTCCCGTGTCGACTCCTGACGTCATTGTGACGTCACAAGAGTCTCTCTATCTCACTCCTTTCACTTCTGTTCAATAGTTTTTGTTTTCGCAACGGTAGTAGATATCATACCTGTATAGAGCGTAGGTGGGTTGTTTTTCTAACCTGTGGTTTCCAAGGTAAACAAAACATTAAGAGGAAAAAGAACTTGGTATCGACGTCAGTGTTTCTAGGTGTTCCAAGGACTTTTTATTTGGTTCGAAAGGGTTATTTGAATGGGAAAAAGAAAGACTTCTTTCACAACTTTAGACAGCATGGTTTTCGACCAATATATTTATTAGGACAAGTCATTGAAATTTCTTAATTTTTTTCCTCGAATCACTCCTATTCAATAAATAGGTAAATTCAATAATATGATAAATTAATTGAATAATATCAATGATGTGTCAAAAGCAATTACAAACTGAACACATATTTCCTGTAATTCATGTTGTGAAATATCTGAATTGCACACAATAAGCAAAGAGTTGGCGGCATGCAAAGATATAATAAAATTAATTAAATAATCAATTCTTGAAATACTTCACGAATAATAATTTTATTTAAATTCTGTGTTTAACACAAAAGGATGATAGGCATTTACAAATTAGCAATACATTTTAAAAATCAAATGCTGAAATTATTTTAGTAAGGAAATCCTATTTATTAACGATTAATTATTTTAAGAGTAGTTGAAACATGACTTCCAGGAAATTTATGTATCAAATGAAATTACAAAAAGAAATTATGCAATAAGCTCTTTTTTTTAAAAGAAAAATACGGAAAATTGAATTAATTATTAACATTAAACAATGTGGACAAAACTACGTTTTTTTTTTTTTTTTTTTAATGATGGGACAAGTTTAAAGGCAATATTTTTGCAACAAAAAGTATCTATTCTTCAATTTTTAAGAAATTCAGACACTTGAAATATGCAATGATTCTTTTTAAACTTTTTTACATGGGAAAATTAAAATATAAAGGACTATTATAATGTGTGTTAATATTAAAAAACTTTAATGGATCTGTACTTTTCTTTATATATTCAAATAAAGTATATTATTTTATTACTACACAATGCATTTAATACATGGACCATCATGGGCCTGTACAGGAACAGAGTTGCTGGCGAATCAGATATAATTTTGTATTGTATTGGCTGTATAACCAGCCCCAAATTACCCAACTTATCAGAAACAACAGGCTAAGATGGCTTGATCATGTCTGGAGAAGAAGTCGGGAAAACAACCCCAATAGAATATCAACATTCAAGAACCCCGAAGGATCCCGTGCCCGAGGAAGACCACCAACAAGACGGCTCGTTTTGACACTGAAAATGGCCTCAAGATACTGAAAGTTAGGAAGTGGCAAAGTGTCACTCTGGACAGACTGGGATTGTAAAAGCGTGCTGTAGAGGCAGCTAAAACCTGTAATAGGTTGTTGATTTAGTAAATGGAATATAAATATGAATTTTTTTATATGTATTTTAACTAGAAAAGGAAATTTAACTAATGAAAATGTGCCTTGAATTCATTTAATTAAAAAAGAAATGTTCCTTGAATTAATTGAAACTAATTTTTAAAAAGGCTTATTTGATTCGGATTTCAAGTCTTCGCACAGTGGGGGGTGGGGGGTGGTAAAATTGTAACATTTAACCTATTTTTACAAATCATTTTTTTAAAATTATTTCTTTCTTTTTCAGCTGATAAAATTCTTACAAAAAATTTCCAAGATATATATATAAAAATATTAGAGATTTTTTTTTTTTTCCTCGTCAACTCTTCTTTTCAATTTTTTTGTTGTGAAATACAGTCTATTCCCATAAAAATTTGCGTCATGCGGCAGCAGATGAGTTCTATCAGTGGGGAATCAAGATATTGAACCTAACAACGTTTTGGAGCTTTCTTTCAGCATGCATGCGACTTGCCATATTTGTGACTGAAGAAGAATTGAAAATTTATCGTGAGTATTATGGCTAGGACATGTCACGAATTTGCTTCTGAGGTTTCCTGCTGCTGTAGATCAATAAAAGAGATTCCGAATGTTATGGACGAGACCGTATCATGCTATCTCTCCATTTGTGAGTACGGTGTGGCCCTAAGAGCGAATGCTTACTTTGTTGATATATCTATTAAGTTGTCGCCAAATGCGTGTGAGAGTGCTATCAATATCTACATTGAATCTAAAGATTTTTGATGACTTCTTTTACAATCTTATTTCTTTGTCAAAGGATAAGCGTAATCACTGCCATCGTCAGAATTGAATATTAAATATTGTTTGATTATGTAACACAAAACAGCCGAGAACCAGTAATGATCGTCTTGTCGTCCCCGGATGGGAGACAATGTTATAAAGTTTTTGTGTCGTACAATCATCCTCTAGTGTCTTCTCTCATCAACTTTTTATTCATTCATATTCCAATTCCTTCATTAGTTTGTCATGAAATCATCCACTAATCTCTACTTTAGCTTAAATGGATGAGACATTTATTGGAGCATGGACGGTGGACGCACACTTTTCTTCCTAAAATGTCCACCAATTATTTTGTTCCTAATCAATATCTCAATTATTTCATTTCTAGACACGATTCATTTGATTCATATATTATAAATGATTTGATAGAAGTGGGATCTCCATATATTATTATGGTAAAGAAGTTCACCAGTACACTGCATCTCAGAATACTCTATTGCAATCAACAACCACATAAGATCTACCTCAGGCATGCCATCAATCATACCTTTTCAGTTTTACATCAGACGCAGACCCTCTCAATGTCACATAAATCAACTTAATAAAGGCATTCATTGACTAAGACTAGGGCGTGTGGTTAACAACACCTAACTTTCAGCCACGATATGATGACCTAACAGAATTCATCTAACGTCTTTTTCTTATTATTTTACTAGCCAGTTGAGGTGGAATTGTATATGCTTCTAACCCTTGGTACACTAAGTGTCTCCCTTCTCGGTCCACTGTCTCTAGTTTTTCTTCATATTACTATACAATCAGGACTTAGCTTTATCATTAGCTTGTCATACAAAACATGCTCTAGTCTCTTTATTAGTGTAACATATGATCATGATCTGGCCTCCTCATCAGTCATATTTTAGTCTCTTCATCGACTTTAGTATCTTCATCAGCTTGATGAACAACTATATTCTAGTGTCTTTTTCTCACCCACAATACAATCCATGCTCTAATTTCTTTATCTAAAGCTGACAGAAAATGGTCAGATTCTTAAATCTCTGGATTTTACATCAAGTTCATCCCGTAACTTTTCTCTTGAACTATGGTAGTAAGTCCAATTGTTCTTAAAGGGGTCGTAAAAAGCATTTCTGGTACTAATGCATCACTCTATGATAAATAATGGACAAACTTTCTTTTTTTGTGTCTCAGAATCTACGTTTCAAGCATTTTATAAAAATTGGGCAATAATTTATCAAGATGCACTAATAATAATGATCTTAATAATTTGCACATTAAAAAAACAGCTTTTCATATTAAACTTCCGAGTGAACAATCATAGCATTCTTGCTCATTTTGTTACACTGCTTGCATCCAAACGGCAACATCATGAACATTGAAGTCTGTCGACTTTCAAATATTAAAATCCAAATAAGAAATGCATTTTAATAACAATATTGTAGTTACGATATATGAATTTTTCATTTATAACTTATATATTTGAACAATTGATAATTGAATTCTATAATATTATAAAAATATTATCATATAATTAAAGAAATAATAAAATTCAAGATTACTTGATTTTTTTTAAATAATCTTTATATATTATAGTTACAAACTAAGTTAGGAAAAATTCAAGTAAAACAAAATTTAACATTTCGTTAATTTTTGTATATTTGGGAATATACTTTCTCATTGAATTTTTCCTAATTCAACTCATTAAATATGACTAAAAAGTTTTAATGATTTCTATATTGTGCCTTATAAGTAGTAACTTAAGTGAAATTAGATTAAAAGAATTATAATTGATTACATCAATTAGATCTGTGTACAAACGCAATCAATATAAGTATGTGTGTATATATGTATGCATTTATATAATAGCGGGGCGTGATTTCTAATGGAAAGAATGTACTTAGATTTCCAGGAAAAATTATGATTTGAAAAATAATAATGCCTGGTATTTACTTTTTTTTTTCTTTTTTGTAATATTAATACTTTAAAATAAATTTATTCATATAGATCAGATAGAAACAAATTGAATGAGGTATTCAACTAGTAAGAACTCACTTAAGCTACGAATTTTGAGCTCTTTCCATCTGCGTTTCATTTGCGTCTTTCCAATTGATGGCGTATTGTGAAAAGCGTAAACACTTACTAGGCAATAGACAAAAATAAATAAATAAAAATAAAATTAAAAAAAAAACTCTTCAAAAAAGAAATTTGGAGCGAAAACGCCACATTGTTTAAATTCATTACATCGATGGATAAGTTGCTTTACAGGGAGTTTTAATCCATGTTTACTAAGATATAAATTAATTACAAAATTGTCAATCAAAACTCTTAAATCTTATGCATTTTAACAGCTCATGCATTTTAAGTTCAACAGTGACCAACATCCTGGTTTGACTTTCACACACACACACACATATATGAATTGCCCCTCCACTTTCGTAATAACTCTAAGAAATGAATGCCCTTAAGTCTATCCGCCTTTTTATTTGTCTTTTCCGCTCAGTCGAATAAATATCGATAAGGAGCGAAGCAGTTTCGTGTGTTTGTTGCGGGTGGCGAGGGAAACGTCAGCGCTCATCAGCTACCGTTTCGTAACGACTGCAGATAAGGAAGGATAACTAGCAAGGAAGCACTTGAGAACTAGGCGTCAAAACATGTTGCCAGATTCCACCCACACTCGTGCTTTAATCGGCGATAGTCGTGAAAGGTGAACTCTGTGGAGAAAGACAAACACAAGCTCGCCCTGATAACTCGGCAGTTGAATGGAATTCTCTATTTTATCGCTTGCTTGACGACGGGGGAGGAGCGACAAGTGCCTAGGGCGAAGGTTGAATGTCAGAAGATGATTTGGATGAGCCTCGAGATGGATATGAATATAAAAACTCTTTTGAGACTCGCTCACACCCTAGCGAAAAAAAAGAGAGCACTTGATTTTTATCAAACGGTCAAGAAATCGTTTGCCTGCAAATAATCAAAATCTATTTTTTTATGAAATTAAATTAGTTGAATGATTTGAATAAATTTTATTGTTTTCATAATATTTTTTAACAAAATTTTTTTAAAAATTAATAATTTGATCGAATTACCAATTATATTTGAACGCATAGCTTACACTGGGATAGCTACATTGTTTTGCAAAAACAAATGTAATTAGTCCAGTCAAAGAAAATTATAAGCTGTTGGGCATGGTCTGAGGCACATCATTCGATGTATAGAACAATTAAACCTCAAAATTTTAAGATCGTCGTTTGACAACATTCATGATGAGACCGACATCTGAGTTGTCTCATTTTAATTTATTTTCATGCAATCTCTTAGATGAAATAAGTTAAATTATCTCACCTATGAGTACCATGGTCTTTGACTGAATCACTAATGAGGGTAGTATCTTTCATCTGAAAAAGGAATATTCGTCAATCGTCTATCACGATTCCACAAGCTTTGCTTACATCAAATCGATAACAACTAATAAAAATTTTATATTTAGATTTCAGGTAGCAAATGTTTATGAATGACGGTCTGTAGAAATAAATATTTAAAAAATTTCCAGTAACATTATTGTATTTTTTAAATTAAAAACTGGATACACACACTTTTTATTTAACTTTTAACGAAAAGAGTAGTTAAATTTAATCATAATGTCATAACCAACTAGGGAAAGATCCATTAAATATTTTGGCGAACTTGAAGATTTTCGTGGATCAACAATGCAAAGTGCGTCATCAATTTAGCATCAATTAAAATAGTCTTATTTGTATTTTTAAACAAGTAAATACTTTTATAAAGGTAAAAAATAATTTAAAATTCCTACTTACCGTACGAATTTGTTTCTATTAAAAAAGAATAAATATTATCTAGACAAATTTAAATTTATAAATATTTTGGGATGCATATCTGCTGTTTTTCTAAGCTACCTTCATTACATTCCATAAGCGAATAAAATAAATAATTAAAATATATGAAACAAACCTTGTTTGTGTGATAATAATAAATAAAAAATAGCGGGAAAAGGAAAAATTCAAAAGTTTTTATACTATGATGATATAAAATATTAAGCTAAGTATTATTGATTTTTTGAGTTTATTGATTTGATTGATTGAGTCTATTCCACTTATATATATTGTGAGGTGAAAATTGTAATTTTTACAAATTATTTGTTTTGAAGTAATTTAAACATATTATGAATAATTCCGCAACTTCCTATATATATTTTCATTTTAAAAATACGTAATTATAACAAATTAATTATTTTTTAATAATATTAAGTAAAAATTAGCTTTCTTTTTTAATTACAATTTTTACCTCACAATATATAAGTGGAATAAACTCAATCAAATTAACAATCTTTAGCTTAATATTTTATACCATCATAATAGGAAAACTTTTGCATTTTTCCTTTTCTCGCTGTTTTTTATTTATTATTATCACAAATAAGGTTTTTTCATGTATTTTAATTATTTATTTTACTCGATTATAGAATGTAATGAAGGAAAAAAAAAAAAAAGCAGGTATGCGTCCCTTAATTTATCCAACATATTATTTTTTCGGAAAGTATATCGTTCAGCAAGGTTCAGTTCATAAACTTTTTTTATTACTAAATCTTACTATATAAATTAAAATAATTTTGAATAAAATAAAATAAAAATTTTCTCATCAGATTTTAATAAATAAATAATTTAAGGTTGATATAATTCAGAAATCAAGCAATCAAAATCGTTTTGCATATTTCACACATGGATTCCTCATCACGCTTTTAAGTAAAGAAATGTTTGTGCAATAATTTCTATAACTCAACAGGCTTCTGCAAATATCTCTTTATACACAACGAGACTCTTAATATTAAATCAAATACTTAACTTTACCTCCTATTCAATTTTTGTTTTTATGAAATAATTAAAAAAAGAATATAAATCGAATGACAGGCATACAGAGTTTAAAACTCCAGAAGGTACCTCCCATCCGTACGTAGCGTCTCCGTAGTGATAGTGAAGCCTTGACAGCGATCACTTCAACGACGGCAGCTATCCTAAATACAAAAACACAGAGCCAATTAACTGAGAAATTGCTACCTTTCATGGACACGTAGTTAGAGATGAAAGCTCTGACTGACTATGATATCCCGCGTCTTCTAGCCTTTTGACGGACTGCTGAAAGTATTCGGATTGTTGTTGCCATTGTGCCATCAGCAAATGAGGGGTTTGGGCTTGTTGGGGGTGGACCGCTGATGTCACTCGAGGAGTTACAAGATAGTTACGCTTCGGATCTGCATCTCCGTATTAAAATTCTTGCAATTCTGTTTAGACGATCTGTAATTTAGAAGTCGAAATGGCTATAATTTTAAGTGAAACACACCTTTTACTCTTAAATGGAGTCTATCCTTTGAGTGTATATGTTTCTGTCATTTTAGATGGAGCTCTGGATTTGATTTTGATGGGTTCCTTTCCCAGTCTGTAAGTAGACACAATATTAGGTTGAAAAAATGCGCATTCGTTAAAAATAATTCAACCTGAAACCTGATCATTTTCTTTTATTATAGATTTTATCCTTAAAAAAATGTAATCATTTGATATATTAACTTTTATATTAGTTACAGAATATATATTTCTTCATTTTCGAATGATGAAAGAAGATATTTTATTAATTAATTATCTAATGCTTCAAATGTTTTCAACTTACATTTATTTAGTTAAATATAATTTAATTTGTTTAAAATTTCTTAGTAAAGTTTCTTAGTATTGTAAATTATACTATGCAGTATTGACAAGTGAAAAGAAATATGAATGTGAGTTATATTTTTGCGTAATACTCTTTTAAAAAGCAAATAATATAGGAGTTATAATTTATCAAATTATTGAACGTTAATTATGCTTGACGAAAATAGTTAATTTTATTTTAAATTATTGGAATTTTCATGCATAATCGGAGTAATTTATGTTATTAAAATGTAAATTTTTTATTGACAATGTGCTATGAATTACACACAAGTCGATTGAAAATAATCTTATGGAAAAAAATATTTTCTATGCAAATTTTTCAAAAAAATTTAAAAAGTTCAAAAATTAAAAAAAATTTCAAAATAATTTTTAAAACATTAATGACTAAATCTGTGTTTAAATAAATTTAGTTTTCTATAATTTTCAGACATATGGTGTTTTTCCTAAAAAGTTATAACTTCAACCCATGTTTTTATTTTATTTATTTTTATGTGTGGTATACAAGTAATTGATTTTTTTTATATTTGAGACAGTAAATTGATAGGGATTAAAGATCTAAAAAAAGTCATTATAATTTTGGCCATTACAATAAGAAACAATATGAAAACTCGACTTTAACTTAAATTAAATTGGATAAAGAATATTTTATTAAGATGAATCACCTATAAGTACCACATTTTTATTCAAATGAATGTTTCAAACTACATGAGCAGCCGTTGTCACGTTGTAAAAAAAAGTAACAAACATTTTCGTGCCAGTGGACAGGTGACATCAAAATAATCACGCGATCTGCGCTCAGGAATTCCTCATATTTGCGAGGAGAGTGGGTAATCACGTGACCCAAGCAGCGGAGCAGAAAACCGCAGAATTATTCTGAAAGAAAGAAAGGTCTACCCCTGGATAGAAACAATGCATTTTGTGGAAAAGTGAGGTGCTCTTGCCCCCTGAAACCACGAGAACGGAAAGGAAAGATTCCAAGGTAAAACGAATCACCGTTAATAAATTAAATAAACCAGGTGTCTGAGTGGTTATTACCATCTTCGTCCCCACTTCTACGGATTCCACCCGCATTGGTGACCTTCACTGTTTTCTTTGTTTAGATAATTTTTTTTAGTGAAGTTAGTGGTCCCAAACTTTTTTTTATAGTTTTTGCACCCCCTTAATCATTGCTTTTTAGTCAGTCTTCTGTTACCGCCATGCAAAATAGTCATCTACACACTAATGATGTTTTTTATTTAAATAAGTATTATTCTTTATTAGTTAATCTAATGATATTGTAATATATATTTAAGTCAAAAAGTATTCTTAGGAAATCTGAAAAAATATGTTATTAATTTAAATATTATGGCCAGTTTATCTTCTCCCAAAGGGTACAAAGTCATTCTCAAGCTGGCCCATTAAAAATAAATAAATTTAAAAAAAAATTATATATACTCTTCTTATTTCTTCGTCCTTCATCATATTGCAATAGTTTTTAATTTATAATCGTTTGTGCTTAAAATTCGTTGCTACTCTTTTAAATACTGTTGCTATAATTAGGCAATTTTATTTTTGACTTTTTACTTCATTACTGATTTCAGTTTTGGTTCATCTTTTGTCACCAAATATTGGTGGGATTATAAGGGACAGCTTATCATTACCAATTACTAGAACTATACTATTTCTTCATAATGCAAAGAACAACGGAGCAGGACAGCGTTCTTTTGAGCGAAAGGTTCTACATTCGATCCCAGCCACCGTTAAGCAACGGGAGATCACTGTTGCGCCTTTGTATGCACGTCTGTTGGTGTGGGTGCTGAGGAATTTTCTAGGACTCTTTCCTTGCAATAGGTGAATACAGCTTCCTTCTACGAAAAAGATGGAGGCGCTTTAAAGCTGTGGACACTAAAATCCCTTACAACTGCCCTACGAGGTATCAAAATTGATGGGAACAACTTTTGTTGCTTTTTCATTGTCATCTAAATCAGAAAATGCATCGAGGAGAATAAATACTATTCATAATATACTATATCCTATATATATGCAATTAGATATACTTTTCAAAAATTAATCAAACCAAATTATCTTTTTTTATTAAAGTTCATTAATTTAGAGTCAATTAGAACCAGATAAAAGCAAAATTTGAATTTAAAGTGTCATATATAATTTTATGGTAAATTAATAATATAAACACATTTACACTTATGGATATTTAACATTTTCTTATGCATTTATCCCATTATTATTTTTTAAGAAATATTTCTCGTGCACAAGCTGGAAATCTCTGCTGATATTCGTAGCTGAAAATATATACTAAGTATCTAAGATTCCTAATGAAATAAAATGCACATTTTTTTAAAATTTAAGATAACCTTAAAAAAAAAAAAAAAAAAAAAAAAAAAAAAAAGCACATTAGGATAATGGGTTTTTTAATGTTGATTTCAGAATTACTTGTTTATAATATAACTAAATTAAAAGTGAAATATTCATAATATGAATTCAGTAAACCAAAAGTTACTAAAAATGAATAATTTTGAATTCCTAACTGTAAATTGAATGAATTCATGACATTATCTGAAATCCACATAAAAAATATCTGTTTAAATAAAAAAAAAATTTCTTTACAATTTTAATCCTTTTAACATTATTATACTAAAATATTTTAAACGAAACATTGGCTTCAAAAATTGCAATGAAATCTTGCGGTCATCGCCTTTTTAATGTATTTTAACACTGTTTTCATTACCACGAAAGTTCACAGTAATGATTTCATAACAACTTATACCACAAGATTATATATATATATATATATATATATATATATATATATATATATATATATATATATATATATATAATTGGAGAATAAATTTACGCGTAGCATTTTTACCAAAGACTTTTATTTAAACAAAAGACAATAATCATATCAATAAGTTAATCAATTACATATGCGCCGCGTTGCTGTTTACAAGCTCTTCTCACCTCTCAATCAAATTGTTGATGCCATTCTGCCAAAAATTTCCTGGTATGGTGTCAAATAAATTGTTGAGCCAGTTTCTAAGGACCTTTTTGTTATCGAAGGTAACGTTCATATGGTTTGACAAGGAGCGGATAATCTGATAATCAGTCGGTGCAAAATACGGAGGATGCTGAAGGGCCTACCATTTCAGCTCTTGGAGTGTGGTTTTGACTTGTTCAACATGGGGCCTGGCGTTGTCGTGAAGGAGTATGGTTTGACCATGCCGATCAGGTCTTTTCAGTCGAATAGCCTCATTCAACCGGTGTAGCTGGGCAATGTAGAGCTCCTTTTTGACTGTGGCATTCTTTTCGAGCATTTTCCAGTGCACCAAGAGGTTATTTAAAACTGGCTGAACAACTTCTTTGAAACCATATCAGGCGTTTTTGGTAGAAGGTCAACAACAAATTGGTTGAGAGATGGGAAGAGGTTGTAAACAGCGAGACGAGATGACTACCACCTTTTGAAACATCTAAAGAATAGCAGCCAATGATCATTAAATTCAGCCCATTTTTAAAACTCTGTAAACTGAACACGATGGTTTTTGAGGGCTGATTGATAATTTAAGTTATAAATTATCGATCATCAAAATGATATATTTTGCCGATAATTGTAATTTAAATTCTTCTCCAGTATTACGAACGAACGAAATTTGATCACTTAGAAATTACAGGCTGGCGAGTTTACCTGTTGCAAAGTAGTAGGAATGCGTACTTCGTAAGTGGAAGGCTACAGCTTAGTGTTGAGCTATCTGAGATAAGTATTTTGGCACAAGTGTTGAGGCTGGTGCTTGAGAGTTTTCTGTGTTTTCTCCTTTGCAACGTATGAATGAATAGGGCCCAACGTTTATGGAATTCCTTTGGAAATGCAATACGTAAAATTATCAAAATGACTTATAATCGCCTTCAACTTTTAATCTCTTTTTACTCTGGTATTAATATAATAGGAATACAATGTGTCAAGCTTTAATGATAAATCATTATGAACAGTCTTGGTTATATTTATTGTTGATATAACCAAGATAAAAATATAAATGTTGGCTATACAGGTTCAATTTTACATTATCTATTATTTTTCCATTTCTTTTAAATATAAATCTATAAATGAAAATAATATTTTTTTTTACAATTATATATTACAGAATTCAAATGTCAATGGTCATAATTCTTAAATGAATGTAATTATAAGTATCAGCATATATATTATTTAAATTTATTTTTAATATAATATTATAAGAAAATTTATTTAAAAAATTTATAATAAATATTGAATGTTTTTTTTAAAAAAAAAATTATATTAAATATAGGGGAGGGGGAAAGTGAAATTTGCCTGCAGAAACTAGCAATTACATTACTATCTTGTGATATTTTGACAAAAATGAGGACTGTAAAATTTTTAGAATCGTTTAATCCTAGAAATATAGACATATTAAATAATTATTTTTCAATTATTTCCTTTGATAAGATAACGGTCAATAACGCTGGGTAAAACAAACCACAAGAATAGCTTAATTCTTCGAAGGAGATGGAAAATTTAAGCAATAATATCCTTACAAAAGTTTTTTTGGTTTAAAAACTTATCTCAATTTTACCTCATCGAAAAACTTTCCGCATATATTTATTTCTCAAACACCAGATAATATAACCAGGATATAAGCTTTCTTATGATAATTTTTTTTTAATTCTGAACCACAAAGATCACACTAATACCCATCAAGATAAAATTCAACTCAAAGGACTAAATTATTTATATATTAGATAAGTTGATTAGCTCTTAAGCCTTCAATGCAACAGTTTCTGAATTCGATTCTCACTTTGTATGTGGACGTTATTATTACCACTTCATATTTTTGTTCCTGGCCTTATTAGCCTTTGCGTGTGAAAAGAACATTAGAACGTCTAACAGTCTTTCATAAAATAAGACAAAAACCGTTACAAAATGAAATTAATAAAACAATTCCAAGGAAATTTTTTAAGGTTTAACATTTGACTTTCTGCTTGCATAAGCTCTCTCTGCATAATGGTTTTTTTAGCTAGGACAGGTATCAAACCCGCTACATTAAGTACAAAAAGCCTTATCATTCTGCAAACTAGCCAGACGCGATCAATTTATTCTTATTAAGTTATAATATGTTTCCTGTTTTCTTGTTTGTCCAATAGAAAGTGTGCTTAACATAATCAACCCATCCGTAATTTTAACCACAGTTAAAGAAGATCGATTCTTGAACTGGCACTTTACCCCTCCTCGCAATACAAACAAGATGTTGAAAGTTCCTTTGGTATTAATATCCCTACAGAACTTTTAACATGTATTATGTTCCTTTAACTCAACGATCTTTTGTTGATTCGGGTATTGATCCTTGAATTCGTTAAAAACGTAAACCAAAAAATTTCATTTTTCAAATGTTACCGAAAAAGATTATTTTGGAATATAGTTAAATTTTTTGTACACTTTATATATAAACGTTATCAGTAACATAATGAGACATTTATTTTTAAATTTTAATCTGTTTCTATATGACAGTTGGCTTACATTTTTACAAACAAATGAACTCCGGGAGCAAATTCAGTAAACAACAAAGCATTCAGCAAATGAATTATATTTTTGTTTTGTACAGTAGTCTTTATGGCTGAGTTCTTGATTTTGTACATATTTCCTTATCTGTCGCCGAATAAATAAAATATCCTACTGAATTCAGCTGAAACTTTAACGAATAGTGGGTCAATCCGCACATATCGCGCTGGTGTAAAATCAGAAACCACTTATCAGCCATCTTAGTAGGCAGACAACTGTTAATCAGAAATTCGTTACTCGGAAAAATATGCATTCCTAATCTTTTTTTTTATCAATATTTTTAGTATGTATAATACTATCATTACTTCTTTATAAATTAAAATTTTTTTTACTTTGAATTTTAAATAACAATTTATATTCATTACATATTGATTTGTGTTAGTTGATTAAAATACATTACTTTTATATCAGGTAGAGAATGACCTAACGACCGAAGGCTAATGTATTCATTAATATCAATCACATAAATTGTATTTCGAGAGGGCGTTTTTACAACTAGTAAGCAATTGTTATCTCAGCACCTGTTGAACAATTAAAGATGCATAGTGCACACTTCTATCTTCTATGGGAGTGTGTGCTTGGGCATCTTCCTGGTTTTCTCCCTTGCGATTCACAAAAATGACCCTGGATCTATGAAAAATCATCCCAGAAGCCAAATTATCAGTTGACCTTGGTATGTTTTACAACAGCCGTATATCGTTAGACTTTCTACTTCCCAGTGTCAAATAGTAAGTCGCAAGGGAGAAAACCCGGAAAATCGCAGCATTCACCCCGACAGATGTGCATACTGAAGGGAGAAGCGAAGCATGTACTTTCGATTGTTTTACAATAGCTGGGATCTTACACCTTAAAAAGTGCTATACTGCTTTTAGATCATGGTAAACTTAAACGATTAAATGCCTAGAAAAATAAAAATAAAATGATTTCAAAACTGATGAATTAGACAAAAATTGAATTTTTTGTTTCGACACAACGATTTCGGGAAAGTTGAATGAATGGACATATGTGAGAAGATAGTAAACAGTAAAGAAGATTGGTAATGGAGAAAAGTTATTTTGAGGTTCAGTCCTTGCATATTATCTTGAAATCGATTTCTTCTCTGAGTGCTCATGTGGCCGGGTATGAAATTACAGTATTCGCACCCTAAATTCCAAGCGCACTTGATTAATCGGCGTCCTCTACCCTACGGGTCTCGGAGTCTACAATTTGCCCCTTTATGCCTTCCTGAAAATAACAGTTATCATCGCGGTCTGGAATGCCCATCCACCTGTTGTACACTCAGAGGATTTTCGGGAATTCTTTTTGTTTCAGTTCCGTTTAATAGCAGGAAGGGTTCGGATAATAATTACCCTCACACACGACTCGAAAGCATTTTCAACCCTCAAAAGCGCACAAACCATGTTTTTATTCAATTATTATTATTTGTGTCCCAAAACAATAACGAAGGAGAAAAAAAAAAAAAAAAGGAAAATGCCAGGAAGAGGTAAGTTATTGAAATTAACTCACAGATAATCATGGAAATGAGTGTTATTCAAAATATTCGTTATATCAGAAAATGTAATGCATAAGTAAAAATTTTAGAAATAAGCGCAATTACTGTAATACTATTTTTTCATAAATAAGGTTCATTATTGAAACCTTATTTCTAAAAAATATTATTTCTGACATGTTGTTTTTTCCCTCTTAATACTAAAACTTAACATGAATACATTAAAATTTGATAAAATACTTCTATAGTTAATCCAATGCTTGTAAATTTATCATTAATGTATTGCACTATAAATAAAATTAGATACAAAAAGCTGCGGAAAAATTTGAAAGTCAAAACAGACATAAGGGGAGCTTATTTATTTCTCTATGGTAATATTTTTCCACACAGCAACTTATTCACAACACATACACAGAAGCCTACAGTCTCCTAAATCTGAATTCTCCCACGTCATCCATCCAATGTGAGAAACGAACACATGAACTGTTGAACTGAAAATCAGAGCATTACTCCTTCAGTTGCCAGTTCGGAAAACATACTTAAAAATTTCATTATAATATTTTACTATTATAATGAAATTTATTAGTGTTAACTCCTTGAATTGTTTTTCACAAGATTTCTCACTATTACCAGTATAAATAACTATAATTAATTGGAATATAATAAAAAGTACAGTTAATTGTTTAATTAAAACATATAATTTATTGGTTAATTAAAAATATTAAAACGTTTCATTAATTGGTTAATTAGTAAATATAATTGAAGATTCTTTACTCCTAAAAACTGGAATTTACCTCGTAACGAGAAAAAAAAATGTCACTCAATCCCATTCGGTCTTTTGTAACTTTTCTTAAGAGTATAATTTATTTTAATTCACACGTGATACAAATGACAATGAGAGACATTTTCTTACAGATTGATAAGATGTCTAATCAATTCTAGAAAAATGAATTGCCATTTTATCTTTTTGTTAAATACCTCTTTATTTTTTGAGCAATATACCATAAAATTATTTTTCATGAAATAGAATAACAAGTTTATTTAAAAGAACTCAATTTATCACCAGATGCAAGAATTTGTCATTTGACAAATACCAAAAGGAGATTAATTTCATTATGTATTTATGTGTTTTGCATTTAAATTTTTCGAATGTGATTCCTTTAACTTCATCCGGCAAATTAGTATCATTTTTCTTAATTTATACAATGCCACATTCAATTTAAAATAAGCTATTGAATGTTTATACTTTATCAAATTATTCTACATTTGAATTTGCTGAATAATTTTCTCAGAAAAGTTGTAAGAGTAAAATTTTAATAAAATAACTAAATAAATTTAAATTTATATTAAGCTAAGGGAAATTTTTCTGCTATTTGATTTCTCTTTCAGCAAATCCATTAGAAGTTTTCGAATTATTTAAATTTTTCGCTTGATATTTCACAATTTTACCTCAAAAATTATACTCCAACATTATCTCGGTGGCCTGGTTGGTTAGTGTATTCCTTCTCGTTTTCGGAAGGTAATTTCGAATCCCGATCCAATCGAAGAGCCGTCATGCTCACTAATGCCTCCTGGGATACATTAACTAATTCATGGTCGCAATGGCTTCCATGTGAAATGATACCTCTGGGGTAATAGGGCAAATCTAGAGGTCTTCGGTTCGACTTCTGCTTCTAAATTATGAAGATACACTCACTGTATAATGAATGTGTCATCACATTTCCGCCCTTTGTAAGGCTGAAAAATGGAAATTATAGTAGCTGAGCATTGTACAACAACATTTATTCCAACGCTAATCCTATGAGCAGACCGTGAAGCATATTCCTCAGGTGACGTTGAAGTTACAGGAGTTAAATTATTTACAGCAACTGTAATTGTTGTGATAGAGTAAATGATTTAAATCAATATTTATCATATAATGTCAGTATTTTTTTATCATTATAAATTTCACTGGATAAATGTTTCTTATATTATTTACAACTGTGTGAATACAGTAGTTCCAATATAATGAATTTTTAGCATATCATTACGGTACTGTGCAATTTTCAGTAATATCGGTATATAAGAAACCAATTAAGCTGTAGCATCATTTATCATGCAATTTTAATCAATAATTGACTTTTGCAACATCTTTTAAATAATTAAAAAATTTATTAACCAGTTAAGCACACAAAAAAATTACATTTTAAAACTAACTAAATATATTTTCTGATATTTTGATAAATTAGAGCTATTAAAAGTCATAGTTTACATACAGTGTGTCCATTCCCATCACTCGGGGGAGTGATGGGAATAGTTTATTAGTGAAAAATATTGATATAAAATCAAGGAAAAAATTTTATTTAACAAATATAATTTTACAGTTAAATATAAATGCTATTTCAAATTTTTTTTAATGTAATTTCGGAAGATTTTTGTTTTTACAAGAAAATAAAACGTATAATATTAACAATTAAATTTTTTTAATATTTATGATCTTATACTTTCTGCAATAATTCAAATGAATAAATAAATACGTAATTTAAGTCAAAATTAAATTCTAAGTGAGATAAATAACATAA
This sequence comes from Latrodectus elegans, assembly GCA_030067965.1. Lineage (NCBI taxonomy): Eukaryota > Metazoa > Arthropoda > Arachnida > Araneae > Theridiidae > Latrodectus > Latrodectus elegans. The sequence goes on from CM057811.1 coordinate 14,972,222, forward strand.
TAATTTTCAGTACATGTAAAATATTTTTTCACATACAATAGTAAAATATTAATTATATATAAATTTTTAACTATATTTTTTTCGATAACATTACAAAATTATATTAAACTTTAGATACACATTTTCTTTTTGTATAATCTTATATAAATTATTGAATGTAATTAATTAAAAACTGCATGATTTAATGTGTATTTATTTTTATATAAATGCTTAAGAAATATTTAATAACTAAAATGGATGCTTAATTTACAAAAATAAATTAAAAAAACTATGTAATATTTTTGTCCTGCTGATCAGAGTATGAAAAAACATTGAAATGTATCTTGATAAGCTCAAAGTATTAATTGCGTGTATAATTTTAGATTTCAAACAAGTTTCTCGTGTTTCAAATTGATCAAGTAGATAAAAATATTTTCTTAAATTGCATTCAATATAATTTAATTATGATTCAGCATCCTAAATTTCAAAGTGGTGTAATTTCAAACAGACTGATGTAAATTTTTTTTTAAAAAAATTTATTCGAACAATATTTTATATGAAGAATCAAATTGAAAATTATAAAATAATTAGAACGAAAAAATTAATCTAGATTCAAATAATGATCAAAATAAAAGATAAACAATGTTTGATATATGTTAAAGGGTGGTAAAATCGTTCTGAAATAAATGCTTCTAGATGAATACGTAATTTTATTTGAAAATCGTGCTTTATCGATCAATTACATAAGGATCTATATTCTATTCCACACACACACATCAAACAGTATATATTTATATTTTCTCGCTAATTTTCACACTGTCAAAGTTCATAGATTTGTGAAACTCTAGGAAATCAATTTCTTTTTTGAGTATATGAATTGTTTGCAGTTTTTCTCGATGGTTTTGTTTGGCTTCTTTTTTACTCGTTGGCCACATTTTATGCATGAGGATTAATGTCATTAGTACTTACAGTTTAGATTCTTGTTGAACTTTTCGAGAAGACCTATCTTTGTCTCTTTTTGGACTCACATCTATATGAGACGGTATCACTACGAATAAATGCAAATGCTCCGATGACATTGCTTCATTAAACTGTAGTTTATACTCTAACAAGAATATTTACTAGGATGAAATCTTGCATGAAATAATTGCTGCAAATTCTTCACTATCTTCGGATACTCTGAAATTACTATTTGAATGAATTGTGAGTTGTATTTAAATGACGTTTCTTACAGATAAGCCCCTCCATCTCAGCGATGAGGATTAAATTGTTGGATGATCTAATTGGATAATGAACTACTACAAATATCTACACCAGTATAGTCTGTTTGCAGTGATTCGAAATGGGAGTCAAGCCTACAAGTTGTCGAATTGAAAGCTAAAACTAATTCTATAGTTATTAATTTTGCTCATCAAAAAATCGAGTTTTTCAATCTCGGGAGTTAAACATGCCGGTCGTGTGACCTGACATCAATCTAACGAAGATTTTAGTAGCTTGTTGTTAATGATATATAAGAATGAAAAAAAAAGTTCTTATACAAATGTATCCTTTTTTTTTGTCTCTCTAAATACATTATTAAGATGTAAGCGAACTAAGCTTTTCGTGAACAAGGTAACCTGTACCAATTAAAAGTTTTACTTTACCCACACCAAAACAATCCACCTTTTCAATAACTGATGAAATATGAGCTTTTTCTTAACTAGAATTACAAAAACATATTCGCTAGTGCTATATATAGCTAGATGTCACAGGGTTTTAATGCGCTGCATATTATGCAAAAAGGCTCGTAATTATACAGGAAATTTCCAGCCAATCTTCACGAAAAATTTCGTTGAATAGTTTAATACAAAATGGTCCCACCAGTCAATTTAAAAGTAGCCGTAGGCGTCGATTGGATGTGATTAATAGTGCTATGTCTGTGAAAAATGAATAGTGGGATCCAACAGGTGATTATTATCCGAAGAGAGAGGGTTAAGAGAAAAAAATTTCTGACTCCGTTTACACCGCCGGAGAATGTTTTTTAATGACAATAAATAAGCATTTGTAAAACCTCCTCGCTTCTGGTTTTTATTGGGAGAGGAAGATCTGCGATAATCAATATACCTGAACAGATGGCTGTGTTTTATTAAAGAGAAAATGCCTTTACAGCGATAAATTATCACTGCCCAGAACGTAGGCCGTGTTATCAAAAGCATCAAGAAGTTGGCTGTTGTAGGCTGAATTATTCAACATCCTTTTTTTTTTTAACTTTTTCTCACACGTGGGGGGGGGGCAGTGAAATTAAAAATGTCTCCTTTTATAAGCTCAATCTAATTTCTGTTGGAATTTTTTTAAAAAAATTTTATTTAAGTAACTCATTTTTGTAAAATGTAATTAAAACTGTATGATAATTTGATAACTGAATAGTAATAAAAATGTCAGTTGTCAATATCAGACAAATTAATTAATTTTAGGTAAATTAATATATTTTACTGTCAAACTTGTACTTATAATAACTGAAAGAGCATTTCATGAATATTTCAAATTAAATAAACGTGTTTATTTTTGAGTGGGATTTACTAAAATTCCCTTCTTATGTATGTATGCAATTTGGGAAAAGCAAACGTGAATAAAATTTTGAGATCAGTATAATTTTGTAAATTGATTTGGTTTATATGAAACGACTTTATATTAACTAAGAATTTGAATCTTTAGGAATTCTAGAAACAGCTGGATTACGTTGAAAGTTCGCTTACATTTTAATTTAATTCCAATCTGAGTAATATGCTTTGTGGGAGGAAAAGCGTTTATGGGTTGATTTGGCAAGTTGGCGATAGGATCACCCTCTCTTTACTGAAAGTTTCAGAGTAAGACAGCTGTTCTAAGAACTGCCAAACAAAAGCAAAACACTTATTTGGAGCCATTAAAAAGCCTCAACGCTCGGCAGGTAACTGTGCCCACAAGGTGTGCGGACGCCCGGTGCCCAATAGGGGGCTCCCCTAAAACGTTCCTAATGATAGTGAAAGCACTCATCCTCTCGCCTTAGGGGGTCAGGCCCAGAGTAAGAAACATTCTGGAAACGCTTTGTAGGGGGTGGAAGATGCTTCGCCGACCACCGTAATCAACCTGTCTCCCTATTTTCTTGCTTGTTATTAAATTGCCATTAGGATAAAAGTGGGCGCAGTACCCCGTGGAGTGGAATACGTACACTATAAACTCCTCCCCCTCACCGCTGTTTATGATGGTTAGTGGGGATTTTTTAACAATTGAATTTCATTTCCGGAACTTGATACGGACTCTGTAACAAAGTGGCAAGTGTTCTTTCAAAAAATGAGCAAAAAAAAAAAAAAAAAAAAGAGACGGCTCAATATTTGTCTTTATATGCATCAATGCAGAATAGTAAGATAATATTAAAATTTTCCTAGGGAATACCTTAAAGGTATATCCTGTAAAGTTATTTCTCGATTTTAGTTATACATTTGTTCACTTATTGAATAAGATAAACGAATTTGCTTCTCAAACTAATATTAGCAAACTAATATTAAAAAAAAAAAATAGTGATATTACCTTATTTACTAATTTATCAAATATACTAACTAAATAAGTCTTATATAAAATTAAAACAATAAACTATCCCTTGAAAACATATAGTTTTCAGCACGATAAATAGTTGAGATTCGTTTAATTTTGAATTCGACAGTATTTGAATTAAATAAGCCGCGTTTTATTTTAACATGAAAACTGATTATGAATGCTTATATTATTATTCTGTTCATTATGTTTTCTTCAATATAAGAGAAATATACACATTGATATAAGAAAATAATAAAAAATATATAAAAAATTTAGTAGTGTTTCCTGCATAAGGTATTCATTCATCCGATATTTAGATCTTTTTCAGATTAGATTTTACAGACATACTGAGTTTTGATGATCGTACAATCCCAAATGCAAACTTTATAACAAAACTCACTGTGTGAGGGTATTTTTTAGAACGGAATAGTATACCAAAACCGTATTTGTTTACACGGAAATTATTTATGCAAAAATAATAACTGAGCAAAGTAAATAGTACAATAAATAATGAAATGAGAAAAAAGATAAAGGGGTCATGTGTGATTTTATTCGTATGTGCTAGTCCCATTATGCTCACGATTTGCTCACAAGTAGTAATTTGTCTGTAATCCACAGTTTAAAGTGGATTTCAAACCACTACTACTATTTACGCTCAAATGAGAACAAATATTTATTGCAGTTATCGTACACACTGTGTATATTCTCTACCACATTATTACTTCCTCTTCAAATGCAGTACAGGATAATATTGTCTTCAGCAGCCTCCTCCATCTGGAGCAATACAACATACGTAAAAAAACCACATCCACATCTTTACATTTATCCTTACTCCAATTCCAACACAACAACTTAAGTTTTCTAATTGATTTTTATCCCGTTATTTATTATTAATAGTTAATAATATTTTATATTTCGCTTTTTTAATACTTTCAGAGTATAACTTGAATTTTTAGGTGCCTGCTGTTGATTTCGCGTGGTTGAAATTACAAAACATTATTTAATTTGTAACTTTATATATATATATATATATATATATATATATATATATATATAACCTTTCACTTTACTTAGTTTCAACTGAGGCATTAAACATATTTATTATAATTTAATGATTTCAGAAATGATACACTCTTCAATCTAAAAACTCATAAATCTTGACAAAATTATATTTATAAATTACTGCTTAAGTTAAATACTTTTTTCTTCATTCTGTATAATCTTTGAAATATTAACCAAATAATATATAACTTTTAATATTTATACTAAGCAATAACATGAAATATTTATAAATTAATAGAAATAAAATTTAATAAGAAATAAATTTAATTAATTTCTTATTAAATTTATTAAATTTAAGATAATAAAATAGAGAAGAATTAAAATTTAATTAACACCCTAAGAAATAAAATTTAATTAACACACACACTACTATAATAAAAAAAACCTAAGAGACCTTTCGTAAATATGAAATATTTAATAACATAAATGAATTTATCGCTTTCAATTAAATTTGACAGCTATAGACTTTTGCCTAAAAAAATTTTGAATCCTCTAAACATGTTTTAAAATCTTTCATGGGAGAGGCTTTACTGCGAATTATGGTTTATTGAATCAATAGACTTACATCTGTGATAACACAGGAGTAACTTTATCCATAAAAATATTATTTGGTTTGTTTATCACTTTTGTATACGGGGCTAGTTAGACTGTGGGACTTATAGTTTATAGTGGATCCCGAACCACTACAATTAAATACAAACCCAGGAACTGTTAAACCAAAATAAAAATATGAATAATTTAATTAAGTAGCATGTGTGAAATAAATATAGAACTTAATCATATACTGTCATATTGAACAGTTTTTTTTTTTTTTTTCGGCGGCCACAAAGAATGGATACAGCAAGAAAATGTGTGCAGAAACATTTCACTAATACACAATCAGTGGGCTATTGCATCAAGATTTATGCACAAACTATGAGTTGCGAAAATTATAAAAAAGTAAGCTATTTGTGCAATTTTTTTTTTACACCTTTCGCAGGAACACCGTAAAAGAATTCACCAAATGTATATAATACAACGAGAAGCTTTTGTTTGCTTTATTATAACCAAATAAAAAATATTTCACAAAATTTATTTATTTATTAAACAGTAATCCTTTTAATAACACGGTACATTAGTTCCGCGTGCGTTATAGGAAAACGCGTTGTGAGAGTTTTCTTTCACAACGCGCTCGTATGACCTTGCATACGCATTACGTGTAAATGATATCAATAACTGTGTAAATGATTCAAGTTCAACTTTTCTCGTTAAACGGGGTTTAAATCGAATATTAAGGAAATACAATGTTATGAATGACATGTGTGTGTGTGGATGCTTTGCATTAAAATCAAATTTAAAAAATTTTAAATAAAAACTTATACAATTGTAATTTAGAAGCTGCTAGATTAAATAAATCAAGCAATTATAAAATAGTTTTATTACAGTTTTATTCACTGTAGGTGCTATCTGAAATATCATTCCACCGTCATCTTTTTTTAGCAGAATGTTCAAAAGTCAATAGTAATAATTTAATTTAATTTTACAAGAACACAATTATCACAATGTGTAAACGTACACGAAATGGATTGTGAACTGTAGCAATTGTTATAAATTTCGCAGTACATAAATATAAAATTGGAAATCAACGGGTTATATGGAGGGAAACACATGTTACACGAGGGATTTGAAATAGCGTAATTTGAAAACGCATTATAAGATTAATGTGTTTTAAGGGGAATTACATGAATATATTTCCTCTTGTCTATTTCTGCCAATCCCCAATGTGAACCATTGCTTGCCGAAGGCAACAATTGAGACCTTGACCACATTTCCCTCTCTAGGCTGCTAAAGCTCAGGGGACGTATCCATCTGTGACGTCCGAAGTCCTTCTGCTGGTGAGGTGTGGTTGTGGAGAGGAGGGCGCCAGCTCGGGAATCATCTCTTTACCTGACCGTGATTCAAAATTACGAGACACTTGGTGATAGGCAAGAACTACTTTATCTTTAAATTATAATCCGGGGCACACATGTTGTACGTAGATTTCTGTTGATCGAAGCCAACCGCTTCATTCATTGAACCACGGTCAAGTCATGAGTTCGAGATCTGAGTTGGTATTTCCTTTTACATTTCTCAGAAACAGAAGGATATACGATCTTACGAAGTTTTAAGCATTCATAAGTCTCCTCAGCCCGAGGAATGTCGCTGAGTCGAATACAGAAATCGCTTTCTTCCAGCCATGAGAAGATAGCCTTCCTACATAAGTCACCATAGTCCTTCCAAATTTTTTATGTTAAAAATATACATTAGGAAGGCATACTTTTAACATCAAAAAAATAAATTCATAAAAATGTTATTGATGTTAAATTAATAAGTATTTATGATTAAAACAAAAATATATTGGGAATATTAATGTTAACAAAAAAAGTTTTAAATAGAAATAAAATGAAGTCGATGCTGATTCTGAATCAATCAAATAAATCAAATAAAATTATGAATCAAATAAAATTAATTGAACAACAAGTATTTTTAAACAATTGAAATAAAATGGATACAAATAGCAAAAACTTCTTCATTTTATTAGGAGAATAAAAAAAAAAACAAGAACACACACACACACACACACACACACACACACACACACACACACACACACACACACACACACACACACACACACACACACACACACACACACACACACACACACACACACACACACACACACACACACACACACACACACACACACACACACACACACACACTCACACACACACACACACACACACACACACACACACACACACACACACACACACACACACACACACACACACACACACACACACACACACACACACACACACACACACACACACACACACACACACACACACACACACACACACACACACACACACACAAAATAATTTACTCAAGTAAACTTCTCCTACTCATCTTGTCCTTCTCTTAGTTTCTTAAGAAACCTAAAGAAAGAAAATGAATTCAATACATATAAGTATAAAAAAAGAATATTAGGAAATAAAAAGATAAGAGTAGAATTAAGACTGCGGTATAATTGATAATCAACAGTGTCGGAAAACGAAAAGGTATGTGCATACATTGAAATAAGGGATTGGTGAGAAAGTTTAAAATGAGCATAGTAAATTTAAATAAAAAACATTTTTTTCATCACGTAGAGATTAGCAAAATTATCATTAAAATGTATTTTTTACTAATACAAAGTTAGCCAAAAGTAGGTATATAAAAAACCTAAATTATAGTTATATGCATGTATAAAAATAATGTCTGTCAAATTTTTGAATAGACAAAATAAATGTTTGCTTTTTGATCTCAGCAACAATTAAAGAAAAAATATTAGCTTAGTATTTTATTTTTTATACTATAAAAGAAAAAATGCTTTCAAAATAAAATTAGTGAAATATTGATCAATAAAATTATTAATAAAGGGAAGTATACATATACATTTTGTGCTATAAAAGAAATAAATGTAGCTGATAGAGTTGAACCACAGCTATAAAACGTAACATTCAAATGTGGCTCGGTAAATTGATCTAATCTTCTTAATATTTCACGAAAAAGCAACCCAAGTGTGAATTATGAACGAGTAGAATTTTAATGAGGTCACTCATTGGTAGATAATTAGTTAGATACCTCCCAGATGTAACTGACAGTGACACATCATTGGTTTCAGAGAAGCTAATGGATCGAATCAGCAAACTGAACAGGCATATTGAGAAAATAGATATGCTAATCGCGTTGATGTGTGAACAAGTGTGTCAAAGAAAGCGCAACAAACATCTTATTGGGCGAAGAGGTTTCTCCGGATTACACAAATAAACAGAAACGTCGGCACCAAGCAATTGTTAACAGTTTAACGAGATTTACTTACTAATCTTAGGGATACAATGATATCTCAACAGATGATAGTGGAAGAGGCTGAGATTATCTTTGGAGTATCGACGACCACTATTGAACCACCTCAGTGAATTCGATTATCATTTTGGACATGGATGCTTACAGTAGTTCGCAATCGTATTACAGGTTGTTGGTACCAGAAGAATTAAGCCTCGTAAGTAATAAATGAACGTAAAGTGACTTGGCCATTCATTATTGCGTTAGATATCCATTTGGAGAAATATTTTCAGATACGAATTCCATTTTTAACATGATTCTGTCAATCATCGCATTGATTTTGTGGAGGCAAGCAATCTAACATTTGTTTCTGAAACTAACACATAGTGTAAGTCTGTCCGAGGTAGTTTATTGTTTTGAATTATAATATGAGAATCTCTATATGCTTTCAAGTAAAACGAATCTAACTGGTAGTGTACGAAGATATGTGAGTCTTCGCCGGTAGGAGGTACTATCTGTTTTAATATGAAAAATGCAGTGTTAATTGGAATAAAACAATTCTATTACATACATAAAATTTCCCATACTTATCTTCAAAATTACTTTCTTCATTTAAACATTTATAGTCGCGAACTTCAGAACTCCCTTGTTGCTGAGGCGCAAACTTCAAATAAAACTCAGGTTAATACATCCAACAGCAAAATAATTTACATTAATGAAATTATCACCTGTTCAATTCCTTTTTAAGTTGATTTGTGGTTACACTCCCCTATTAAAACATATAGAAGTTTTAAATATAACGAAATTAATACAATGACTAAATACATACATGCATATAAATTCATAGTAAAGAAGAAATATCACAATTTAACATTTGGATATCACAAATTGGCAAAGTTAATTTGTCCTTAACTACATCCTGACAATGTCGACATCACCCGGTACTTTAAAAATTATTGAAACTTTATCAGAAAACTAATTCTTATCTATCAATATTGAACCCTTCCATCAAAGAGAATGGTTGTATATTTGCCCTGGCCAATCATCACGAGATACTAAATCGGCAGGATTGTTTTTGTGCTAACATAGCTCCAAACTGATATTTTCATCAACTTTTGGAATTCAGTTCTCACAAATACCTTTCACGAACTAGGCGGTGAACGAATCCATGCTAGTATTGTTGTAGAATCACAATACAGAAATACATGATAAATTTTAAGAGGAAAAACACTTGGAGCTCTGCTCCAAACAGCTCAAGAGATGGAAAGATCAAGGGCTTGGCAATTGGCAACACCTGTGATTTACTTCACAGTAGTGAAACTTTACAATCACCATACTGACCAATGGATTAAATACAGATAACAGCACCAAATCCATCTTTGCTGGTGTCAAAAAATCCAATCAAACGAGTTTTTTGAGTATTATCGACCAGAATTCGACGAGGAATGAAAATCGTATCTACAGATGATAATTCTTTCTTTCTTTCTCTAACGACTCTAAGAAATAAATATAATTTATAAAAAAACTATAATTCATATAGACACTTAAAATTACTAACCTCCCGCAATAGACAAACTTAGTCAAAATTTGTTCTCAATCCGGAAGCAAACTGAACATATGCTTCGTCTCTAAATTTTTGAGTTCTGCGAAAGTCATTTCAAACTTCTTGAAGGGGGCATCTCTGAATTTCTTTTTAATTCTGCCCCCTACACCTTCGAGTACTAAAGTAAAATCTTCTTTGGTCATATGAACTATTAAACTGGTAACTTTCTTCACTCAGCATATTGAAAAAAATTCCGACTTTGTACTCCCACGGAACTCTTTTATCTGTGAAAAGCCCTTTTATAATTGTCAATAAATATTAAAAGATTTGGATAGCGATGGTAGAGGCATAGTTAGAGATTTTAAAAATTGAAATTTTGAAAGTTAGAGAATTCAAAATTTCCAATTTGTACACACTATTTAAATCGTCGGTATCTTTAAAATTTCCTTTCGATTCAGAAAGTGAATTTAAGTTTTTCAAGCTACAATGGACTTTTCTAATCGCGCTGATTTAACCCATTCACCTTCACTTTCTAACGCTTTGTATCGTGTTCTTCCCATCTTATAATATCCCGTTTAACCATTACAACTGCCGACATTGAGGTCCTGGGTTCGAATCCCGGTTCGGGCATGGATGTACTTTCTCTCTCTATCTATCCTATCTTTCTCCTTTCCTTGTGTGAATAAGGTGTAAATGGTTGTTTACCCTATAAATGGGTCTCTATGGCATGTGTGTGTACTGAGGAAGATGGTTCAGTTGGAAAAGTGGAGCAGCGCACCCCATACTGTCAACTTAGCTAGCACAAGAAAAAAAAAAACATTACAACACTACTTTTGAATTCTTTATAGTTATTTTTATGCACGTCACTATTTTCAATGGCTACTTTTAATGTCAATATTCATTTTTGTTCAATATGCTGAGGGAAATGAAGGTATTTCCACATTTATCTTCTCAGAAATTTCAATAATTCATTTTTCTCCAAACCGATGAAAATAAATGTTCCATTAGACAGTGTAATTAAACTACAACTGAAGAGTAAATAGAAGTTGTTTTACTCACGGACACCCAAGGCGCAATAATAGCACGTCAAGTTTAAAGAATTCAATAACTTCCTCTGAACATTTTTGTAATATTCAGTTGCCACAATTTCTTCATATCAATCTTCTTTTCTTTACACAAAAGACCTGGTTATATTTTGACCGGCCACTTGATTGTGAGAAGCCCAGAGGCCTAGTGGTAACGTTTCACGCTTCTAAGACACAGATTCGAGGTTCGATCCTCGGGCTGCACAAGGTTGACTCAGCCTTTCATCCTTTTAGTGGGTCGATAAATTGAGTGCCAAGCATGCTTAAGAACTAAACATGGGGAGGTTACGCGTTAGGCTAATCACCTAATCGGGCCATGTGCTTATCATCTCAAGTCCTCTCGATCAAGAAAGCGGAAATGGGCACTGTAGGGGACTCACATGGGCTGCCGTGCCACAGAGTTCAGTTTTATATTATAATCCAAATCCATTGTCCAGTAAGGACCTGGTGATGAAGAAATGTCGTTTCAGGCCATATGCTTTGCAGCCCAAGAAAACAGAGATAGTCGTTGTAGGACTTAACCCATACGACTTAACCAGGTGCCACAGAGTTTAGTTTAGTTACTTGATTGTGGATCACATACACTTCTCCAATTGCTCATTAAGCTTGTTAGTCATTGCATTTTATGTCAAAAAATATCTCTATCGACGTAAATCTTAAGAAACTCTCTGAAAATTACGACAAATCAATCAAAATAGGTGCTAAATATATATTTCTTGACGGAGTTCAGCTTCATCACGAGACTTCTGGCCGACATTGCTATTGCTGCTCAAGAAAAGTTGGATCAATTTGGAATGAATAAAAATCCTGAAGCTTGTGATCAGGTAAGACAAATGCCCACATGTAGATGATTATGTAGAAAAGTAACGGAAGAAATTCTTGTATGTAATAGAATGTTTATATTTTTAATAATTTAGCGTTTTTCATTTTTTATAGCAAAGTCATCATCACTTTCTATAGGAACATCATATCAGCTTCCCTTATATTACTACATAAATATAAATCAAATATAGCACATAGCACTATCCTGAGAGAAAAGATTTTTTTTTTCCCGTTAGATTTTTTGAAATTCTTTTAAAACAGTTAAATATATTCTTGTTATTCTAATTAAAATTGTAATCAAAAAATATAATTAGTATGCTAACTAAACAAATTAAAAATTCAATTAAAAAGAATCTCTTATGTTTGTTTGCTCTGTCTATAGTTCAATTTTATACGCTTTAAAGTAAAATTTCTTATTTTTCCCCCTTAATTCTAAATTTTATAAATTTACTATATCCTAGTCCCTTTGATGAAATTTCTAAATCATACTGTGCCTGAGTTTTCAATTTGCATCACTAAAGTTTACAATACATAATAATTTAAACGCAATTTTTGGCATGGGAATTTTCTGCTTCACTTTAACGATAAAATTCACTCGAATGTTCTTGATTTTCATAAAGAATTGTGTGACCCATCTATTATAATTCAAGCACACGTGTATCAGTTTTGATTTCAATCGCAATAGATTATATATATTTTGTTTTAAGTATATTAAATGAAAATTAAGGAAAAAATTAAATATGTTGATCAGCAAATTCCCCTATCCCACACTCTTTTTGAAGTATTAGTATTGTTTGAATAAACAAACAAAAAAAAAAAAAAAAAAAAAAAAAACGCACACACACACGTGGCGAAATTTAGGAAAGTGGCTATAAGATGGGACTTTTTACATAGTCACTAGGAATTATATTTCGGAATTTAATGTTTCCATCTCGAAATCTGCGGAAATTCCAGTAAAAAGTCTGTTACAAATTTGTAAGTTGCGATTTATAATCATAACTTAGAGTATTGTTTAATTCTAAATTGTTGGTATTCTATAACATGGGATTGAAATTTATTTTAACCTTCTTTTCATGTATAGAAAACTAAATCCGATTTTCACCGTTAGGGGGGGGCTTCAAGATGTCTCATCTCATAGCCAATTCCGTGTACCTTGACACCCGTTTTTATCACCCTATCAACGTTTTGAAATGGAGGTGATTTTATTGGGCTTCCTGTATTGCCATTTCCTTAAATTGCCACCCATTTTCCTCATCCTTAAATCTTCAAGTTTTGAAGTTGCGCCGTTTCTTCAATAGAGTAAGCAGCATGTGATATTTATTGAAGTTACCGATATATGTTTGAAATAATATGTAAATAATTTATTTAAATCTTTATCTTTCACTAAGCAAATTAAAATTATTTACTAAACTGAATCTGGAAACGTAATAATACTCAATGGATTCTGGGGAAAACCGGAAATTGCAGTCATTTCGATAATAAAAAATATAATGGCATATTCTATCACTGAAAAAAAATCCAAAAGCTTCCATAAAATCAAATTTTCATTTTAAACTAGTTTGCAAAAAATCAGATAAAGGGTTGAATAACTTGTGTTCTATAATTTCAGAAATGGAATGGGTTCACTTTAAATTATAATCGATTATATCAAAATCTAATTTTCAATTAATATGACTATGGTTCTTTTTATTTTTTTCAATCTTAATAATTTTACTAATTTTACATTGAATAAACTCGACTTTTATCTTATGATGTCGTTTAAAAGAGTATAAAAAATTCACCAGTCAATGAACATTCATCAATATTTTATCAGATCGCATTTATTAAAGACAGACCGCGTTCTATCTTTCATCTAATCATTCGTCTTTCATAAATACTTATCTCAGACCACCCTCAAAAGATATTTCTTTTTCATTTGCTCCTCTATATGTTCAAACTTTCCATGAGCTTCCTAGAAAGAAGAATCAAAAGAAGTGAGTTTTTTGAGATAAGGAATTAATGTCACCTACCTCGTATACAATGCTAATAGATCTTGTATGAAATGTAAAGCATATATACTTTTATATTTTCTGTAATATAAAATGTTAAATATTTATTATTAAATTAATGTATCAGTATGCTATATTGTTTACATTAAATGTTATTGAGCAAAATATTTAGTAAACCTAATTTTGAAACAAGTTACATTTTTGAATAACGTTTAACCAATATTAAAAATAATTTAAATAAAATCCCAATTCCGTTTCTCATGCGAATTTTTGTCTGTAATTGAATTGAAAGTAGCTACACAGTACTGCTGGAGGTTGATAAAAGAATATTAAATTGGATAGCCCTCTTCTATCTTTTTGCATATTTTTATTAAAAAATATATATAATCAATTATGTTAAAAACAATACTTCTTGAATAATTAAAAAATTATTATTTTTTTCCTTATTTATTTATTTATTTTTTAAAGTATTGCTTGAATTTAACGAGCGTATTTTCGGTTTTCCCAATGCGTAGTCAGTCGGAACCCTTTTTATTTTTTTATTTGCAATGGCCAGGCAAAATAGAAAGAACTAAAGGCTACAAAAAATAAACTACAGAAAATAAACCGAAGTTATTTGCGTAAGGAGCGATTTTGCCTCCCAACATCTCGTTTCCTCCGTTGAGCAGCAAAGAGCCCCACAAAGGGGTTTTTCCATTTCTTCTCCAGAGTCACAGTGAGGACAAGTTGGAAAAGTAAGAATGCTCCAATCGGAGCCCATTGGAACATAAATAAAAAGAATACCGATTTCAATATATATAATTATAACCTCATAACTAAATCCAACTTTTAAACATTCCGTACCTCATTTTGTTTTTCGCTGACTAATATGTGAGACCTCATTCCGTATTAAAGAATAACATTTTGAGCAAACATGCATAAATAAAATAAATTAAAAATAAGCACACATGATATAAGTTTCTAAGCTCAATTTTTCTTTTCAAGTTAGACGATTTCCATTGGCATCTACAGCCCCCATGGACAGCGGACTTGGCTCACTTATATTACAGTAGACATACGTGTTTACGAACCTCTAATTTACGAACACTGACGTTTCTACAAACTAGAGGCTAATTCCTACCTTGACACCATATACATAATGCTAACAGTAACTCCCATTTACGAACTAAAACTTTAAAAAATCTTTTTTTTATTTGATGAACTTTTGTTTGAGACAAATAGTTTTTTTTTCCGCCTTTTTTTTTTTCTTCCTTACATTTTTATGCTTATATTTTTAAAATTTTTTTTTATTTAATTTAATTTTTATATAATGTCTGAGAACTTGATTTATTCTTGATACATTTAATGAAGCGACACGTGCAAACATCGTGGACACATTCATTTGGTGGGAAAGAATTATGGTGTCAAATTAGACTCTTAAGAGACGTAAAAAAAATAGGAAGGATGAAAGAAAACTCTAAATGCTTGAACTAAAGTACTTTTTTGAGGAGAAAACAGAAAAATTCTTATAATTTGAACAAATGTGTGGGAAATTATGCACTAAAAATAAATAGTTTTTAAACAAAAAAGTTATAAATGATTGTTATGCTTGATTATTCTCAATATAAAGAGAAATTAAGTACTGTTTTTAAGTATGAATCTTATTTTGCATGTGCTTCTTGTAATATATTCTAAATATTTTTTCAAGTAGTATTTTATTTATAAAGAACAAGTAATTCTTACAAAAAAATAAGATCTTAATAATATAATACATTATTTTTCTATTTTTTACGAAATGTTTAACTGGTTTCTATGGGCCCATAAAAACTAGAGTTTACTGTATAAAGTTCTTTAAAACGTTGCGATTGTAAGTTTTAAATGATAAAGTAAATTTACATAAATTTTAAATGAAATAAAAACACAAATGATAAAGACAAACACAAGGGTCAACCAAAAAAAAAAAAAAAAAGACCATTTAATTCGAAAAATGAGAAATGAAATATTTATGGAAAATAATTCAGTTCGTGGGTTCGAATCCCACCTTGGGTATGGATGCTTGTAGGGGCTTGGAATCCACTTTAAAAGATAGATCCCAGTCTAATTAACCCTAGTGTGTAAAATATGACCATGGAGTGACGAACAAAATCAAAATAAAAAAATCTGTGGAGTTATCATTAAAAAAAAATTATTTATTTATTTTTTTAAAAAAAGATAATTTTGATTTCCTTCAAATTTATGTGATTTGTAATTTTTTATGCATTATTGCTTCATGGTCCTTACAATAAATATAAATATTAAATTTATAAAATAATATGTACAAAATATAAATTTTTTCACTAATAATTTATATTCTTACAAATGGATCTATCACTTCGATGCACGCTGTTGGATAGTTTATCGTGACACCTGTTTCTGGCACCGTTGCACAGTCACTCACCCTCTAAGTTGGAACCTGGATCAAGTGACGAAATCTTCACCTGGAACGCCATCACACTTCCCAGACTAATGTGTGCATGAACCTTTAATGTGTGCATATGCCTTCTCATGACGATTATGCATGTCTAGATCAAGTAGCGAACTCACTACCTTTCGGATACAAGAACATCGTTTTCCAATAGGTTACCTCTAGTAATAGAGCCTAAAAATGTTTATACCCTGGAACCTATGCAATGAAAGCATGTCACTTTTCCCTAACATTTTCAGCGATTTCAACTTTCGATTAATAATTTGCTGATGACAATATGTCACATATAACTTAGTTAAAAATTAAATCCTTTACTAAAAAAACATTTAATTAAAAATTTTTTAGAACCGTTTGCAAATCGGAATGAAATACAGCAATTTATTAAAAACATATTTTAAATACAATATATTTATTTGTCTATATTATACCATAGTTATTATATCTAACACACACACACACACAGATATATATATGTGTGTGTGTGTGTGTGTATATATATATATATATATGTATGTATGTATATATGTAATCATATGATCACATCACTGAGATTTTTGAAAATTATTTATATTTATTATTTACTTTTGAAAATATTTATTAATTAGAAATGACAAAAAATATACCTAAAGAGGAAGCATTTGAAAATAAAGATAAGAAAAAAAGTATAATTTAAAAAGAGTGAAGTAATGTATGCACATCGTCAACACATCCGTATTTTCCTATGATCCCAGAAAACTGACGCGCTAACAGCGTAAAATAGGGCTCCCGCGCCTTATGCGTTGGGAAAAGGGAAAATACCTCAAGTCATCTTCCCGCCAAAACGAGACGAATGCTTGAGCACAACAGTCTGGAGCTGAATGTGCGACAACCTTGACATTGAAAAACCCACGTTTCTTCCCTGTCGATAGAGGGCTTTTCCCTTTCCCTGTTGTCATGGCAACCACATCTCAGGCTTGCGTCATTGCGTCGCTATGCCAACGCGGGGTCCCGGGAAACGTGCTTGCTGCTTCATCGTCGCAGTACAGAAGTATAACATTTAGAATGGCAAATAAATTTCTAGGAGTATTTGTCACTTACTCCGGATCCGTGTGCAACTGAAATCCGATCATTGGGACTCCGATACGGCTATATTTTGCACTGCATCTGAGATGAGCATCCTGGAAGGAAGTCAGGTAAGCCTATTTTTGATGTGTCACAGGTAGGCGAAGCTGATACGAGGGGTGCAGGTACTAGAAATCAAACAATAAAGTTTGAAATGCACGGTTTTTGCGAAATTTGAAAGTGCAATTTATGCAGTGAATGGAAGAAAACTTTGTTATGTGAGTTTAACCTAGTTTAGGTTAAACTCACATAACAGTCACTTAGTTACTAGTCATTTAAAATATATTAGTTATTTCGATAGGATTTTAGTAACTTAATCGGACAATGTTTATTAGATTATAACATTTGTTTGACAACGCATAATACTGTAAATAAAGATATTTGTGTGTTTCGCAATACATTATGCGTTGATTGTATAACTTTGTGCACAATAATTATTACAAATCAGATTTTTGAATTCACATCTTTTATAATATAGCAAACTATTAAATACACAATATTAACAAGTTATCCCAATATACAAATAAAATATTGTTATGTTAACTTTTGCATGCTATTATTTGAGAGTTCATTTTAGAAAAATCCAATTTAATATTATAATTTATGATTTTATAAAAACAGGTATCTTTTTGATGAAAAGCACATAAACTTTTATTACTATTTCTTGCAATCCTTTTTTTTTCGCTCTGGAGATTTACCAAATTGAAAATAAACTAAAATAATAATTCGATAAAAAAAAAAGTGATTTTTAAATGATAACCTTTGTTTCATTTTGATTTTGAAAATATTCTGAAGCTTTTTCCTGTGGCGTGCACCAAAAATATAAGAAAAAAACATTCAAACAAACTTGGTTATCAGTTTAGGAAAATAAAATCTTTATTAGTCTAGATAATGGATAAAAATTGTGTGTGCTTTTAATCACAAAACAGTATTGTGCTAATTCTAGATTTTTATGCTTCTCTTGGTAAGTTTGAATAATAAAATTTCTCATTTTATTTCTTGCAAAATTTTTTCCGATAGATTTATTGACTTTAAATAATTGGAAATATTTCTTTAATGATAAAATATTAAAAAAAAATTAATCCAATACTATAATTGATTCTTAAAATCTGAAATTTCTAAGAAAAAAATTTTTTTTGATTATCAATTTCCAAAAAGGACAATACCAAATATATAATATTATTTGAGAGAGAGAGTATCGATTCGATACCAGGATTTCTCAATATATGCAAATAAATGACATATTTTAATGTTATTTAAGAGTATATAAATAAAAAGAATAAAAATTTCTATATTTCTCCATTTTAAAAACAGAATACAATTTTATTTTAATTTGTTGGAAGTAATTTTTATAAGAACTGAGGAAATAAGTAATAAAACTTTATCCCTCTCAGTTTTATATATATTATTTAATACCAAGGAATACAAATAATCTTTAAATGAAGTCACAGTGGTTAAAGACAGAACCGTGTTCTTCGGAAAAGGTTACAGGTTCAAATCCAGCCCATTGTTAATGACCAGAGATAGTATTGCATTTGTTTTTTATATACTCATTTATCCGATAGGAGACTCCGATGTAGAGAGAGATTTCTAGGTTTTCTTCTTTGTAGCATCTAATAAGAAATGGGCTTGGATCCCATTTTGAGTTTGCATGTTTGTAGTGATTTTGAAATTCATTTTAATATGCAGGTCCCTTCTAACTAACCTTTGTGTGCAAAATAGGACTGTTGAGTGACTAACCCGCGCATAAAACCATCAGGAAGCAACAAGTTGCGTTTGTTCTATAGTCGTTTGCATCTTTAATGTGTTTGCTAAGTGCGTCGTATCTGCACTGTAATCAGTTTGCTATTTGTTATTGCTATTTATATTTATTTTTATACTTAAATTAGTTTTTAAAAGTTTTATAATATCATTACAACTGACTGCACTAACTTCATTTCTAAAACTTAAAATAAAATCCTAAAATCCTTCTAAACCTGAAAGTTGCTATTTATTGCGAGATTTCTGTTCAGCGTCTCCGGAATATCTCCAACAAGGATTAAAAAACAGGAAAAAAGTCAAGGTGAAAACTCTTTCAGCCCCCAGATTTTTATCGATCCGCGTGACCCTGAAAATGTTGGCGGCCACTTTTCTATTAGCGAAGCGAAGCTAAAGGCAATAACTTGGCAACCCATATTATCTTTTATACGCGCATTTTTTAAAGTTTTTGAAAATGTCGTATCACATGAATTCTTTAATAAAACAGAACTTGAACAAGCAAATAATCGGAACATAATTTTTTTATGAATTACTAGAAACTTTTCACACCGAAAAGTATTTTTAATGATATATCAACTTGAAATTTGAGTATCAATTTTTTTCCTGAAGGTGTTTATAGCAATATTATAAAAAATAAATGTTTGTAAGAAAATTAAATGCCTTATTTCCCAGCGAATTTAGACTTCGTTTGAGAGAAGAATTTTTTAAAATATACGGAAAATAAATATATAGATATTTGCCTATCAAATTATCAACTAATTATGTAAATCCATTAAATATTAAAAATTAAGTTTTGGAAAATAATTTACATTTTTTTAAATGATTTCGATTATTTATGTTAGGTAAAATATTTTAAATCTAAAATCTCATTGATATTTTTTTTATTTCGACCATCAAGTAAAACAAACGATAAAGGAGAAGCTTTTTCCTTTCTGCATGCACTTCTCCTCGGATAAGTGCTAGGATGTTTTTCGAGGTTTTTTTTTATTTTTATTTTATTTTTTTTTTTTTTTTTGAACGTGAATGAAGACAATTATCAATCAAAAACTGATATTAAAAGCAAATACCCGCTGGATGCTTAAAGGAGCACTATTATAGGTCACTCCACATCCGGGTATTTCAAGCGCTAGTGTTAATGAAATTTATAATCAAAAAATGTGTGTCACTTATTATACCGATAATTAAAAGGAATGCAAAGCTATGCAAAAAGTAAAACTGTTTTTGTTTTAAGAAATTAAATTAACAATGATGTGTTTCTGCGCTACATATATAAGATTGCTCATGATGATGGTTGTTGTTGTACCAGCATGTTTCTTTGCAAGCCGGATGGAGTTCGAAGCAGACCTTAAGCAGAAGGTCCCCAATGCTTCGCCTGCCTCCCCCAGAGGTATCATTTCACTTGGAGGACATTGCTGCGAGCACGATCTATTCAACGTGCCCCAGCCGCTTATAGCCAACACAACGGGTCTTCTGTTGAGCAAGGATTCGAACTCATTACCTTGACAGTGAGAATGAGCTTTCGATCATGAGAATGACGTCCTAACCAACCAGGGCACCCATATTGATGGTGCTTATCGCTTAGTATTCAACAGATATCCCTTTGAAATAAGATTGAATGGGTCAGCTCTTCAACAACGGCAAAGGACGGTAACATAATGCGGTCATCTTCCTCCCTTATTCCACAGTAAAATGCTTCAAGTCATCCATCTCACTTTCCTTCTGATTCATAAGATTTTTAAACCGAAACTAAATGGATTCCAATGCCTACTTTGCTCATTTTCGATATTTAAAGTTGTTTTGAATTCCATCTTGAGAGTGGATGCTTGTCACGGCTCAGCGTTAAAAAAAAAAGTTGTGTCTAGTGAGAATCACCCATCGTGTGCCAAAAAGTCAATGGAAGAGCAACAAACTTATGTCGTTAAAATATTACAGGTTAAATGATAAGAACTGAATATGATTTATGAATTTTATTTTAGCGGTATTTTGAAGTACAAAGGTATTGGATTCACAAAATTTATATAAAAGCACCTTGCTAAATTCATATCTCGCTTTACCAGTGTAACCACACTAAAAAATTTCATTCATTAATGAAAAACAATAAATCGATTAATTTTTGATTTAAATTCTCTACTCTAGAATACGATACGTTGCAATTTTTTTCCCCCAAAAATGAGCTTGCAAATGTAGCTTCGTTAATCAATGGACTACGTCATCAAGTAACAAGTATTTGGTAGACAGAAAAGTGTAATCAATACATTTGCCTTAAAAGACTCTCTTCAATTGCAAAGCCTCCCCCAGCGACTCCTCCCGCGCCTACGAGAATGATCAATGTTTGTACTTCCTGCAATTACAAGAAGAGATAAAACGTTGTAACGTGGACATTCTAGACACCTGTTTCTTGAGATGTGCTCCCCTCCCTGTGGCCCCCACTTGCATTTCTCGAGGATTTAATTACCCAGAAACTGTTTCGCAAGTATCCATTGCCTTCTCTGCTTAATAGTTTTTTTTTTTCCTCTTCTTCCTTCGCAGAGTTATTGTCTTTGCATGATTTAGAAGAAATTGGACAGGTAAGATATTGAGGACTGGGCGTGGTGGGTCCGCTATTGATTGCCTGCGAATAATTTTATTTTTTTGTTAATATACTCTTTGATAAGACATCAAGGAGCGTAGGATTTGATGGCGTTTGACAAGTGTGAGGGAAGGTGCACACACCCCCGTCGACCCCGGTTGTGTGGGGTGATACGCTGGGCCCACGTGAGAAACGAGAGAAAAATTTTAATGTCAACGTTGTTAGGTGATTATCGGACAAATCCGTAATGAATTATTCACATTTTTTTTTATCTATATAAGCAAAATTCTTGTTTCTGTGTGTCCACCGAATTTTTATCCGGGGTTAAACTAAGGACAGCTGGAAAAAAAAAGAAAAAAAAGCGAATGAGATATCAGGATGTTGGTCTTTGGCTATTTCAAAATAAAAGCTACATTTCACATCGAAATCTTGATTGTATGGTCTTTAAATTATTTAAATCAGAGAAAACTCTGTTTTCAGCTATAAAGTTGCTTTTGTCGCAATGCACTTCATTCCGAAACTGTTGGTTTCAAGAACGGAGGTGTGTAAATCGCACTACTTTTTTAAATTGTCATCTCATACTTAACTGCAAGGAGAAAAGAAAATAGTTTGACATCGGATCCTCTTTCTTTCTACATTTTCACAAAGTGTATTTTTTTTTAATAGAAATTATATCCTTATTATTGCTTTTGATCTCTGCAACAAAGTTTTTTCGACTTTTCCAATGCGTCTCAAATCAAAAATACATCAGAAAGTGGATGAAAGAAATACTGACTTCAATAACCTTATAACTAAAAATAATTTTCTAGTATCTTCTACCTCATTAGATGTCTTTAACTGTACTATACGTAATAATTAAATGCAAATACTTATCTAACTATACTATATGTTACGCAATTTTGTGGTGCTATCAGCAATTTGAACAAAATAAACAGTAAAAAACTTTATTTATTTCAAATTAACTACACCTTTTTTTAACTTTATAGAAAATTTGATAAATATTAGAAACACATTCTCTTATGCATTTTATTCTTTTATGAAAGATTCTATATTGTTTAAGTGTGTGAATCTATTTCAAGAGAAAATTCATAATGACATTTATAAGAAAAAGTAAATTTTTCTGTTTGATGTAAGTAATAAAATATTTAAAAAGCAATTTATTTAATTTTTTTTATCGTAATCTTTTTTCTACCATTTTGATTCCTAACAAAAAATAAATAAATAAAAAATTTATTCATTTCCAATTATAGTTTCTTAATACAAAAATTCTCTTGCTCTTGATATCGAAGTCATCAAAATTTACTCATAAATATATATATATATATATGATTATTAAGATGCTTAGAGCAAAATTATAATAATTGATTATGTATCCATGCATCATTTAATAATTTGAAACAATATAATTTGTGTATTCACATTGCAGCTAGCCATCGTTTGAAAGTAAATTTATTTACTTTGTGAAAATTGGTTCAATAATAATAATCTTTCATACACGATAAATTTCCTATAATAGTAAGAAAATAAACAGAAGATATTTACATTTATTGTATGCTTCACATATTTTATTCACTGTTTTATTGGTCGTTATTACGTAACGTCGACGTTTCTTAGCAACCTATTGCATTTTAACGTATCCTATTTGCGTGTCGCTTCTTAGAATAAAATGCAGCGAGCGATATTTCCTGGAAATCTGATAAATTCTTCTCCCCTTTTCTTTCAACATTTTTGTAACTTGCGCCATCATAAAATGACAATCATGGCAAGGGATAGAAATATAAAGCTATATTTTCCATTATGAAGAGGAATTTTTGAGAAAGCATGTCAAGTGCTAACAAGAAAAGGTATAAGCAATCATTTGAAAAAATGATGCATACTGTCACACTTTTTTTTTATATTACATTAAAATATATACCTATACATTAAAATAATTTATTTTAAAAGGCACATTTTTTGTATTTTGAGGAAATTTTTTCAAAGAGCATAATTTTTTACCTATTATTGTAGCTCTGCCTTCCCTATCAGATGAATTGAATTCGATTCCCAGCAGATATCATAAAATTTTTATTTGTTACAGTATAAATATTTAAAATTGTGTCAAAAAATTATCATTAGACCTGCTTTTGGATTGTATCAACGACTATCGGGATCTCATTTGACATTTAATATGTAAATAAACTCAAAATAAATATTTTTGAAGTGATTAAAAATGAAAATTTATAAAATTATTATAATTAAACGTAATGCACACAATAGAGACATGATTTTAACTCGTTTAATTTGGATGTGTAGATAATACGAGTTGATTATAAGCTATATTTTTATATATAAAAAGTAATTCGTATGAAAAAAAGATTATTCTCAATGTAACCAAGACATTTTACTTTTTTTAAAAATTAACCAAATTGCTTAAAGTTGTTTTTTTTTATAATTGTTAAAAATAAATAAGTAAACAAATAAGTAATTAAATAAAATTAATTTAGTCAGAGAAAATGTTAAATAAGTTATTTCGAACATGAAATTCGGGTGCTGAAAAAATTATTAAAACTGCATCGTCCCACTTATTAAAACTACCAAATTTTGAATTTAAATATTTTGTTAAAGATATTTTCGTTCTATTTTTTTTCTAAGAATGGAATAAATATTAATTTATTCATACATAAAACTTACAATTATTGGAAACTGTTATCACACTATTATTAAAAACTGCCAAATTTTTAATCTAAATACCTAGATATTTTTATTACATTTAAAAAAAATTAGCTGCTTTAAGTCTCGAGTTTAAATACTTTATTGGAACGTGAAATTTACAAAAATTGTGAAATCTTGAATGATCACTCTAATCTAAATATCTTGGTAAAAAAAATGTCAATTATGAATCGAAATGTGTTGTTAAAAATATTTTTTGCTATATTTTTGTTTAAGAAAAAGTGTTTTATAAGAATAAGTGTTAACTAATTAATTTAAACAATTAATAAAATAATATTTTAAGCAAGTAATAGTTATTTAAAATTTTATTTAATATGCAATTTTATTTTATAATTATGAAACTTACAATTGTTAAAAAGTGTTAAAACTAAACAAATTTACTCGTCTTTATATTTTCTCATAGAATTCGTCTTGCTGATATCTCATCGGGTATTTATTTTTCGAAATTACTTTGTCTCAATAGTTTAAATTTTTCCTTATTTCAATTATTTCAATAATTCATAATTAATCTAGAATTCAACAAATTTTATTGACATTAATTCAATGTTCAAATTTTCATGGAAGAAAAAGAGCACATGGAATAAAAAATTTTTTTTCCTTTTCGAAAAATCGTGTTTTACTACTCGCTCGATCTGTATTGATAGTAAATCCGGGATAATGAGATTAATCACATAAACTTGATCGTATCCTTAGTAACAGTTGAAACGACAAATTTCACTAATGGTTTAAAAAAAAGTATGTCTTTGTGCCTGCGGTCTGTCTAATGGCTGGCGTATTCATCACGAGGTACTTACAATGCATGTACATCCCATTTAACAAGAGAAGAAGCCATTCTATCTATGTTAAAACGTCGAACTTAATGACAGTATCCAACCAGGATTCAAGAATTCAGCTAAGTGGTAGGTCTGATATGACAAATGGTCTACATTTATTTCATTTTTCTCAGATGATATCCACTGCAGTGATACACGTATTAAGACATTAATTTGCATATCCTAAAGACATTCGACGGATGAATTCTAATTATAGTCAAAGGGCTGCTTCATCATTCTTTTTTTTTTTTTTTTTTTGCTAATGCTATCCGCAGTTTTTCCGGAAGGGAGTGATTTGCCGAATCCCCATAGGCTGGCCTTGATCTTACATCTAATTTAGCTCTTTGATGATTTGCTCCTGGATGATGCGCCAATGGAGGCCGCAGAAATTATTGGCGATAATGTTCCTTATGATAATGCACATGGGTTATGGGTTTTTGGCACTCTTCGGTGATAAGCCAAACCTTATCTTGTACAAAAGATCTCGTGTCTAAGCATGTATAACTTTCCAGTGAGCTTTGAAAATTTGTATTCATAAATGGTTATTTTTTTTTATTAATTTGTTAAATTTATAGTTTTTATATAGTTTTTATATGAATAAAATCTTTATTGCAGTTATCGGCAGAGTTTTTGTCTGACTTGACTATGAACTGAAAACGGCTGCACAAAGAATGAAAAGAAATTTATATCAAAATGTCGGTCTCTGGCTAATTTAATACATTGGCTATATTTAATTTCAAAGATTTGACTAAGGATTTTTTGAAGTTAATTAAATCCGTTATAAATGATGATTTCTGTACTAATAGTAAAGCTGCGTTTACCGTGATTCACTCTGCTTTGGTATTCTGTTCACTTCAAGAACGGAGACTTGTTGCTCTTTCCTCTTTTTTCCAAATGATCATTTCTGAATAATCGCTGAGGGTAGAGCAAAATATGTAGTGCATCCATTATCTCTGTCTTTATTTACATTTTTTAGCACAAGATAATTTATTAAAGAAAGTATATTTATTAACTTTTTTAATTGATCTCTATTTTTTAATGCAAAGAATTCGTAAATGTTTGTAATTCAAAACTCACTTTAAACAGTAATAATCAATCTGCTTAGTTCTCATAAGCATAATAATAATAATAACTGTTGATTGGTAAGCACACTAAACCCATTGGAACGAACGTGTATTCTATTTTCCTACTATGCTGCCAATCAAAAATATATTGAAATACTGACAAAAGGAATATCGATTTGAATACTCAATTATTTCGTAACTAGAGGGAATTTTTATACGCTCTATGTATCATTCGATTTGTTTTTATTTCATATATAAGGTTTCATTAAATAGTGCAAAACAGTGTTTTGAAAAAAAGCAAATAAATATTAGATTTTTTCCTTCTGAAATATTCGGTTCGCGAAAATTGGCAAATTTGTCCATTTAATTAAGAGGTTGTGAGTTTGAGTCCTTCTAGAGCATGGATGTTTTTTAGTTGAATCCACATTTAACTGTGGGTTCGTTCCACTCTATTTAACCCTCGTATGCAAAAAAATGATCGTTAAACGACAAACAAACCAAAACTCTTAAGTAAGAATATATTTATTCGTGAAACGATTGTAAAAATATTAAGCAGATTCAAGCAATTTTATCGTTTAGAACATCCAGGATTACTTTCTACATCTTAATATTACATCTATAAAATAAAAGGAAAATATTGAAAATTTTAATATACCTAAAGTAAAAGTACTAAAGGTTTGTAGATAAAATGAAAAGTAAAATTAAAGCAAAAAAGTATAATTACATAATGCGCACAATTAACAATATATAGTTAAATCCTTCATAAGTATTTTGTAATTTATTATGTATCATGCTCATCAAAATCATTATATCATAGTCATTATAACCATGATTTGCTTTTATTTATGAATTTGCTTTTTTAAGAAAGGTATCTCCTTTTCTAATTAAGATAAAGTTGCTCTCCTTTAATCTTAAAATCAATCTCGAAGCCGAATGGTTAGCACTCTTGCCTTCAATTCAACAGTTCAGGGGTTCCATTCTCGCTATGGGTGGGGATGTTGTTATGTTTCGGAATTCACTTTTAACAGAGTAAGTCCAATTAACTATCTTGTGCCAAGCGATCGTCAAACAAAACCAAAGCTATCATGACGAAATTCCGTCTTAAAGTAATCATCTTGAATAAATTAGATGACATAAGAGAATAATTTTTTGCGAGAGGAATGCGAAATTAAAAAATAATTAAAATCAGATACTGCTAATCTGATTTTATGTTCCATAGACCAATAACATAAAACACTGAAATGCTTATTTGAATATCTTACCTAATCATTATTCAGAAGGTATAATATATCTGATAAAAATCATTTAACTAAACTGAATCCCCCCTTGAGATTAAAAGAATTTTCTCAACAAAACAGTTTTATTTTTAACAGTATATGCATGTGTGTATTTGAAAATTTAAATAATTTTTAACTGGAAGATTAAGATTATTATGATAGGGTAATGAAAAATCGCTTAAAGTACTATTTTTCAGTGTTTTTAAGCAATTTGAATGCGAAACTCATTACACAGTAAATCATAAATTATTCATCTTTAGTGATATTTTTGTTATTTATGATCATCGAATTTAAAACAAAAATTTTATTAAATAACCTTTTAATAATATTTCACGAACTTTATTCAAACTATAATTTATTATTATGCTTTGTATATTCTAACTTACTATTCTTTCTTATTTTCACAAAAGTCATGAATGCGGAAGTTGTATTGATAATTCTAATGCTTATTTTGGTTGAATGTAATTTTTTTAGTTTGGTTACATATTTTACGATATACACCACACCAAAAAGTTAACCAAAATCGGAAACATCTTTTCTGTATTAAAAAAATTAATTGTATCAAATAAATTAAGTCTTATAGCAGAGCTTGGTAATAAAACCGAACTTTCGAAAAAGGTCCCCTTATCGATGCTGGCTGTTTTTAAAATACAGGAAATGAATATTGCTTTTCTGCTTTCTACAACCAGATGGGTGTGCCTTTGGAAATTTTCCGGGTTTCCTCCTTTTTGATGCAAGAATAAATTTTCCCCAAAAAATTCTCTCGCAAAAATGTGCGAGATGTCCGATTGTTTTGCAACAGCTTTAACTGTTAATATCGCATGATGTCTATTATGCGATATCAGATGGAGATCGCCATAAGTAACTTTCTTTGGAATGAAGAAGTCCTTGTTTGTCTCCAGGTACTGTCGAAAAAATTCGGAAAATGGTTCTTGCGTTCTGGTTCCACATCAGTCGGAGTGCGTGCTTGAGAGTTTTCTGAATCTTCACTTTTGCGAAATAGGATACAACTATTACAAAAATGCACCCCAAGGCAATAAGCAGCAAGTGTTTTGCAACGGTTTTCAGCTGCTCTACAATAAAGAGAATCAACTGCATTGCTTGCAAAAAATCGTATAAAGAGATAACAAGGATACTAAATTGAAACTTTATAATTACAATTAGCAAATATATTGAATTATATGTGATTAAAAAATATTAAAAACAATTGATAAAGAGGATTTGAATGTAAAGTGAGATGTGCACTTGTTGCTGCTTAGATAATTTTAATACCTGGACTAATGTTATTATTTTCTTATTCCCAAGAAAATAATCACTCAAATTTTTTGGTCAATGCAGCTGACTGAAGAACATCTAAATTAGAGTCCAAAAAAAAATAGTGATATTTCTTATTTTATTTGTTATATTCAGAATAAACACATGTAAATATTTTAATTTTTAAATCAAAAAACTTTGTTATGTTAAGAAAGCTTACAAACATTGTTGAATTTTAAGTTTTTCAAATGTTAATATTTAGTATGATTCTCTAAATGTCTAACTGATATCCTATCGATTTGTAATTCTCGAATCTAAGGTATCTTTATCAGAATTATTTTATCTGAATGAGAAAAAAGTGACAATCTTTATCAGAATATTTAAAGATACTGCTGAAGGTTCGCATTCCCCTATCCACGTTTTGATAGTTGTCATATAAAAATTTTTTTTCTATAGCTTGGGATAGCTTATTAGCTAAATAATTGATTTTGATAATTTACAATGAAATATGTTCTTCGGCAATCGTATATTTAAATTTAATTAGTCGAACATGAAAAATGTTACTTTAGGCATGCATAGTAATTTATCAGTATTCAATTTCTGATCCCATTTTCAGATATTTTTAATATTTTTTCCAAATAATCCTAAACTGCCCATTGTGTGTACTCCACTGCAATATTACTGAAGAAATTACTTATAAAGAATACAAGTTAAAAGTTTTAGACACATTTAGATTAAATTTATCCATTTAATGATACTTATTTCTTGTTAGCTGCGCTGGAAACCAAATAATAAGTTCTTTAAGCTTCGGTTCAACAGTTCATGGCTTCAATACTCATCCCGAGTCTAATGTTTGTAATAGTTCGGAATCTACTGTAGTTCCAATCAAAACAGCTCTTGAATATAAAAGGTATCTGTATTGAGAGACAAATATAACAAATCAGTCATTTATTTTTAATTTATATATAATTCCAAAATATGTTGGTGGTCAAAATTATATAAGTGTGAGTCTATATATTTTCTAAAATTAAGTGCTGTAAAATGTTCTTCCTCATATATTTTAGAGAATAATTTATATAAAAAAAGATAGATAGAGCATGAAAATTTATGATGACATATTTTGTATATGAAAAATTAAGATTTTGCTTATTTCTTACTTTACCATTAAATTATATTTACTAAATGTTTTATTTTATTTATTTATATTTAAATTTAAAAGTTCATAATATGTATAAAATTAAACAAGTGAAAGGAAGTGTGTGATATAATAATTTATATGTTCATATTTTTAAGTTGAAATTAAATTTTCTTGTATTTTAAATATAAAAATTTTATCGTACTGTGCAACCTTTATACGTTTGATTTCATACTTGTTATGATATATAGTTGCGGATTTATTTGCTATACATTGAATATTATATAATAAAGTTGCATAGGTTTTAGATTCTACAAAATATTTGGGAAAAAATTAATGTCAATTTTTTATTCAATTTATTTCTGACAATTTTGCGTGAACATAATTTATATATAGTAATAAATCTGATTACAAAATACAACATTTTAGAAATAAATAAATTAAGCTTTTGTTAGTGAATTAATAAACATTTTTATATGTTAAATAAAATAAGATTATTATTTTAAAGAACTATTTAAGCTACTAAAACTATTTTGTTATTATGATGGAGTGCACTTTTCTATTATCTGGATATTCCTGGAAAAATTAATTAAATGAAAATGGCAATTAAATTTAAAAATGTGATGATATACTTAATTTCACAATTACTTTTCTTTAATTAAATAAATAAGTAAATTTCATCTTTTTCATCGTTTTTCTCGAAATAATTTTATATTCTAAATGATTGGCTATTTTATCACTTTATACCTGTACAAATCAATTGACTCTTTGATTTTTCATGCCTGTTCCTGTCTCCCTCTCCTTCCCCCGCTCTCTCTCTCTATATGTATGCATGCATGCAGCACATATTATGTGAAATTCATCATATCTGTAAGTTTCCTTTCTGCCTTCTTATTTGTGAAACGTATTGAACATTGCTGAAAATAATCCTATTTAGTGCATCAGGTGCAAAATTTATTTAAATTGTGAATCAGTTAAATAAAGTAGACTTATAAAAAAAACATATTTAAATAGCCATATATTGCTACTTTATTTTACATAAAGCTGATGATAGCCGTTTGATAAAGATATTCACTTTCTTTTATCTTATGTATATTTTCGTCATTGTGATTCATAAATAGCTATATATTGAATACATTTAGATGTGCTATACATATTTCATCTATCAATTCTCATTTAACTTTTCATCCAGGATAATATATGTATATTTATGTTATCTCCAATGCGTTGTCGCTGAAATATACGTTCTTTTTAAAACAACTCAATTCATATGACATGTTAAGTTGCTTTATAATGACCTCGATGCATCATCTAAGTAGAATTTAATTGATTACCCCCCATGATATTTTCACGAAAAAAAAAAAGAAATGAAAAGACAAAGGGAACTGTTCCTGTCGGCAGATGGCGCCTATAAATCTCCCCACCGCCTTCATGAAAATTAATAACCTTTTCACTTTACCGAGGTGCTTAAACGTCAAGACGACTTTTGCCACATCGTGCCTCATAACCTGTTGAAATTCAGTTCGCATACTAATCGCAGTCACAATCGACAATTTTGATATTGCTAATATTCATCGGGTTCTTCTTTTTTCACTTTGCATTTGTTTGTTTTGGAAGCCGAAAAGGGGCCCCCGGGGAGCCCGTTCTTTTTTGGTAGGCGGTGTCCCTCGCCGTGTCATCAACAAGCAAGGGCAAGGACCTAGCCTCGAAGAATGAATGGGTATCGATGAAGAAGACCGAAATACTAATGATGCTTGATCACAACGGGCAGATGTGACCTCTACTACAAGGGAATCAGAAGTGGAAGCCGACGGCTATTTTTATTGCTGTCTTTTTTTAACTCTTATATGCGGACTTTTTTCCTCTATGACTTCTACCATCACTAATGAATCCTGAGAAAATACTCTTCTGAATGCGCGCAAAAGAATGATCGGTGTATCTCAAGACTTAATTTGAAATATCTCTTTCTTCTCCAGCCTCCTGATATACCGCTGTGAGAAAACAGTACCGTTCCACACCAAATAAGCTTAAATTCATAACAAAAGCTTGGTTTCCAATCACATATTTAAAGCAAATTTTAGTGTTTTTTTTTAAAAAAATTATTTGCTTAAATTCGTGGATTATTTCTAACAAATGTCATTAATATATCGTTTCTATTCCACTCAGAGCTGCTTCAGTGTTCTAGAATTTAATTCAACGATTTGTGAGCTCAGTACCTGCCTCGAATGTGGAAGTTTATAATAGTTTGCAAGCTCATACACACCCATCCTCTGCTAGTAATCCAAATAGTTTGGAAACCATTCGAAATATACTCCAGTGCTTCTTAATTCATGTTCAGTAAATCCATTACATTAGCTGTCGAGTCGGCAGCCGAATGGTTAACACTCAGGTTTTCACTTTAGCAGTTCGTGAGTTCGATTCCCTCATCTCGAATTTTTATATATTTTTAGTAGTTAGGAATCCCTTTTTATGTACCTAACCTTTGTATGGACTGTTGAGCATCAGATAAACCAAATAACCAATGTAGGTCCCACTCCAAATCTCTACCGAGTGCATAAAAAGACAGTGGAAATAAGTAGACCCACTTTTCAATGATTAAGAGTTCAACCAATGTATAACAACAGAACTTATTATTTTATCAATAGTAAGATTTAATTTTTGTTTTCCTAATTTTCAAAAAAACGTTGTCTTGTATTTTAAGATTAACATATTTGAATTTATGTTGAAAACAAAACAAAACTTGACATTACTGTGCATCAATCACCCCTCTAAATCTAGATTATTTATGAATTTTTCAAGCATCTTTTCTGTTATCCGTATGTGCACGTGAAATGAAAGCCAATTGAAAAAAAAATTATTTCAATTGCGTCGTTAATGATAAGCACTAATAAGCATTTATCATTTTAAACTCAGTTCGTCAGACATCCATTTAATATAAAAAGGTCATCTTCCATTGGTTATCTTGTCTCAAGGGCGTGGTACTTGTAAAAACTAAAGACACAAATCTAAAACTATTAAATTTCAAAGAGGAAAAATCGCCCTTATTTTAGAAGACTTATCTGTACACATTTTTAATGCAAATAGCTCTGATTTTTTTTACATAGTAAATGCAAATGTGCTCTGATTTTTTACATCTAGTTTTAAATAATACATAAATTTTTGTCTCAAAAATTATTCACTCTTTATAAATGTTCCCTCATTTCTAAATGACAAAAGTTGTTTTAAAGATATCCAAATGTTTGTATTTTATTTTGAATTCCTGCTTGTTTTACGATGATTTTCTCTCATTCTGGTGACTTTATAATGCGAGTAGAATCCTTATATAAATGCAAAACAGAAAAAGTAGATAATAATGAAGTCCCATCTCAACAGATAAACCAAACATGATTCATTTAGTTTTTATTTTTATACCAAATCGTTAAATATTTTAAAATTTCTCAGTTCTTAGTTTCTGTTTACAAAAATAAAACCAATCTTGTAAGTATCATTAATATATCATGCATAGTATACGTCATCATGTATTTATTGCATTTTAGTTTTCCACCTTGGGCCGCGCTAATATGGTTGTTGATGCAACAACTTGCTTTCCCTTTATCTAGCTCTGAGTTGAGCTGTATCAGTTGGTGAAAGTAGCCGGTTATGTGCCATGGTAATTTAGAAGTAGGGACCAAGCAGAAGACCCCCAAATATTTGACTTGCCCCCTCAAAGGTATCATTTCACTTGGAAAACATTGCGTTCACGACATGTTTAATGTGTCCCAGCCTTCTTTAGTAAATACGACGGACTTTCAGTTAAGTTGGGATTCTAAATCACTTCTTTCTGATAATGAGAACGACGCCCTACCAACAGGCCACCAAGGGGTTCACTCGCGAATTTTGTTCACTATCTATAAAGAATATTCTGGTAGCCTACTATACAGGATTTTTAAAAAGAATCTTATAAAATTGTTATGCTATCTTTTGTGCGGTATTCACTTTTCCCCTCACTATGATACCACAAATTAACCATAAATAAAATAACCTCCGACTATAAATGATATTTGACTATTTCTCATAAGAAATACCACAAATTTTATACTAATACCAATATTAATTCTCAAAATTCTGTTATTAATTATTTCAATATCTTTACCTACAAAACATTTGCATATTTTGTGAGTTCAAAGTAAAATGTCAGCTAAACAACTAACTGAGTCATTATTATTTTAAGTAGAAAATAAAATGACATGAGGTACGATTATTAAATTGAATCAAATAATATTTTGAATATTTATAAAGTTATGGAAAATATAAATATAAATGTAAAATTTATTGCGTGATATTTAATTTATATTAAAGAAGATATTTGTTTAGTCTATTTATCGCTTGTAAATAAAATTCTGCAATCTTTGGTCAAGGGGAATAAATGTATGTAATAAATTTTAATGTGTAAATGTTACTAAATACATTTAATAAAATCTAAATGATAGGACATTTAATTTTTATCCGGATCACTAAAACGATATGAAAATAGCTTAACTTAGGTTACGAGTCAATGATTAAAAAGAATTACAAAAATGATAATTATAAAATTAGTTAATGAGAGATAAAATGTTAATGCTGTTCACTGCAGTTATCAGAATGAATACAATGTAAATAACATATATAAGAAAAATTTTATCATCAAAATTACATTTGCAGTACAATTGTATTACAATAAATTTTATATTTTAATGAATATATGTTACAGAACCATTTTATCGAATTTCTGGTATTAACAAGAGTTTATTTGTCATTAAGTGGCAACAAGAACGAAAAACAAGGAATAGAATTTCATCTTCCATGAAGGGATGTATGAAATATTAATTATATTGTGCTCTTTTTCTCCTTCTGTATAACTTTGTTATGTTCTTGTGTTCTCAGTGAGTCAGTTGAAGTAAATATTTTTCAGAACTTGCTGAAGACAATATAGCCCCCTAGTACTCTAATACAATTCTCATAATTTTTTTCAAACATATTTTATGGGATATATAAAGATACATCTTTTTAGTTACATTACACAATAACATATTTGCGTTATTTTGTATATTAATCTTACCATATCATTATATAATGAAAGGCATATTTCTTGCAGCCAAGTGGTTAGCGCTTTGGTATTCGTTTCAACAGATCATGGATTCGATTCCCCCCAGCAGTGAAAATCTTCATAGTGGATTAGGTTGCACTTTTAATTATAACTCTCAGTCTAATTAGTCCTTCAGGATAACTAGAGCAAAAAATCATAAACAACCAAACTATTAAAACAAATCATATAAATAGCAAAGTTTAAATCGGTTGCATTTAATATACGAATTATAATATGCAAATGTTGCTTTTTCTTCATTTAAAATCTGTCTTATTTATAATTAATTAATTATTTATTATGAGTATTTTATCATCATATACTTATAAGAGTATTATATGAATTTATAAATAATTTTAATAGTTGAAATAACTAATGAAATTATTTTCGCTTATAAATAATAATTTTCGGTTGCAGAATCTTACATCTTACATGTTTTCATTTTTTTACCAGTTATCATATTGTGGGAAATAGCTATGTATATTATCAGTGCCAATGATCACAAGTATTTTTTAATTAAAATCAAAATAAAAAATTCAATAAAATGGAACACGAACTGTTATTCGTTTCATAGCAGTTCCTTTAAAATGTGTGTGTTTTATTTATTTTAATATTGTAATGATTTTAATTTATTAAATAAGAAGAATATTAAATACTTCTTAAGTAAATAACTAAGCATATATATATATATATAAATATACACACACGCGCGCGCGCGCGCGTGCGCGAAGTTAATCTCTACTTTACATAGTTATAAGGAATACTAATAAATCATTTTTATAAAATTAACTCTCTCTCTTACAAATCAAATAATATTTCTTTTACTCAATTAAGCCATTCTAACCTTAAAGTATTGCAATATTCTTTTACTTTGAATGCATTTTTGTTCCAATTAACATAGTATAGAACTAAGCAAAAGTGCTTGAATAGTTCTCATATACATTAATGAATCCACTGAAATTTGAAATTGATGGTATAAATAAATATGAGAGCATCAGGATTTTAAAATATAGTTATATCAGATGTATTAAACAATTGTAGATAAATTATTTTGAGTTCCCTTTTGGCGAAACACAGTGTCTCACAAAAGTGCCGGGACACTTGTGCTTTACAAAACGAAACTGTAAAATAAAATAAATTAAAAATGCATGGATAAATTTTTTGTTGGCGTGTTTCATATTTAAAGTTAGTAACAATTATTACGTAACTTACATTTGTCAAAATATTAGAATACTAATTAAATAAAAATACAATTACTTAGAACGGAGCAAAAAAAAAAAAAAAAACTCACATAAGTGATGGGACACTTACTTTTCTATTAAATATTTATTCAAAAACTTTACTTTTTAAAAGGTTTTAAAATTTTTTTCGATTTCCTTTTACTTTTAAAACATGATTTAATCTTCTTGGGATGGATTTGACTAGTTTTTTTTTTTTTTTTTTTTTTGCGATTTCTGGAGTGATTTTACCCCATTCTTCTTGAAGCACTAATTTTAATTATTGTTTAGAAAAAATGGTGTGTTTGCGAATTCTTGATTCCAATTCTTGCCAAATATTCTTTATGAGATTTAAGTCTGGAGATTTTGGTGATGTTTTTATTATTTCAGAACAGTTATACAGCAGCCAGAGTCTAACATTCAAAGCAGTGTGCTTGGAGTCATTGACCTGGTAGAATTTAAAATCGTTATGAAGGCTCAGTTTTGGTGCTGAAGATTTCAAATTTTGCTTTAGAATGTCAATATACTTGTACTAATCCATTTTACTGTCAATAAAAACAAGATTACCAACTCCAGCGGACGACATACACCCCCATATACCATAACTCCTCCTCCACCATGTTTTACTGTTAGCACTGAGAGTTCTGTTTACGAAATTCTTCCCTCGGTTTTTTCCACACCAAGATTTTAAACCGTCAGGACCAAATATATTAAATTTACTCTCATCAGCAAATACAACTTTATTACAGTAATCAGAATTTTTATTTGTGTTGGATTTTGCAAAAACCAGTCTGACTTTTCTATTCTTTTCACTTAAGAAGAATGTTTTCCTGGCTACTCTACCATGATATCCAGCAGATCGAATTACTCTTCTAATAGTCTCAAGATTAACAATTACACCATATAATGGTTGTAAATAAGCAACAACTTTAGGAGCACTCATACTTGAAATTTTTTTAATAATTCGAACGGCAATTCGCTTTATTCCAATGGATAGCTTTGATGGTCGGCCATGTCTTCTTTTATTCTGAATCATATGATTCTTTTTATGTCGTTTAATGATATTGATAACTGTTGAATGACTCAAGTTAACTGTTTCAGCAATTTTTCGAATATATTTTCCACTTTCAATATGCAATTTAACAACTAATTTTCGAATTTCAGGCGCAGTTTCTTTTCGTTTTGCATTCATGGCTGCAAACGGTTAAAAAAAACCACAAAAATTCCAAAACAATCTGCAGAGAAATACTGCAAGCGATTTCATAAATTATTGCCAATTGTTTTTGAGTAAAAATAAAATACTCAAAAAATCTTTTTATTGCTTATTTCAGACTATTTTTGTTGCATATCTAATGGTGTCCCATCACTTATGTAATCTATTTTTTGCTCCATTTTAAACAATTGTATTTTTATTCAATTAATATTTAATATTTTGACAAAATGTATGTTATGTAATAATTGTTACTAAATTTAAGTATGAAACACACCCACAAAAATTTTTTTCATGTATTTTTAATTAATTTTTTATTACAGTTTCCTTTTGTATCACTTTTGAGAGACACCGCATGTTTATATTTTCGAATATTATAAGCACTTTAACTTCTTCATATTTTACAAATCATTCTTTTCTCAAAATATTAATAATAAATCGATATTTTATTAGAGTTTAAATATTTAATAATACTAAATATCATACCTTTTTATGAAGTCATAAATCTGTTACTTTTACCCAATTTTTCTCGGTAATTAACTTTTTTGTTAAAGTAATTAGTCAAAAAGAAAAGGTTATCTTTTCCTCTCAGAAGTTCACAATATTTTTATTTTTGATAAGAGTTTAAATTAAAAAAATTGGTTCCGAGATTATTCACAACAAAACATTTTATTTTTCATCAAAAGCATCATTAACTAATTTAATCAATACGAATCAATTAATTAACTCGTTGCTAATTTTCAAAACATTTATAAAAAGTAAATCATTTTTATCATTTGTTTTAATATTTTACTAATTAGAAAAATACATTCATTTTTTATTAGAATACCCATTTATACAATGTTTCTGTAACTTGTCATTAGAACACAAAAAAAGCAAGCGATTCTTAACAATTTTATCGTTTCTCGGTTTCTCGTGTAAAAAAAAAAAAAAAAAAAAAAAAAAGAAAAATAAAAAAAAAAAAATTGTTTCATTATCATTTTAAATATACTCAAAAAACATCTTTTTATTTTCTATATTTTCTTTAATTTTAGGCTATTAAGTATTTGCTTATTATTTTACATAGCATAACTTTTAAAAACAGTTTTCTTAATTTTATGAATAACTTTTATGTGATAATTCTTTCATTTATGAATGAAAGCGATAATTTAACATTTTATTTTTAATTTTAACCGCGTTATAAAATGTTCTAAATTCGGCTGCAAGAAGTTTTGCTACTTTTCCTTTCTTCAAGCAAATAAAGTATTTAATGTTTCATTATGGATTAACTATTGTGAAATGGTCTTTCATATGATCACTTCTGTAACCTACTTCATTTTGACTGGGCATGGTTTGTCCCAAACGTATTTATTCCAAACAATATCTTCTAAGCTTTTTTTCTTTCTTCCTAAGTAAATGATAAATGGCTGCCCGGATGACAGGTGACAAAAAAGGCGTTTGCATTTCCACAGAGAAGGCTTCAAGGATTAGAAAATAAAATGTTCTGAAGGAAGAAACGCTTACTTCAATTTTTCATGTTGAAAGTAAGATTTTGTGTTTCCTATCTCTTTTTATTTTCTTCATTTAGTTCGTTTAATGTTATTTACTTCAAATACCTCAAGTAATGATTTTGTGGGGTAGAAAAAATTCTAAGACAAGAAAAAAATTACCTCTAACTTGTATACGTGTATGTTTATAATGCAAATAATTTATGCTAAGAAAGGGATTTTTTTAAATCAAAAAATTATTGCTTTCGAGTTTTAGCAAAATTTTCCGAGTTTCTCATCACACAAATAGAATGCTATCAATTTTGACACCTAAGAAGAGATAATTTTGAATTTTATACGTTCATGTAATTAAAATTTTAGTACAAAAAGTTATATTTCATACATTTGTATTTTAATCAACGATAATTTCACATTATTAATTGACTTAATATTTTTCTTATGTAAAACAAAATAATTAATATTCTATAAACATATTATTTTCCGAATATTAGAATACTGCGTTTTATTTTATAGTATTTTTAAGACTAATGTAGATAAAAATTATTTTTTATTGTCTTTCTTAAGATTTGCATAGAATGTTGTGAATTTTTTAATCATGAGAAATTCGAGAGTAGAATTTCAAATCTACTGAAATTTCAAGAACATAACTTAAAAATCTATATTTCTACTGAAATTTATTTAAAAAAAATCCTTTTAGCACATTTTAAAATTTTATTAATATTTATGAAAATAAAACACAAAACAATGTATATTAAGATAACAAAAATATTTTGTAAATATAAATTTTCAGGTTAAAATGTAATTATTTTGTAAGCGTTACGGTGACTAAATGAAACACTTTTTTTATTACTATTATTTTCAGTAACTCTTCAAGTATCTTAAGAAAACAGACTGGGTTATGATATTGAATTTTATGTAAAAAATTATAATCATTTGTAAATTTCATTTTGGTCGTGGAAGATATATAAGAAAATATAAAAAATATATTTTAAAAATTAAAAAAATAAATAAATTTTTAAAATTTATAAAATTTTTTAAAAATATTACACGAATATGATAAAATTACTTTATTAAAATTATTTGTAAAAGATTGGTAGACCAAGTAAATTATTCTTGTTATAAAAATAGCTCTTATATATAGTATATGATGATATAACATATTTTCAGTTCCAAATTCCGAATATTTATTTAACTGTTTTTGTTTATTTGATTCAGTAATTATATAAGTAATAACAAATCTTTAACAATCAGTTATTTAAACTTTTCGCATAATAATAATCTTCAAATTTTAAAATAATATAAATAAAGAGTTTTTAGCCATATCTTTATAGAAATAATAATTTGCTTTCAATATTAAGTATTTGCCAAGAACGTTCTATGCTAATAAACATAAAAAGAACAATCATGATTGTTACAATGCTTGCAAAAGAGAGCGAATATTCTCTTTTCTAAAATTAACTTTCGTGTCTCGTTTGATCGAAATGAGCATTCATTAAGAGAAGAATAGAAACCGGGGAGCGATTTAAAGTAAAAATATACAAATGAGCCACGAATATAAATAAAAGAAAGGGAAAAGGGGAACGATTCGAATAAAAAGCTAGTTACTTGTTAACCTCCTTCACTTGTTCTACTAATGCTCTTAGAAGAAAAAGGAAAGAAATGCGCCAACCTCAGCGCTAGGTAGAGTACCCATAACAACAATTCTCAACGCCGCGTTGACGGAAATTTCGCCAAAAATAAAGGTAAAACAATGGTGTAGGGTTTCTAACTCACGCGGGCGCGATTTAAACGACAATATCAACTCCGGAGACGAGTTTCTTTAAATCTCTCTCTCTCTCTTTTTTTTTTTTTTTTTTTTTTCAACTTTACTATTGGCACTAAGCCGAAAAGTTCGCTGAACGCGTTTTTAACTCTTTTTTACAAGTGTTATTCTCATTTATAATCATGTTTATATAATTTTATAAAATTACATAAATGATTGTTTTGGTAATAAATGTCCCATCCAATAATATTTATATTCGCATAACTCTTTTTAGAGAAAGTATTTTTAATGTTTTACTTCCTTAAAACCCAAAGTTTGAGATTCACGCAGCAGTTAAGTGGTGGTAAGTGGTTAGCGTGAGATAAATTCTGGACATTTGAAAAATTGGAGAGTTTCGATGCAATCTTTTTTTTTTTCCTACAAAATAATTTAATTAAAAAGGAGAGCATGCAACTCTTGTATCCATCTGTTATCAGAACATTTAAAAAAAGAAAAAAAATTGTAAATTCTCAGTGCTTATGCATTTTATAATAACTTTAGTGGAAATACAAAAGAACAGAAGAACTCTTCCAAATCTTTGCTCCTAAAAAAATTGTTTTTCAATGGTCAATCTAACAGTTATTTTTTGCAAAGCTTTGAAATTTTTTTTTTTAACTTCTCCGTTTTTATTGACTAAAACAAGAAGTTAATTTGCAGTTCTCCTAAGCAATGAACAGCTTACAACTATTTTTTGAATGTATTTTTGATGCATTATTTTACACATTAGTTCATAATTATTATAGACTTACATAAATTCTAAAATAAAAATATATATTCTAAATTTTTCTTGACTTAATCAGAAATAGCTGATCTAAAAGTGTATAAGCACATACTGTGTCTAAATTGCTTAATGTTACTAAGTTGGAAGAACATAGTACGAAAATAAGAACTTCAGCACAAATGTTGACCTTATCACATGATCACAGCTTAAAATTACGAGATTTTAGTATTTGTGGAGCAATCCATTTTTACCAGTTGGCATAAACGAGGTTTCTCTTCATCGCTCTTTGTATATACAATAGAAGGTTTGAGTTTCACCCCAATTGTGGGTATTTTTAGCAATTTGGAATTAATATAAAATTGTTGATCTGACTGGAATTTGCCTTCATATGCAAAAAGGGATTATAGAGTAATAAGCAAAATTATTGTTTATATGCATACTTATTATGTATCTCTCTTAATTGTTGTGATGCATTTCCCTGAAATAAAATATAATTGCAAAAATACTTCAAATATTTATATTTAATTTTATGATGAAATAAATTTTAATTATTTAAAAAAACTTTTAGAGAATTAAAATTAAATAGTAAAAATCATTTTTAACTTTTTTTTAAAATTCAAATGGCTGAAATTATTTTTATATTTATACATAACAAGTAAACTGTATATATATGTAAGAAAGTTGAATTTTTTTTTGTATATAATAAGTTAATTTTATGAAAAAAAAATTGTATCGTAATTATAATAATATTTTTCCAAGTATTCATTCATAACTATTTCTATAAACATCCTTTGAGTTTAACACAAATAGTTGGAACTCTGAAATGTTCTTCTTTAAAACTCAGTTAATCGGTATTCAAATTTTAGTTCAATTTTATAAGGTTACTATTATATCTAGAAATATCTTGACAAGTGAATAACAAAATTCGTGTTTGAATTGCTTACGAATGATATTTTTCATATAAGAATCATAATTTCAATTATTCAAATATACAGCTTTTAACTGATCTAGGTTATTCAGATGCATATACTTCTTTTATATCAGTAGAGTATTGGTGAAAATTGTTTTATGGATTGGATTATTTTCGTTAATAATGTTAAAGGCTTTTCATAATTGTTTAACTGAAGAAACAAATTTTAATTAATATATTGAATATCTTTCCATTATTTAAGTTAAATATGCCAGAAAATTCCTAGTATGAGTAGAATAAAAATTTTCTTTCTAATGAGTCGTTTACACTTATAACACTCTTTGAAAGAGTGCTGCAAGCAACAGATTAAGCGTTTCTAAGAGCGTGTAAGAGTAAACAAATGAGTTCCATATTTGTTAGTAAAATTTTGCTAAATTTAAAGTTTTCTGATCAATGGCATTTTTTATTTAAAAATTAATCATAGATTTAAAAAAGACCATATT
This sequence comes from Latrodectus elegans, assembly GCA_030067965.1. Classification (NCBI taxonomy): domain Eukaryota; kingdom Metazoa; phylum Arthropoda; class Arachnida; order Araneae; family Theridiidae; genus Latrodectus; species Latrodectus elegans. The sequence continues at coordinate 15,015,180 of CM057811.1, forward strand.
AATTCATAGAGCTGTATACATTCAAAGCTCAGGTGTAAAATTAAAATTTTACTTGCATAATTAATATGAATTGCTGTAGAATATACAAATCAATATCCATGATTTCGCTAAAAAGTCTTTGAGAGAATATGATATTTTAGAACCTTTGGTTCAGTTTTTTGCGTTAAAAAACTAGTCCGTCTGTGGCCTATATTTTAAAGTTGAATCCAAGCCACTGAAAATATTTTCAAACTGATAAACTGAAGCTCAGAGCACTGATCACCCATTGCATGCTCGCCATTTAGAATACTATGGGGAACAATGGGAAACAGAAAATATATGGTTATTGTTCTGGTGGTTTTCCATTTCGTTGATTTAATGTCCGCCCCTGGTGTGATTGCTTGTAGTGATTCAGAGCCAATTTTAAACTGAAGCTCCTGGTTCGATTTGTATTCGTATGCAGAACGTGGTCTCGTAATTGAGTAATTCGAATTATAATTTAAAAAAATCTTATACAGCATCTGTTTTTATTGAAAAAGTTTTTGTCATCACAGATTACGAGCTGTATATTGTAATAGAGACAAATATATTTACATGAATTTATGTGATTATGAATTTTCATAACAATGCTATGCTTTTCTGTATAAACTAAAATCTTACACACCAAACTATTTTTAGATTCAACAATTGGTAGATTCAATTTTAAATTTTTGAATGTGAAATTGTTCAGAATTCACTTTAAAATGTAGTTCTGAATCAAATTATTCTCACACGCCAAAAATCATCAAAGTATCATTTTTATTTGTTCTAATCTATCTAAAATCTAATCTAAAAATTTTTCAATAAATTAAAAATCGGGTTGCAGTGTTTTCTTTAATAATTTTCAAGCTATCTTCATTGCGGTTTTTTTCTAATTCCTTTCGATATGCTCTTTAAATATGGTACTGAATTTGAAGCGTTTATCAATCATTCTTTGAAGCAGTTTTTGAAAGCTGAGTTTGCATAGTTGAGTTCCTGACGATTTCACCTCATGATAAGAACGCTTAAGAACAAACTATATTATTATTCTTCAGTTCGTCCACCAGGTTTTTGTTCGTTGATGAAAACGGTTGCACGGAATATTAAGAAGCTTGTATCAGGATGTTTGTCCCTAGCTTACTGAAACATAGGCTATATTTCATTTCAAAATTTTGATTATAGCTTTTTTTATCAATTTCAATATGTATGTAACTGTAATTAATACGGATTTGTACTCCTTTTTTATGACTCAATATAATTATTTTATAGGATGTAACACTATTCTAAAAACCTGCTCATTTTAATGACTGAGGCATGTAATTTCCCTTTTTAAAAAGTTACCTTAATAAATATATAGAAAAAAATACGTATGTTACATTCGATCCCATTTTTTTCTACTTTCTTGTAGTGAAATAATTTAAAATAAATAATAATATTTACTAACTTTTTTTTTTCAATTTTTTAAAAGTAACGATTTTTTCTCACTGTAGCGAACATGTTTTCATTTTTCCCACTGCGCGGCTGATCGGAGATGCATTGGAAAGAGGAGGGAAAAAGTCCCTACTTTATTATTGAATGATTTTGTGACTAAAAGAATTTTCAAGCGTTCCATATTTTATTTATTCTATATGTGAAACTTCATTTCGTGGGACAAAACAGCGTTTCGAACAAAACTAAATAAATACGTTAAATAATAAAACTAAATAAATATCGTTATTTTTCCAAATCACAGTTTTGTTCCAAAAATCTAAATGCACAGGTTTTTCTAGAAACCACACGAAGACTAGTGAACTTGTCCACTCTTGTTATACATAATAAAATAGACCCGTGTTTCATCTTGTTAAATTAAAGAACCCAGTTTTCATGAATATTACAAAAGCTATAATATTTACTGCGATATGTTTTCCGGAAGTATAATTCCATGTTTTAATATTAAAGTCAGAATCGCACTATTCCTTTATTACTATTTGTCCATGCCATGGATTGTTTAATATTTATATAGCTTTATTAAAAAAAAAAAAATTCATTTCCTATGATATATGAATTTCTAGATTTTTGGATACTAGAAACCTGCTTATTTTTAACATCTGTTTATATACTGTGAGCTATTCTAAATGTATCTGACCCATTTTATGTTTACGTAAGTCATTTTGTATTTCATAAATTTCTGCTATAGTTTTATTTAAAGTTTCATTGTGCGTGACTACTTTTATATCTGAACATAAAACCTGTACCATCAGATTGAATTACGTGTGATAAACGTGGTTTGGTTGTCAACATTTATAAGATAAATATGCATTATTTTATTTAAATTATCGAAACGAATTAGAGTCATTGCATATTTCAAATTCAAGTTATTTATTTAAAAAATATATTTAAGAAATTTGTTTTGACATCTTGCTATGACAATTACTTATTCGATATAACGTAAAAATTTATGTATGTATGTATTTTTTTTCGCTTTTTAATAAATAGTATTCAATTTGAAAAATGCAAATGAAACTATACTCTAGTGTTTCATATACTTGAACTTCTACAGTTTCATGATTCCTTTGTACTTGAACTTTTAACATTTAAAAACAACTTTCATATAAATTATTTTATTTAATCGTCAACTTGTGTAATAAAATTTGTGTATAACAATATTTCAACCTTTGTAAAATATAAAATGATTTCATTAAACAAACATTTCGAATAGAATTGATATCTTGAAAGAAATTAAACCCTATCAATATTAAAACGCATAAATTTTTTTCTTTACAGGAAATAAAACTTCTTAGTTCTAAAATATTTATGAAACATCATAGTTGATAATCTAAGAACTCTGTTAGATTATTTTGAACTTCCATCTCGCAATGACTTCCCATCGGAAAATTTCATGCATAATGTTTCATATTCAAGTGTGTTACAAGGAAGGAAATTTGGAAAATTCCTTAGTAGTCTACTTTCGACATACATGTATAGTGGTGAAAGCGAACCCCGAGCTGTATATTAAGGTTAACGAGTTTGGAATACTCGCCCATCACCATGCGCCTCATAATTTTGCGACAACGGTCATGTGACGAAGTCACACCTGAGCTGGCACCCTCCTCTCCACATTCACTATACACCAGTGAAAGGACTTGGTTGTCAAAAGTGAACGCGGACGCATCCCCAGCAATCCAGGGAGGAAAAGCACGTGGTCACCCCAGCAATGTCAAGCATCATTGCCCTCCGCAAATGATGCTTCACTTTGCTGATCTTAACTGGAAGCAGAGTGAGCTACTGAGCCACTGGGTCTCTGTTTTCTACAGCAGAAGAAAGGAAGATGAATGTTGCATTTGTTTACTTTCTACAGCAGAAAGCACAAACACAACATTCATCTTCTTTTCTGTAATAATAACTAAGTTCGAACTCAGGATCTACTATTCACAAGATCGCACCCCTGTCCACAATTACTCTAAGCCCCAGTTTTTCTCTGCTTGACACAGTGTAGCTAATAAATAGTCAAACAATCGACTTACCCTGTGAGTCATTTGAATGACACTTTCCCTCTCTCCGGGAATACTTTTAATAAATAATTAAAAAAACAAAAGCATGCAGGATGCAAAATCGTATTCAACTGTAGCTAGGTTCAAATCCGGGACATTTCTTTCCAAAGAGAAACGTTATACCTGTGGACTATGGGGATGAATTATTTATGTAACAAAGGAAATCTAGAATAAATGTCCAGAAAATTAATATTTCAAACTTCCCACAGGAAAAAAATAGCTACCGGATTTTCAACTGACCGTGTTGCTAGCTTAATAACACAATTTGTACTGATTTTAGTATAACTTTATTGATAAGTGAATGATTACAGCTATGCAGAGGGATTTCATACAATAATTTATTTTTGTTTTACTTACATTTTTTTCTATAGGAAATTATTTAAAAAGTGCATGATAATTTTTAAAACAAATTTTTGATGAACATTTTTTTTTTTAAATTTCAGTTTTTCATTGATTATAACACATTGAATATGATATATGGGTAATATAAATTTCCTTCTATTAGTGCACACAATTGCAAAAGCTGCTTTTACATCAATCAATTTTATTTTTAAAATTCATTCAAAGCTTTTCTTACTAAATTGAATGTTTGAAGTGCTTAAATAAAACACTGTATTAGTTTAGAATGCTCAAAATAATTTGAGTATATTAAAACACTACACATTCTAATAGTTTAAAGTGTAAATACCATTTAAATTAGCCCTTTTGTGCAAAGATGACCATTGAGCAACAAGAAAATTAAGCAATCAAAATTTTTCATTGAAAGATTTTTTTTGTTGTGTATGTATAAAATTTCCACAAGATATAGAAAAAATTTGGTTGCAAATAATTATGAAAGCATTAGTTGTATTTTTAAATCTATTATTTATTTAATGATATTACATTTTCTTAAGAGTTGATATATTTTTCGATTCACGTAAAGGGATCACATCTTCATTTATCAATATATATATATATATATATATATATATATATATATATATATATATATATATATATATATATATATATATATTAGTATACAAAATCGATAAACCGAAATAAAAACTTAAAAATTAATAACGTAATTAACGTTATTTCTTTTCCTATTTTATTGTCTGATTGTTGTTTTCATTGTACACCCGACATTTTATCTGGTGCCCAGCTGACGTGGTGATTTTTTACGCTTCCTCCTGTGCAGTAAGGATGTTTTTCAACACATGTCATGCCTCTTCCAGCAGCATTTTAAAGCACAAAAATAAGACAATAATTCAAAATAGTGGGAGCATTCACCAATTAACGACTCATGAATTCGGCGGCCATAAAATGAAAGTTACTTTTTCACAGCTCTTTGTTCAGTTTTAACTTTCACCGAAGAATTGTTGTTGCTCTGCGTCGCATCTTGGCAATGTCTTGTTTTCCAAAATAGACTCGGTTGACATCTCATGCGAAAACCACATCGTAGAACTATCGCGATAGTCATTAAATTGAAACACTCTTTTTTTTTTTTTTTTTTTTTTTCCATTTGATTACATAGCTGTAAAATCTGCTGCATATAATAGGTTCAATACTTTTGAATTAATCTAACTTGATTAAAAATATTTTTCTACTAAAATGTTAAAAATATTTTTTATCATAACTATTGAAATATTGGCAAATTACATGCCGGGAGATTTCGAAGAGCTCTTCAGTAAAGAATGGCACTTCTATTTAATTTTTTTCGTTATTTAAACATTTAAAACTAAATATTTTAAACACATCTTTGATTGCTATTAATATATATTATATGTTTTAAATGTGTAACAGTTGGTTTTCCTGTTGATAAAATTTTTGATTTTTAATAACTTTTAAGTATTTTATTATAATAGTCTCAATCCTATTTTATTCAATCTGATAAAATTGATTAGTTAAATTTTAGCATATAAAAAATAAGCAAAGTTGCTTAAAGATTTCCTATTAATCACACATATTTTTTATATATTAATTAAATTTAATTAAAGAATATTGGCCCTTTGCAATATTTACTTGCTAAGTTGATAGATTTTCTTTAATGAGATATTAGAAGTTTTATCTTGAGAAAATATCGCTCTCATAGGCTTCCCCCCCTACCGGTTTTAAATCAATGATTATTTTTTCACCCAGGCTATTTTCAATTTGATAACTAAGAAATATAAATTTTTATTATAGTTAAATACATCTCTGATAAATTGCTCTCTAATCTCTAATAAATTTACCTAGAAAGATAACTTTTCAATAAAATTTTCGTCATCATTTATTATTTTTCATGTACTTTATTTCCACTTTTACATAAAATAAGATAAAATAATTTATTTGCTAACATTATAATTTATTTCAAGTGGAAAACATGTAGCTAACTTTTGCGGAAAATTTTTATTTAAAAAAATAACGATATATTTAATTCACTAAACTTTGTTCAAAACTTTTTTTTTTTTTTTTAAACTCAAAATGAGAACAGATAAACTGATCAGCTTGAATCGAATGAAGTGTGAAACGCTTGAAAATATTCCCTTTCGTTACGAAGTTATTAAATAAAAAGGTCGGAATTTCTTTTATCTGATTTCCTGAGCATTCTTTGTTGGTGACGTATTGGAAAAATCGAAAACAAATTTGCTGCAGTAGACAAAAACTGACTTTTCTTCTTTATTTTTAACAAAAATCAACATCGCTATTTTTTTTAAAGAAGTTGTGTGGAAAATACAATGAAGAAGCAATCCATTGTTGTAGATACTTTTTTTCTCTTCCAGAAATTACGAATTCATGAAAATATTCCATTTACAAAGCAAACATACTTCCATATCAATATATATCGCATTCGAGCAACTTTACAATGCATTTAAATCAATGTTAACTGCGGTTTATAAATTAATTACAAATACTATAATCTCTCAAAATTATAAAAGAAAACCTTTTAAGTTAGCCCGTGATCTTGACATAAGTTTAATTTAATTTCAGTTATTCCGGACAAAACTAAAGATGAATACTCAGAATATTGATTTCAGATTTTATTTACATAGATTTTGAATTCATTGGAAGAAAGAATATCTCCTTTAAGGAAAAATATTGCAAATATTCTCTTAAAAATTTGAATGGATCTTAAATTTGCAATAACAATCCCAATAAACAAACACATTGCTCTCTCACGGCATGGCGACGGATAACCATTTCCCGTAATAAATATTTCAACAAATGGTCTGCTCATGAATCACGACATCACGTGATCCTCCCACTAAATACCCGTTAAGGAGACCGTTCATTAAAAATTACGGTAGAAGGGGGTTCTGTCATTCAGATACACTAATTACTGGACATTTCTGATGTAAATGATTTGTGTCCGCGCCTCTGACGCCAAGTGTGGGTGTATTTTCACGGCCCTGTCGCGTCATGAGGTGATCACTTTAGTGATTACCCATCACGAACTAATTAATGTATTGTGCGCATTACAGATCTAAATGTGAGTAACTGTTAGGAGGAACAAACAGGAAATTCTCGGAAAAAACTTATGATTTCATTAATTGAGAGAGGTTTGTTTTTATTCGTTAATATATATATATATATATATGTATGTATATATATATAGTATTACATCCTCACATTACTTTTTTGTCTCATTAAGCAGCTTAAATAATCAGAATTCATAAAAAGTTATAAGCGTTAAGAAATACTTTAATTGATATGAATTTGTTTTTGTAGGTTGATATTAATTGCAAAATAACCAATTTTATTTTTAAATATTCATTGGCTCAACTGTCTGCTTAAAATTGTTAAAAAAAAATTGCCGTATGTAATTAATATGGCTATTATTACATACAGAAAATAAGTGAATTAATCTTTATAATAAAGTGTTTTATTCTAATTGTATTAGAAATTGATTTCAAACTACTTTTGGTGAGAAAAAAAAAGATTTATTCAATACTAAAGATATTCCTTTAACGTCAATTATTGAAATATAGTCAAAGTTCTGTTGCTAGAGAAATCGCAGTTAAAACAAAATACATATTTCCGGATAAAAAAGCTTTAAAAAATTGCTGAATGTCCACATTTCTGCTTTTCTCATATGGGATATAATCAATGTCCTGATTCCAGAACAAAGTAAGACTTTCTGAGTCTCAAAAATGAAGAAAAATATTTAATATTCTTGTATTAAACAAAATGTAAACAAACACACAAGAGTTTGAGCTGCGATAGAGACACGTGTATTCATTGAGTTTACTTATTGGTTTTTTGTTCTTTTGTAACATTTCTATTCTTTCGTACAAGCAAAGGATGAGTTCTTATCAAGATTCAGTTCATTTTTCTTCCCCTATCGCTAATATTTATAAAATAAAAAATAAACATTCTTTTACAAAATAAACTAAATATTCTTTAAATTGAATTTCAAATCTGGGTTATTTTGATATTGTACAACATAGATAATTTCTTTTTGACTTAATTTTATTAAGTCTTTATGTATCTGATTATGTAATTCTTACCAAAAATAACCATTACTATAAGAGAATAATGCAGAGAAAAGAAATTATAACTGATCACTTTTTCAGTTTATCAATTTTGATGAAATGATTTTCGTTTCAAAAACAAGCAGGATATAAAAGTGCGTTAATTTAGTTAAATTGTTTTAAAAAAACTTATCATTAATTGATTTGACATTAGGTGACGTAATTGCTACCAAAATTAATGCTAAAGATAATAAGATCATATATAATTAAAAAAAAAAGCTAATGTATTGTTAAAACAGTTTATATCATTTTATGTAAATCAGTTTTTGCTTCGAAAACAAACGAAAAATAATCATTTTTGTTAAATTTTTAAAAACTACAAATTAAAATGCAAAATTTCCACTATTTCTTAAGCAATTCTCTTCCATCTTATACTTTTCTTCAATTTCTATAATCTATCAATCTGTCGTTTTCTGTTTAGATATTTGTTTTAAAATTGTGAATAAGACATCTCAATACAGAGGTTTTATTTATTTGTTTATTTTAGCACAATACTTAAGGGAAATAACATGAAATTTATACGTAGGAAACGGGTGTATGTAGTAAGTTTCCAAGTGCATTTTGCACGCTTGTACATGTGAAAAAACAAAATTATTGAATACATATTAGTTATTCAGTGATCAATTAAAATTTAGTGATTGATTAAACTTTATAACTACTAAACTCTTTTAAAGTAGTGATCAAATGAAGTTGAGAATAGAATAATCTCTCTCTAATAATTCTTTCTTTTCTTATTTTTAATTATTCGAAGAAAAGTAGCAAGCTTTTCTTTGTTCTCTCTTAAAATATGTACAAAATATAAGCTTTAAGCAAAAAAATTATGGCTTTTGAAAATTTGTTAATTTTATAAGAAGAACTTTACCTTCTTGTGTAAAATAGGATAGTACCATTGTTCACTTCTGGGACAAAATATTTGTTAAATCAATCCTTGATATTTTGCTTAAATTCAAGGTAGGAAACATTAAAAATGTGAGTTAAATCTCCAAAATAAGGTAACTATTTGGAAAAACCATTTAAAAATTTCACAAAACAATTTTGAAATTTAGCTTGTATACAAATTGATGAGAAAAAATTCTTAACTGATAAGCTTTAATCCTGTTGTTGTTGTTGTCGTCGTGTGCCAGCTGACAATGTGAGATGCGCTGCTCCACTTTTCCAACTGAACCATATTTAGGTATGGAGTCCGTCTTCCTCAGTACATACATGCCATAAGTACTCATTTATAGTGTAGGCAACCTTTTTTAACCCATTCATACAAGGAAAGAACAAAGACAGGATAGATAGAGGGAGAAAGTACATCCATGCCCTAACCGGGATTCGAACGCAGGACCTACATATCCGCAGGCAGGCACGCTGACCACTTTACAAGTTGGGCGGCTTTAATCTTGTTACATGTGATTAGTAATGCACAGCAGCGTACACCGAAAATTTTTTAATAGAAATCTAATTTAAGAAATTCATGTTACATTATTCTATTTTATTTATATAAATATAGTAAAATCTTTGCAATTGTGTAAAACAAATGAGACATTTCAGTGAATTTTTGAGCTAAAAATTCCATAACTCCATGAACGACTATTATTCCTGAGAAATTTAACCGAGTTGAGATATGAATAGTTAGCTCTCTGATATTCAGTTCAACAGTTCATGAATTTGATTCTCATCTTGGCTTGAAAGGTTGTTGTAGCTCAGATGACTCGGGCTTAGCGTCCAAAAAGTAAACCAATTGTAGTCCAATAGATACAGGGAAGAAGTTAAAGACTACTGAGAATTTTTATCACTTAAACATATTATTGAGAATTAAAAATATATTGTGAAATATATTATATTTTAAAATTCACATTGCAAAAAAAAGAAATAAGCTCTACAATATTACACGTTTATTTTACTTATCAGACTTAATACTGAATTAAATTTATAACATGCGGCGCAGTTTCAATTACGTTAAGATATTATTGTTTCATATTTCATTGTATTTATGTCAGATTATCCTGCTGGTATTTCAAAGAAAATGCCCAAACGCCCATTAAAAATGTGAACTATAATTGGAATACATTATGATTAAGAATATTATTTAAAAAATAATTTTAACTCAACCACTGTGAGATATAAAGATGTAAATATTATTTTCTTTCAGAGTTAGGAAAAAGAGTAAGGTATAAAAATAATAAAATAAAAAACTGCAAATGATAAAAGGAAGACATTTGAATTTCCTTTATTTTATTTGTAGTTCATTATTTATATTCTTTTGTATTGTTTTGTGCTAAATATTACTATCATTGTATAATTTCTTCAACTTCTAAAATGGAATTTGCTCTGAAAATCATTTGAGTACCAATACCAATCCATTTTTCAAGTGATTTATAAGATTGAAAAATGTTACAAATTATTATTACTTTGGCTTGAAATTCCAGTAGATATTACAAATAATTACTTCAGAATTATTTATCTTTATAGTTATTTCAACAGTAACTATAATTTTAAATACTTTTTATTTATAATTAAATTAAAAATGGATTCCCAGTAAAAAACGTATGTGATAAAAATACATTTTCTAAGCGAAAAAAATAATTATAAAGATACTTTTTCAACTTATAATAGTAAAAATGATTTCGAATTTCAATGTATATATACATATATATGTTGAAGGTAATAACTTTAACCTCACGCTTTTTTTAATTCTTGCAAGATGTTACGATAATTATGTATTTGCCAATTGAAAATGATTAGTCAATTATGGGTCGAAGTGAGACTTCTACACGTATCTTAACAATTACATTCAAAATTTGGGATATTACTCATCATTGACCTAAAAACGAAAATAGTTTAGCTATATCTTCCATTGAACGCGATACAGATAAGTTACAAAAAGTGTTTACAGAGAAGGATAATAAAATATATGCATAATGAAACATTATAATAATTTTTACTGTTTTGTTCAAAACAGTAAACAAATAAAATACAAAGAGAAATACCTTTGTATTTTATTTGTCTTGTAATATGTGTGTTTGTGTGTGTTTGTGTTTTTTTTTTATTTTATAATGGAAAACAATTTTATTGGCTTGTATTGAAAATAATTTCAAAAGCTGATTCTTTTAACTAATGCTCATTTTTTCATCAAAGTTTCGTTCGGAAAAAGAGTGTTAATTGTACAGAATGAAATAAACTGAATATTTATTAGCAATTTTACTCACAGTACACACAATGTTGAAAAAAAATTTATATTAATACTAGTTGAGAATCAAGGAAATATATACATAAGAAAATACATTACACACTATATTATTTATTATATGTGATAAAGTCTTCAAACACGAATGCTGTCTTTTATTTTTAAAAAGTGAAGCAACCTTATTTTTTTTAACTTTATTATTCATCTATTTATATCAGTTTTATTATAACTGTTCACCATATGTAGTTTATATTTTTCAACAGAACACGATCAAGTTCAAATCATTTTCTCCTTTTTAAAATTTAAATTCCATATAAATTAACTTTTTCTCTCTAATACTCCATAAATTAAGAAAATATCATAACCTTCTTTTCCTTAAAAATTGATTGACTGAAAATGTGTACTTGTGTAAATTTTATGTGAAAATTCTCGTGAATCAATTCAATATTATTCAGACGATCAGTTTTTTCGGAATAAAGAGCCTCTTAACATGACTTTCTTTAAATGATGTAGTTTCTTATATCCAAAAATTTAATGTTCTACTGACAAACTGAAGAGTTCTCGGGACTTTCTTTTGCTTTGATACTCGATTCCTATAAATATATAAAAATTATTTTCAAAGCTGTACTGTGTATAATTTGAAGTTCAAATAAATAACTCGTGACACCCGAATACTGCTTTTTATCCGTCTTAAAAGAAACATGGCAGATGTTTTAATAGCGAGTCAAATTGTAAAGAAAATTTTGGAACCTATGTAGTGTCTCAATTATGTAGCTTCTTGGAAATCAGGAGCACACTTTTGACAACTGTGATTTCTTGTGGAGATCCATTACAAATATTCTCTCTGTGTAAGCGACCCAGGTGTGAACACGACCCTGACCTATTTAAGAAACATCACCTCTTTCGTGAAACGGGAAAGAGAATAGCTTAATTAAGGAAAAGGTGGTTCTTGTCGTCGAACCAGACGAGTGTTTCTACTTTTTTATTTAATTCTTCTTTTCCTCCGACGCTTCTGAAATAGTTTAATACTCATTTTTTGTACTTGCTTATAGTGTTTTATTCATAACGTAGTGAAGAATGGGTTCTAAACTTCTGAAGTTTGATTATTTTATTTTTACCCTTTCATTAGAAAAAAATGACACAACGTGACGGATCAGCAACAATAGTATTGCCATTTCCAAAACTGACAGCTGTTGAAGTTATTTGCAAATTCATCATTGAACTGTGTAAAAGTAGCTTTCATTTTTCTTTTCTTTTTTTTATTTTTATTTTATTTATTTTTTTTCCCTTTGCACAATTTTTTTTCTTACGATTTTAAGTGCTAGAGCTCCAAATATCAGCGTTTCTCTACCGTCATTAAATATTTGCAGTATAAACTGTTGTATATAACTAAGATTATTTGTAATGCTTTTACTTTTATTTATTATAACGAATTGATTGTTATTTTACATAAATTACTCCCACCCCTTGCTGATAAATGCATGTACTTTTTTTCTCGCCAATAAATTCTGATATGTCCTTTATATTATTTGGGTTACCTGCTTTCGTTGCTTATATTCGAGTTGATTCGGTAAGAATAGGGTATCCTTTAGAGCGATTTTTTTGTTTTTTCTTTACTTTATTTAAAAAGCGTCTTAACTTACTTTTCATACTAAATGTATTTTTATTTATTTATTATTTTTTTTAAAAAATATTTTGAATTTGTTTTTATATATTTTAAATTATTACATTTCTTTTAAATTCAAATTCATGTTTCAATATACAATTTATTCAGGAACAAAATAGTTCTTGAAAATTATGAATTCTGATTTATTGATATTAGCAATTTATCTGTCAAGCCTAATTTTATACCCCCTATTATCATTGAAAAATAAATTTAAATATGATACCTTTCTAAATTAAAGAAGTTGTTCATCGAACACTTTCTTGCTTTTCAGACTCCCAACTGTTAAAATTTATTTTAAAATTCATACTATAATTATCATTATTTGAATAGATAGGAATCCAAATATTAAAACAATCAAGACTAAGTATTTTATTTCATTAAATTATGTGCCAAAATTAACCTTAATTGAGTTACTTTAATGCCTTTGTACTTTATTTTTTTCAGATTTCCTTTTCACTGCAAATATTAATTATTATATCCATAGAAAAAAATCAGTTTGCTAAAATATCTTACTGAAATTTTCTAAAAATAATATAGTTTCTAATGATTTATATTAAATAAATAATAAAAATATAAATGACATTATTATAACTATTTTCATGTCTAACTAAAGTTTAACTAAATAAATGAAGGATATGATAAAATCTAAAGCTTTTTTTCTCTGAGTTTGCGCGTCATATAATATATAACCTAAAAGAGGTTTTAAAAAATTATGTGTGCTATGCAGTTTCAACTAAATATCTCTGATTAACGTCCATTCTCCGATCTGGCAACAGAATGATTTGGAATTCGGTATAACAATTCGTGAGCTTGATTTACTTCCATCTTGGATACTTATAGTGGTTTGGATCCATTTTAAACTGTAGGTCACGATCAAAATAATCCTTGTATGCAAAATATAACTGTAAAGTGACCAGAAAACTCTATAAAACTATATATTACAATACATTATTATAAAGCTATATATTTCAATATCTACTATATATCAACCTGAGAGATTTTTAAATAAAAAATTACCTTATGCCTAGGAAAGATGTATAAACGACAAAAAATAACTATTACAATGCCTTCGAGAAACATCGTAACAGCGATAATTCGTAGAGGTTAACGAGAGAGAGTGTGTACTTAGAGAAGGGAAATCACCAATCGCTTATTCTTACAAATCGTTTCAGAATAAAATCACTAAATAGTACAGAATGCTTTTAAAGACACCCAGCTGTTAAATTTGAAAATTTTAATCAAATTACACCTGAATCCAATGCATGGGAAAGATTATTCACTGGGAAGAGAAATAAAAGATGGATTAATTTTCTTACTGGTATAACCATTTTAAAAATGCTTCCTTACGCTGAAAAATATTTTTATATCTGAAAAGTATGCGGCGAATGCATCATGTTACTCCCATTTCAATAGATAATTTATGTGTATACCACCATAAATACAAAATACAAATATGTCACCAATTTATTGTATGACACAAGGGAATTTGAGTAGTTGGCTTCTTCTGAAGATGTCATCCGGGTGATAAATGCCCATGACTAATTTCAAAGTCGGTAGACAGTTCACACCTGGTTAGAGGCTTCACGGTATTGTACAGAAACGTTTTCCTGACTTTAAACCCATTATCTCCCCCTCCATAAGCAATAAGTTGAGGCAAATATCTGGACCGGTAGGCGTTCTACCAAGAAAATTCCTACAAAGATACGTATCTTTTTCGCACATTTCATGCCAACCTGCTTATTTGAAGAATATAAGTTCATTTTAAAAATAACTGTTGGAAACTGAGAATCAGTTTATTGCGATTTGTCTTTTTCACTACCAACAAAGTGAAAATTGTTTATTTGCTTTTTACAATATAATGAAAAAATGCTAAAAATATGTCAATTTATTGTAGAACGTTACCATATACATATAAGTAATACAATATATAAACACGGGTAAAAAATGTTAAAAATCATATTTAAAAATATCGAAGAAAAATATCTTTGGGAATTCAACCAATTGTTTCTTCAACCAGCAAATTATATATTTGGGTAAATAACACTCGTAATACTAGGTCATTTGTTGTTATATCAACAAATGTTAACAAAACAACAACTGGCACAATAGACAATCTTATAAAATACACTCACTTTCAGTGAAATTATTAATTTCATAATACTTGATGTGTGTAATTTTTTCGTTTTGTATCGATGATAAATTGTAAAAATAATCATAGCTCTAGCAACTTTAAAAATGTATAAATTTTTTATAGAAACTTTTGATAATAATATATAAAAAACTTAGAATGGGACATATAAAAACTTTTAATGTCGAAGTATGATAAATCTTAAATTATTATCATTTGTATATGAGAGACTTAAAAATTTTTCAAACTTTTAAAGTTATCCTTTTATATTAAATAAATAATTAGGAAAATTATTTTTTTGAGATTGTGATTTTATAGACTGTTACAAGAAAAAAACGCCTTGAAAAATAGTTAATTTTGAGATACACGTTATAGTCAATTGTGAGAGATCAATGAAGAGAATGTTGCGACTTTTTTTACTATCAATTAATGATATTTGATTGATTTAGTGAATGATGCAATGATATTTTCCATTTCCATTGAAATTAGTTGATGGAATGTTGATCATTTTCTTTATTTTCTCTCATTCAAGTATAGTGTTAAGCCAAATTTTAGGTATGTTGATATTTTATTCGAAATTAAATCATAATAAGTACTTGAATTACTTGCTTCTAAGGCTTAAGTCTACCAAAATAAATATCATTAGTTTTTAGTGAATTATATGAATTTTAAGTCTATGCATTATTTACCACAGAACATTGAAATAAGATATCATTTATTTAAAATCGATCTCATAAAGTGAATCTATTTTACGATAAATAACTCAAATTAACTAACAGAATTATCCATTTTTTGTGTTAACTTATTTCTTTTTGCAGAGAGTTCATGAAAATCTCAAAATTTTAAGACACAATTCATGCACACAGTAACTAGTAGCGCCTACCAACTGTTAAACATTGTATGTACCAACTAAAAGTTGATGCGTTGAAATTCGGTTTGATTTTTCATTATATTTAGTCATAGACTTATTGTGGTTTAAGTAGTAGAATAGCGTTCTTCAGAATGGAATGTCCCAAGTTCAACTCCAACCTATAGTGAATAGCAGGAGATGCATGTAGCATTTTGTATATCTAACGGAGTAGGTATTGAGAAACTAAAAATAGATTTTTTTCTCTTTTAATATCTGAACACGGTTCTCTATGTTAAGTCTTTCTAAAAGGCAAAAATATCCAGGAGGTTTTTAAATTTTTATATTAGTCTTCAATATTAGACTGCCCACCATGGAATGTCAAATGTACGTTTATTATTAATTTAGTCAATATTTAAATGGGTAACATATTTACAAAATTGTCATTATTTAAATTTGTTTTGGGTACGTTATTCTCTAAATTACTTTTTATAACTTAATTTTTTTTTATTTGCAATTTAAGATATGTTAACTTATGCATCCATGTCACATTACCCTACAATTTTCTCTAAAATTTAAATGCATTATTAAAACTTGTTTAATGGAATTATTTACTTTAGTGGCCTTTTTTTTATTTCGCAAAAGCAATTTTTAATATAACTCATTAAGTTAACAAGAGTATATAAATTTATTTTGTAATATTAAATAACAATTTACATACATTAAAGACATCTCTATAAATGTATTCATGATGTTATTCTATTTATGCAAAATTCACAAATTTTGAATATATTTTTCCTAATGTTTTAAAAACGTGTACTTCTAATGTTTTAAAAATATTTTTTATTTACTTTAGTTTTTAAATTACTTTTGAAATAATACAATTAAATGTTTAATCGTTTCGAAGGAATTTGAAAAGTAGTTATGTATAATGTGTTATATATGGACTAGTGGATACGCATCAACAGTTACATTCATTTTGTCTTGCAACTTGACCATCTGCGTGGTTAAATGAATAACAACAGCTCCAAATCACCAGGTGACCCATTATGTTACTTGTCAGGTATTCTTGTGCACATACCGATTTTTTTTCACACCTCATTCAGCAAATATTTTAAAATCTCAGTTAAATCGCTAATCATTGTGCTGATAAGTGTCATCGATTGTCGGGCAAGGTACGATTCATCAATGAATGGCGTTGAGTAAGCTTCATGTCGAATTTTCTGCTAATGTATTTCCTATTTTACATATGAGCCACATATGTTGTGGTTTGCTTTCAAATGTGTGAATTGTTTGAAAGGTTTCTTATTTTTATTGATGAAAAGAGGAAGATTGATTATAGTGGTAGGCGACAAAAATATACCTGGTACATCCTATTGTAAATAGTAAGCGTGTCAAATGTCTTCTGTTGAATAGGCTTGATATGTGGAAACTGATGGTTCTTTTAACTTCTTGAGATGCTGCATAACAATGCTGGCTTAAAATCTAATTAAAAATCTAAATTAATCTATAACTAGGTTAAAAGAAGAAAAAATTCTGTTATTGAATGTAGAATAAAATTAATTCATTGGAAATTTATTGACTGACATTCCATGAATTCATTGCAATTATGGGACTTGTAATACCATATTTTCTTTGTTGTGTTACTTAGTCAAATCAAGTACATCATTAAATTTTTTCTTAAACTCTGATAATTCAATAAAATACTAAGATAGTTGAAGATAAAATTTCAAATTGTAGTTTAGGGAATAAATGTATTATATGATGCTTTGATATATTTAACAAAATTTTTAATCGATTATATATATGTTGACTTTATTATCTTAAAAAATCAAATGCAAGCAATTATTTCGTAAATTATATGTTAAACAGCAAAATAATTTCTTTTTAAATCGAATAATTTAAAAAGAAATTATTTTGCTGTCTTGAATCATATCGAAATTATAATCCCCATTTATTAGATTAGGGTACATTAATTCATTATAATTAATTGATACCTGTTCCAATCAAGCATGTAATTTATTTTCAGAAATCCTAATGTTTCCATAATAAATGTACACCTTTCTTAAAATTCTAACTCCATTCGAATTTTAATTTCTTAAAATTTAACTTATTTTCATGAATTGTTTTTAAAATTAAACACCTGTCATTTCCAAGATTTTGCGCTCTTAACAATAAAACTTTTGAATAGAAATTATCGGAAAAAAATAAAGTGACAAATGTTGGATTTTTTACAGTGTTTCCTTTCTATTAATACATTATAAAGTTGAAATGTCTGTTTAAATAAATTACTTTTGTGGTAGATTTGCTTGGAATAAGATGACTTCTCAGGAAAATTTTGAGGTGACACCGGATTATATTTGTTACCTAAAAAAATTTGATCCATAAATTATAAACTAATAAGTAAAGTAAAATTCAATTTTCTTCGTTATAAATTTACATTACTAATAATGTCTACATTTGCAACAAATGCTTGTTTTATTTCCGTTCGAAACTATATTTCTTATCGTAAAAAATGGTGAGTCTTTAAATTTTTATTCTTACATTAAAATTTTGGCATTTGAAATACTTTTCGTTATTTTAAAGAAATTTCTGTAAAGTGTATGATGCTGTAAAACGTTTCTAATTACATTAAGGAAAAGAAAAGTAGTCTTACGCTAAAAGAAAATATTTTGAAGTTTTTTTAGAAAATTAGCAGAATCCTATATTGTAACAATTTTATACTTTATTACTATCTCAAGAGTTGAGTTATATACAAACTCAAGGGCTGAGATTATTACAAACTAAATGCATTGTAATTATATTAAAAATATTAGCATTAGTTCGAATTTTTTTCGCCATAGATTCCGAAAATAAATTTTACTTATATCATTACTAATTTGAAAAACTAGTAATGATATTTGTAAAGTTAGTTTTCGGTATATTGAATCCTATGTAATTATCATCAATAATAAATATTTTTTTAAATTTATTACACCAAATTTTATTCAATTAATGGTAAATTCTATCTGTTAATACCAAAGACAATCATTCCCTTGAATTCTAATTTAAGAATTACATAGCTGTATTTTTAATAATTATAAGTTTGATGAGAGAGAGAGAGATTTTTTTTAATGAGCATGCTAATTCTCATTTAATAGTTCCACAAATTATAAAGAAAATAAAAATTTTTAGAAAAGAGTATCTCTCAGAGAAAGATTTTGTAAGCCAATTCCAGCTGAATGTAATATTGCATTCACTCTTTAAATTATATTATAAGGATACTGGATGTTTCTTAATGAATACAAAAGAAATTGGTAGTCGCAATACGAATGCATGAAATAATAGATTAGTGGTGTTAATTACGAGACGGGACAGTTGAACAACTGATAGCTAACTTCCAATTCGGTACCAGGGAAAGAAAAAATCTTTATTTTTGGGCTTTGAAACACGTAATAATGCCTTTTAATGTATGAGTGTATGCAGAGAATCCCTTGAAACGTTTTCTGCAGTGTAATAAAACTAACCAGGTTGGAACAGTGAGAAAAAAATTAACATCAATTATTTAAATTATATTTCAGTTTGCAATGAGATATTAAGAATTTCATTTGTCATGAAAAGAACATATCGAGCAAAAACAAAACTTCTGGTCAAGATCTCATTAAGCATAGCCCTCTTCGGCAAGTAGATGTTGTATTTTATCTAATTTTTATTAACTGAAAATACTATGATATTTAAAATATATACATATATATATATATATTACACGGACTGTATGATAACGGTAAATGTACATGATAATTTTTTAAATTCAGGGTCTGTATTTTCTAGTCTTGCCAGATGTTCGTCTTATAATAATGAGTAATTGATTGTTGTATGAATATTTTAAGAAGATTTATACTTATTGTAATCACACTCCTCAAATCATCATATCGCACACTGAACCGGTAACTGAATAATTAGTTGTTGTGAGTTCAACTCCCATCTAAGTCTTGGATTTTTTGTACAAGTACGAAATCCATTGAAACTTGCATTTTCTTACGATATTCCTTATAAACGTTGTATTTACCTATAATCAGTTTTGCAAAAACATCTCCATATCTAGAAAACTCACCAAATATATTAGTAATAATAATAATTTCAAAACTTATACTAACCCTGAATTGGGGCACATTATTTCAAGTGATTTAAATGTTGCCAACGACCATTCACACATTAAGAGGAAATATTAAATAAAGGAATTAAACGCAGATCAATTTTTCAAATAAATAGATCTAAAATAATTTTTCATAATATTAATTTGTTTATTTTTAAAATTTCAAATTTTTATCATACATCTATTGAATTTTTTACAACTTGGAAGTCAACTCTTTAGTAAAATTAAGGATTTTATTTTTGATGATAATTTTATATTTCCAGGTATTAAAACCCTTTAAAACTTGCCATTAAGAGTCTTAAAGACAACTTCCTTATTATACCTATTCATATAGCCCCCAATAACTATGAATTATTTTGTAAAAAATTTTTATTTAGATTTAATTGATAAAGAAATTCTGAATCGCAATACATACAAATGTTTAAATTCCACAGCTAATATCATTAATAAAAAAAATTCTGGGTTTTTATAAACTTTTAAATATAAGCAATTATAAGTTAGAATTTCCTTATTTGACAATTATTCCGAAATTTCATAAATTTCCTGTAAAATTCAGATATATTACTAGTGGAACTAAATCTTATATGAATAAACCTGGTATTATTTTTGCTAAGTATCTGAACATTATATTAGAAAATGTTAAATCTGAAGCTCTACTTGAATTATTAATAATAATAGACCTATTTTAGATTTTTTTATCAAGTAGTATTGCATTACTTCCTTTGATTTTAAAGACCTTTTCAACAGCATACCAATTAATAAATTAAACAATGTATTGTATTTCTATTTTCAGGATTCTAAAAATTAATTAAATGTTGATCTTGAATACTAGAATCATTTGGTTAAATTGTGTATTTATAATAATCTTATCTATAATGGTGAAAATATATTTATTCAAAATTGTGGTATTTCACAAGGATCTTAACTTTTCTACATTATTTTGAAAAAGGTTCTATTTATCAATATCCTTTTGCTTTTAAATATATTGATGATTTTGTTATTTTCAATAATTAAAATTTTGAAGATATCTCTGAATCTATTTGCCCCAATGAACTTTCTTTAAATAAAACAAATTTGTTTGATATTAGAGTGGAATTTTTTTAATTTACTTATCAGTATTAATAATTCGATTATTTTTGACAAAACGAATCAATTTAATTTTAAGGTAAAAAATTTAATATACTTTAATTAAAATATTTCCTTAAAAATGTATAAGAATATTATATTTAATGAACTAAATCGCATTTACAATATCTGCAATAACCATAAATTCACTAAAAATCAAATAAAACGTCTAATTGATCATCTCAAAGACAATAACATTCCAAACAATTTTATTTTAAAATACGTAGGAAATAGGGAATAGCTTGTAAGATTGAAGTATATGATACGTAGTTTTTTTACAACTAATGAAGGGCCACCCAAGCATTGAGGTTATTACAAGGATACCGAAAATATATCTACTTTAAATCTCCATAAATATAATTTAGCCTGAAATCTCTAGAAACAATTTAATTTTAAATTTACGGCATATTTCTAAGCTAATTTGCTTACTCTTGGCAACTATATTCCAATTTTTAATATACAAAAGTATATTTATTCCAATATTTAAGAAGACTTTGATTTGCTGGTATTGATATTTTGAATTAAAATATCATTAAAGGTATTTTTTATATTTTAAGAATTTCAAAACTTAACATATTTTTTAAATTAAATACAAAAAAATTTTATTGTTTTAAAATATAGCAATTAAGATATATTTGTTCAAGAATACCTAAATATATTACTCTGACCTTCAATTTAACAGTTCGTAGCTTCGATTCCCATCTTGTGTAGGGAATAGCTTGTAATCCAATTTAAACTGTCGAATTAGCATTGTGATCAGAAAACTATTTTTAAGGCAATAAATGAAAGAAACAAAAAATGTGTTTTCGTTTCTCACTGCTAATTATATTTTCCATTTCAGATTAATTTCACTATTAATATTCTGGTTTTTATACTTTTATTTATTGACTTATAAGAATACTTTTATTATTGCATAATAGAGATTTCGTCATCAAAGTAATGCCTAATAATATAATATAATTACTTTTTATATGAAAAGTCTATAGTATATGGAAAATTACTGGAATATAAATAGCTATTATAATGAAATACTAAAAGTAAAATTGACAAAAAAAAAAAGTTTTATCGTTTTATTCTACTGGTTTTTGTCTCATAAATAAAATTAAAAAACGTGTTTCCTGATTGAACAGTTTGATATACTGAAAAGTCATGAGGTAAAGTAGTTTGATTGCTTAATAATGAAAGGGAATATAAGCAATATTTTTTTAAATATGTAACTATAAAAATATTGTTCGTTAACAATTGAATTGACCTTGAATTTTTTTCTGCATAATTTACTTATTGTGTGAATTAAAATAATAATAACCTATATAACAATTATTTTACTAATGAGATTCAAGAATAATGATTCGTTAACTATGTTGAAAGAATCAGTACAGATGTGAGATAAGCTATTTGGCTATATTTTATTTCCAATAATAAATGCTTCAATTTTTCAAATAATCAAAGAATTTCACTACTTTTCCAGTACTAAAAAACTAATATATCGTATGCTTGCATCAGTTGTGAGTGTTAAATTCTTCCATTTAGCTTTTTTTACTTTCGTTAAGCTGACAGCAATTTCTCCTCCTCTTTTCTATAAGAGGCTTGCTATCGTTCTTAACATATACGGCGAAATACACCTCCCTTTCAACCCTTCCTTCTCCCACACCATAAGGATTTCGCGACTCGCCAGGTGGCGCTTTGTTGGAAAAGTTGTTTGCTCCGCGGTCGGCGAGAAACAAAACTTGGATGAGAAGGCGATTTCCCCATTCTAACCCCCACCCCCACATAAGGCGGGCGTGTGTGTGTGTGTGGATAGAGGTGCCCGGGGGGGTGGGAGGAGATGCCTCACGCAATCAGCCACTAGCAGCCAATGGAGCGCGCACCCTTGAGGGGGTGGAGTCCGAGAAGCTACTGAGATTCTGATTCCTAAACTCCTTCAGTCTGACGGTCCGAGTTACCAGATAGGCAGAAGAAAACGATGCCGACCTGTCAAGGGATTTAGGTGTGTGCTTGGCTTAACTTGTTATTGTGAGGGGAGATTGTACTTGTTGCACGCGCCCGGGGATCGCACGTGAGGATCAGGTGAGCGGATTTATTTCAATCCTTCCTTTTAATTACTCGTTTGCGAACAAATATCGAATGTTATATTTCAGCCGCTGCTTTAATAAAAAGTATTGTTTATGTGAGGATTAAAAAAGTTTTGTAATTTGCATTTTTTCCTATAATTTTTGTTGAAATATTATACATTAGTCTTTTTGTATACAAAGAGTATATATATCCATTTTTTATTTTTTCCTATTCATTTGTATCATTTACTCTCAGCAACTGCAGCAGCACTTCATTTTTTTTAAAAAAAAGAATGAGTATTTGCAAACATTTTAATTGCATTTGCTACAATCATTATTATGATTGTTAAAGCTATTGCTTTAACATCGTGGCAATTTATTTTTGGATTAGGCATTAAACAATGCTTCAGAAAACAAAAACTTTTTTCCATGATTAGCCTTTATTTTGCTTTTCTGAAGAGTAAATATTTGTGGTTTTGGTTACCTCTGGAAAATTTAACTAAGTATGTACAAGGTCAATTGCAAGGACGTCTTTTCCAATTCTTCCACACCCCAGTATATCACTAACCACAGATTTTTTAATCAAGATAACCACACACTTTATCTAGGCACTTCTACATTCCATCATGAAATATTCAGTCTTACAATTTATGGTTGCAAATTCACTTGTTGAATGCATATGTATATTGTATTGGTTCATATTCTTTAGTTTTGAATACTATAAAATATTAATTTTAATTAATAAGAAATAACTAACAATCTCCTATATTTTAGCTATATGAGCAATTGATATAAGTCTTATTTGAGTTTTGAACGATAACAAAATAAAAAAGTTGCTAATGTAAAATTGTAAATTAGTATTTTGTTCTTATCATTGTGTATAACAATATTTTTCAACTTAAACTAGTCTGATTAAAATTTTGCATAAATGTTGGTTTTATTTCTTCATAATTATCTTTTTATCAAATGTTTAACCATTTAAAACAGTTTTAACTGATCATTAAAATCATCGAAAATAATTTAAGTAATTAATACTTTTTCATTTATAAATTTTTCACACACAAATCTTCGTTTAAAAATATTTTCTGAGAAAACTAATTTAATCACAACTTAAGGACTCTAGAATTAAAATAATTTCCAACTTATGAAAAATAAATATGCAATTGATATTTATAAATATTTTCTGAGAGAATTTCAAATTCATGTATAATTTTCAGTAAATTACTTTTCTCAAAAAAGTTTTCTAAATTACAGGTTTATTGCATTTTATATATTTATTTTTTTAGCAACACAGCATTGTATTAAACTAAAATTTATAGTTAAAATGAATATAATAGAATACTTATGAATGTTTAAATAATATGTTACATAAATAATAATGATAAACATTACGATACCAGTCATTCCTTAACAATAGTAGAGATTCTGTTCTGTAAAAATTTCTTCATTTTTAACCCCTTCACTAATAAAAATTATTTAAGTAATACTTCAATTTTATTTCGAATAAATAAGAGTTAGCTTAAGAAATTTTATAATATTTTACATTTTTAATGATAGGTTTTGGAAGTCAAATGAAAGCTTTTTAAACTTCTTTTGAGCTGCTTTTTAAATAATTAGCTTATTTTTATATGTGAGCTAATTTTTTAAGTTAAAAAATTAATTGCCATGTATCTAGAGTATCACATTTTTTTGTCTTTGTTTCTATGTGCCAACAAAAGTCACTAAATGCAAAGTTTTTTTTTTTTTTCTTTTTTTTTTTTTAATACATTTCATTAAAGTTGCACTATTATGTTAAGCTGGTAAATAAATCTTGCTGGTAGCTAAATAAGAAAATGGGTTTTGCCAAAATTTAATTTTTTAAAGAAATGTTTATAGATAGTTGAATGTACTGTTGTTAACTTCAATTAAGGAGAGATGTAAACTTTTTCTCCAATATAGATTGTTGAATGTACTGTTGTTAACTTCAATTAAGAAGTTATACTGTTGTTAACTTCAATAATTACAAATGTATAAGGAATAAAATTATGATTATTATTTTTTATCTTAAAAAATTATTAAACTTCTGATAGCCTAATGATGTTTTCTGAGATATTTTTCTATTTTTATTCATATTTTTAAAAATAGTTCATTTATCTTCAAAATATATAATTTATTCATTGGTAATACAGAACTTTGTTCAAATTTAATTAAAATTATCTTATTAATCAACCAAGTGAAACTATTTGAGAAATAATCACACGAAATAAATAGTATTTATTCATTTTTCTTTATTTGAATCACTCTTATAAAGTGCATCAATATGCTTTTATTATAAATTTAGTTTTTCTAAATAAAGGGAATGACTTTCTTTTGTTATTGGTTGATAGGTTAAGAAAAGTAAAATTAATTTCATTATTGGGACATTTGAGATACATGGGAGATAATCTCGTCGTCACAATAGAAAAAACTACATCTGTTATTACAAATATGTAATAAAAAAAGGTTAAATATAGCACACACGTGAATTTTCAATTTTACTTAGTTTCAAAAAGTTGTTTATTAATGAATGTATATACAAATAAATTAGCTTTCTACACGGTAAAAAAAAATAAATCTGTGGCGTCATTTCCAAATGCCGATGGCATATGATCTTATGATTTTACTTTGCACAATTTTTTCCCCTGCATTTATTCATTTTTCTCTTGTAATGATTCTCCTAATGTATCATAAGCGGCATCTTGAAGTCAAAGGTGTGCTGAGACGGCGTCATCTACCAGACAAAGCAGAGCGAGCGAGGACGTGCCTCCAGGAAAAGGGTCTTCCGTTGTTAACAAGTAAAGATGTATAATCCCGGTTTATCTACTAAGGATTTATTTATGACCCATGGAGACTAGGGTATTGTGGTATAGGACCTGGGGGCTATATTACACCCCATCAAGGTTCTCTGATGAGGGTGGAATTGGCTTCTTTGCTAAGCATCCGATAAACCTCGAGGATGGCTGGAGATCTTGCGGGCCAAGTAGATTGTTCAAGCCAAGTAAAATCCACTCCCTGTTACTGATTCAGAAGTGTGACAGTGACAAAAGGAAGAAAAATCCGACAGGACTGTAGCCATTTGGTTTTCCGTTTAAGTGTGAAGTAGATGGTGTTTTCACTCGATCAGTAATGATGTCGCATTCATGGTCATCCAAGTGAAAACTGCCATTTTATTTGTTGTGAGTTTTTTCCCTTAAAAACTTAATCACACACACACAGTAAAATGCAGAACTTTACTCATATAGTTTCTCTGACTTCTGTGGTTTTTATAACTTTTTTCATTTTCCAGGATTTGATATATGTTTTTATATTTAAAAATGGTACTTTAAAAGAAAGTTATAATTGATTTTATTTTCTCCCGATATTTTAGGAAAATTATCCTTATTACATAGTAATTTTTGTCACCAACAGTTATGAATTTTATTACGATATTATATAAAAATATTTTTCGATATTTGCACTAGTTTTGTTTCATATGTAAATATTTATTACTAATTCTAAAATGCAAAGTAATTTGCAGTCTTCCTTGGAAAGATAAACGTGAACATTGATAGATCATTAAAACAAAAATTTCTCTGATATTTTGGAATAAATATGCATTATTTAATTTAACTTTTTTCATTATTATTATTCCTTATTACATGCGACAAGGCAAACAGCTCTTAATCAACAATCTCTTAATCATTTGATTTTCTTGTAGACTCAATTACTGAATGTTCATTTATAGTTGAAATATATAAGTTTTGGGGCTTTTTACTTTTATCATTAACATTGCAATTAATAATTAATGTATTATAATTTTTAATATCTGTTTCAATACGTTTTCTCTTATGGAGTAACTGAATTCTTTTAGTGAGAAATTTTAAAATAAAATCCAGGTTTAAAAAAAATTTTGCAAGAAAATAAGAATTTTATTTTTTATTTTTATTTATTTTATTTATTTATTTATTTATTTTGTTGAAAAATTATTTAAATAATCTATTTTTCTTTAACTTATAAATTCTTTTCCTTAATCTAGATTGTAAGCATACTATTTCCTTAATTTGAATAGTAATTCGGAGAACACGCAACTCACAGCTTATTAAAGAGTTCACATAAATGTTCAGAATGTTTTAAAGAATAATTCAATATCAGCTGCAATTTGCGTACGATAAAGTTTTTATCGACAAATATTTATATTTCTACTAATTTTTAATGGCTAAGGAATCGACTAAATTTAACTCATTCAAGTGCACAAAGAATAATTTTGCTCGTAGGATTTAATTCTCCCTTTCTCATTTCTTTACGCTATTTAATTTTCAGGATTATTTTTTCTCTTTTTTTTAAAAAACCAAATTAAGCAATTTGCTTTTTTTTTTCATGAAAAAGGCTAGTTTAGTTTGGCAAAAAAAAAAAAATAAGTATGTCAGTGATTAAATTAAATTTAAAAATAACTATTTATTTCTAATTAATAATCTTCAAATTAATTAAGAACTTTGAGAACATTATTTAAAAAACTAAATTGTGTGGATGCGCAGTTTTCTTTCTGAATTTTACTGATTTATAAGTGCTCTCTATATAACGGTTGATCTTTTTACTCATTTTATCCTTCACTGATATTTTTTATATCATATTATAGACATAAGTATAATATAATTTATTATATAATATTTGCAAAACGTCTAAGTGCAGGTTAACAAAATTACTTAACAAATATGAAACGTAAATCACAAGTATATGCATGAAATTATCAAATAGTTTTTTCACTAGTAAAAGTGAGATAAGAAGAAACAATTGAAAATTTTTTCTTTGTGGGCCTATTTTAGAAAGCTTTAGGAAGAAAAAATTGGATTACAAATTTTTTTATTTGATTATTTTTTATTTGATTATCTCCTTGTGCACTCCACCAAGTATCACATAAAACTTAAAAAGTATGCTTATTAATAACAGAACGTAATTAAAGACAAGCGCCTCCTACTTTATATATGAATATCGATTGCATATTTAATCAGGAAGAATAACGCAATCCGATATTTCTTCCAATCAATTATATGCTAATAGTTTTTTTCATTGTATAATTTAAACTGTTGCCAATCTAGTAACTGAATAGTTAATATTCTAGCCTTCCGCACGCGTTCAATAGTGTAGATTACTCAAATATAGATGTTTGCCGTAATTTTAAATCCATTTTGAACAGTAAAGTCCGGTAAAATTAGCCACGAGTTCACTTTCCTCTTCATATATGAGTGTAGTGATTTAGATTCCACTTTGAATTGTGAATACGGATTGATACAGCCTCGTATGCCAGAAAGTGACCGACAAATTAGCAAAACGAGAATCATCATTCGAAGTTAGCTACATTTTTTTTTTTTTTTATCTTATTGAGTGTTCGACGTAATTTTTAAACTTCGTTATTGTAAAGTAGGTGTTAAATTAATGTGATCATTTTAAGAGATTAATGCCATGGATTGATTTTACGTTCAACAGATTTTTTGAAAAATATTCTTTTGCTAAAGACTGCATATTTTTTATATACTTGCTCCCTAAAAAATGTCCTATTTTATTGTTACTCAATAAGTTTCATCATTACCAAACTTTATTAAATGATGTTGATTGGTCAAGCCATTTAAAATAAAATCAGTCTTTCAAATCAATGTTAAGTGTGGCTAAATTACTTTAAGGATGTTGTTTTGCTTAATAAATGCATCCAATATGTATTAATGAATATCATATTTCGCTATTCTTATTTGTAAATATTATATTCCGAAAAAAATTAATGAATGCAGGGAAAATTTGAGTGATGTTACTTTTTTGAAAATATAGTATGCGATATATAAAACGATAGTGCCTAAAACATTTTGAAGGAAAGGATTTTTAGTAATTTTTTTATTCTTAGAGTGATTTTAATTTGGATAGTATTTCGAGAAAAAATTCTAAATAAATAAAATGCAGAAAGGTTCTATACAGCATTTTATTGCAATAATTTTTATAAAATAAATTTAAAGGGATATTATTTGAAAATTATGCCTATTACTATAAAATACAATGCTGTCAAATATAATCAGATTTTTATTGCTGAAAATAGATCTGGTCAGATAAGTATATAGTACTTATTGTAATGCTTCATTTTTTAAATATTTTATACAAAACTAGTAATTTTTTGCTATTGAAAACTCATTTCATTTGAAAGAAGCTTAAAATTAAAGTTTCTTGTATTTAATATAAGTTCTCTTAGTAGAATCTCTTTTTTTGTTTTCTCATTTGTTCTTATGAATTTT
Source organism: Latrodectus elegans (assembly GCA_030067965.1). Classification (NCBI taxonomy): domain Eukaryota; kingdom Metazoa; phylum Arthropoda; class Arachnida; order Araneae; family Theridiidae; genus Latrodectus; species Latrodectus elegans. The sequence goes on from CM057811.1 coordinate 15,044,596, forward strand.
AATTAATTAAAGAAATTATGATTGTAAAATATATTCCATATTATCCTTAACATCAAATTGTATTAAGAATAGTTAATATGCAGCAAGTACTAAAATTGACATGAAATATTAAAAATAATTATTTAGTAGGATTTCCGCTATATCCATTTCTCTAATTTGCACTCTTAGAAAAATCTATAAAATTTTAAAAACCTCTATTTTCAAAAATATTTGGTAATTTAATATTATATTTTCTAATTTACTGAAAATGAAATGTCTTCAATTTCATCGTACAATGAAAGAAATATTTTACAGTATCATCTAATCGTTAAATTTAACAATGTCGAATGAAATTTTTTTTATTAGTACCGATTTGTTTTTGTTTCTCATCTACTGTAATTAAAGTAAAAGTTATTGTTGACTTATTCGTATTATCGTTTGCGCAACCAAAATCATTTGCATATAACTTGTAGGTAACCTCAGCAACCATTCGCTTAAAGTTCGGAGAGGGGGCAGCACGAAGGGAGATTCAAACAGCTCTTTAATGATCAAGCATTGGAGTAAATAAAAAGTAAAAATAAAATGTGAATTTTCACGAATAGTAGTCGTGAGTACCTCTTGTGAATCTTCCGCTTATGAATCGAATCATGCCGTGACTTTATCAATATACTTATTGTAGTGTACCATTAGGGTTTGAACCTTTTGGAAAAAAGCATTTGGCTACAAAAGACCAGCCGACTGGAAATATTATTTTACTTTTTCTTTATTGTTATTAATATTTTTATTCCGTTCCTCTCTCCACCTTACGGTTTCGATTTTTATGAAGCACTTCATTATTTAATTCGCAATTAATTTCCCCGAAGATGCTAAGAGCACCAATTATCATAAGAAGTAGAGCACGACTGTGCACTTAAAAAGGGAAATTCGGATTCTGTTTCTACCGTGGGTTATATATGATTTTTTTGTAAGTAACATGAATCCCGGTTACTTTCAGTAGTTGTGTTTTTCTTTTATATTTAAAATGCTGAGATTTAATTTCATATTAATGCACAATATAATTTTATCGATTCTCAACCAATTTTCTTCTCATGCATTGCTTATTAATCAAAATAAATGTAACAGTTACTCAATTTTTAGTTTATTATTTAGCAAAATTTAAAATGTTTGACTGAAAATTGCAATCAAACATTTAAAAGTGAAGATTGTCGAAAGTGCAAATTTATCATTCATAGCTGAAATGGGAATCAAACCAATGTGTTGTTGAATTGAAGGCCAGAAAGCAAGCTATTTAGCTTGAAAGAATTTGAACATTTTATTCTCATTCAGTTTATTAAGAACTTTTACATTATATCACATAGTCTTAAAAAAGTTGTGCGATTAAAAATATTCATAAAGAATTTTTTTTAAATTTACATTTAAAAAAATCTTTCTTCGAACTGTAGATTTCTTTTAAAGCATGATATTATAGATAAAAATATCGATATATAGTATAATTGATTCGTTTCTCTTTATTTAAAATATCATAACTTATTTATTTTATTAGAATTCTATTTTGATTTCATCTCAAATATAAAACATTTCGATTATAAATTAAACGTATTATGGGCATCACTTCATTAATTTTTAATCGCATATTGTATTTTTACAAAATGTGAAACATACAAAAGTAAGAAATAAAATAAGCAAACAATAAACATAAATACAAGCATACAATTTCAATATAATTTTTAGTCTAGCAATTTATTTTGCAATTTCATAGTAGTTCATAGTGTTTTAAGTTTTATTGTTTGTTCATACTGTTTAAAGTTTTAATAAATGTACTATTCAATTTTTTAGCTGAGCTTTAAATTTGGTTGGTGTGCAGAATTCATATTTATAATAATGCATATTCATAAAACATGTAAATTATAGTATATTTCTAAAATCATTTTAAGATTTTAACTCTAACAATAATATTCATGTTTCTTTGCAAACATAAATCTCAATAATCAAATCGCAATCATAAAAATACCTCTTAAATTATGCGTTACATTTGTAGTTTTTGTCCTGTTATTGAAACATATCTATGTAAAAATTATCAGTCTCATAAATGCTGCTACAGAAACCAGTTAATTCTGTCGTTAAGTTATCCAGTTGTTTTGGATGGGCTCCCTCAAACATAATAATATTGATTTCGGAGATATGAATTCAAGAAAGTGAATCTAAATTACTTTATCAAAATGTTATTTAATTAAAAAAATATCAATTCTCTCTTATAAGAAATTTTACTGATTTTAAGTAGTCTAGAAAATTAAGAGAGAAAAATTTTCTTTCACACATGTGACATGGGAATTAAAAAAAACTATTTTCATTGACAAAAGTTTTGAATAGTATATTAAATCATCCTTGATATTGTTTTTAATCGCTTATTTCAAGGACTTGTGTTATGTGAAATATGTTTAAAATTTTATCCTTTCTTAAAAAAAAAATTACAATGTTTTGCAAACGATGCAAAACATTGTAAGAATATGACAAAAAATAAATTTAAGGAAAGACAACGTGAGCTGTATGGCTTATAAGATGGAATATTTAATTTCTTGCCTGAAATACATTCATACGTTTGATCATATGATACAGAAATAAGAATGTTTAAACTCAGAATAAATGTTTTACTTGTGAAAATAATTTTGAATTTAGATTATAGTTCCGGTCATTTCGTTAGCGAAGTGAATTGTATTACTCCTATTTTTATCTACTCATAAATAAACAATTAATTAATTTGAAAATTTAATCATTGCCATATGTAAAATATATATAATAATGGTAGAGAACAAAACATTTTCCTAAAAGGAAATGAGAATCTAAATACTTAATTCCTAAAAGTAATACCCACGAATTGTATTTTTATGAACGAAATATCAGTACACAATTAAATAATTTGAATATTTTTAAAATGCAGGTCTTAAAATGTCAATAAATGATTGAAGATTAAAAATGGTAACATTATATTTGTGTTTTTAAAGCTATAGACAGATTATATAATTTGTTTTTATTTATTTGTTCATTTTAAAATGTTGATAATTCAAGACAGCAATTTGTTATCTACAGTACTAATGAATTTCAAAGTACTAGTTAATTTTTTTCCCAAATGCATACTTTCATAATTGTGTATAGCTGTAAATAAAAAAATGTGAATTAAAATAGTATTTTTGGTATTCATTGATAAAAAACTTCAATTACAATAAAAGACTACAATAGATGTTAATCGAAATAGAACTAAAAATATTCTTTCTGGCAGCTATGATCTTTCTCGGAATTCTAAATGGGAATATATACAAGAAAAAAGATTTTTTAAAAAATAAAGTTAGGTTGCTATTTTATCAAAAAGGAATAAAAATTTTTTTTCACTGAAATATCACACTCCTTACCTGTTGTGCATGCAAACGTTTCTTGCCTAGAATCAGACGTTGGTTTCGTTTATATCAGCAGCGCATTGAATGAGAGAGTGAAAGAGAAAGCGAATAAAAAAACTTGGAAGCGAGCAAATATATATATTATTGGATTTGAGTGAAATGTATTGGAGTGGAATTACAATCGAGCCGTGTGGCCGCCACCAGCAACTTATCTGACAGACATATTTTATGGATCTAACTGGCGATTTTATTTATTGGGGAAACGATAATAAATAAAACTGTCTTTCAACTTTCTGTTTTCTTGCTAAGCTGCAAGAAAACTGTCTTTTGGATAACTATAAGGATCTTGAATTCATTGCTTAGTATGAAAAAAAAAATTTTTTTCGTTGCACAGTGGTTATAGCTTTCTCATATCGTATGTGTTGTAAACTTAAAATATAAAATCTGTAGAGAACAATCCTTTTTTGTTAATGGAAAGTAACGATTTTAATATAAAAAATTTCCTTCTTATTGGCAAACAACTTTGAAGTAATTTTTAAAAAAATTCATTTGGCAACAAATGGAACTAGAAGAATTATTTTTTATTGGGTAAATACTAGCGAACTATTTCTTTGTGGAAAAGCTTAAAAAAAAAAGCCTTTATCAAAGTGATATTTTAACAATTTTTTCAAGAAATATTATTAAATGTTTTTAAATAAAAATTAACTTCAGTTTTCCTTTTAAATTATTTTAAAAAAGAAGCATAAATTACTCCTTTTAATTTCTGAATTTTTAAAAAATTTTAGTATTGTTATTTTGATTTTACTATTATCGAATTTCGAGTTTTAATCCAAAATATTATCATGCTGTGAACCACACACACACACACGTTTTCAAAGAAAATCTCATCATTTTGAATTCATCATATATTTAAATAGATTTATAATTGAATCCTGAATATTTTAGGATACTTTGCATTTTAAAATTGTTATAATAGATTTATATTGAAATATAGATTGATTGTTCTTATAAAGGACGTTGCAAATTCATTAAAAATCTATATTTTGCACACCCTCGTTTTAATTTTATATAGTGCACCTTTTATGTAATAACAAGTTAATGTGTGCAGAGCTTGCAGAAATAAAATGCATAAATAGCCTAATTTCATTTTGATTTCTGTCATTGCGATTCACGTATTTTTAAGTTTCCTTTTTTGTTTGGAAACAGACATCATTTTTATTTCTTTTTATTCTGCTAAGTCCTATAGAACCAGCTGCCTTAATAAAAAACGTTTTCCCAAATAGATTGAATTTATTTACTTAAATTGGCGCACGTCTTAAGTGAATAATTTTATAGGTAGTGAAAAATATATTTCTTAATACTAAGTTGAATCTTTTTTTTTCTATCACAAATCATATAGTAAGTAAGATTTAGGCTTTATGTCTCAATAACATTTTTAACCTTTATGGTTTAAAATTTAACGATAATTTACCAAAACCAAAGAATATGCATTTATGGCATTTTGAGATTGATCAAGAAACTAATTTTTAGGAGGAATTTATTAATGTATGACTCATCACGAAATATGTTTTTATTTTTGTATATTTATCTTTAAAAACCCCTATTGCATACCAATGCCAAGAAGAAACTTGTCACGTCGTCTAGACCTACAATTATTTTGTTCCTTTTTCTTAAAACTGGTCTTTCCTACATTTTTGTAATGAAGTCAGTACAGTAAAATATTTGAACTGGCTGTAAAAATCAAAACTTGAAAAAGCATGTAGTTGTGGAATTGAAAACTGCGCAATTAACTTTTACCTCATCTAAACTGATGCTTACAAAATGCTCACTCATTCCACAAAAAATTGTGATTTTATACTCTAGATTAAAGTATTATAATCATCATAATAATCACACATAGAGGAACTATTAAAATATTATATTGCATATTCACTTCTCGCGAAGGATGAAACCTAGAAACTAATTTTTCAATTTAACATATATTGTCATAAATGTAATGTAAGCCCAATCCATTGCTCATGCATCAAATGTAATGAAAACTTAATTTTTAATTCTGAATTCCAAGACTTTTCTTCCTGGTCGATCACAGAATGCATAACTGTAATATAACATATAGGTTTTTGACAATTGCTAACTGCTTTTACGTTTCTCATCATTGTTTTATCTTAGAAAGTGATCTTTTTTTAATTTTAATAATATGATATAGTCTTACAATTATAAAAATAGTTCACACCATTAGTTTATAGTTGTTTCAAGTAAGTACTCTAAAAAATCGTAAGTTCGAGTCTCTCGTTAGTGTTCTGGCTATTTGAACGGTTCAGAATCCCTTTTAAACTGTGGTTTAATTCAGATTAGGCCTCTGTATGCAAAGTCTCCATAGAATATCAATAAACACAAAATCCCACAAATTTAAAATAAAAGAAAAATTAATATAAAAAATAATGATAGTTCCTTCTGAATAAAATAATTGTCTTTTCTTAAGGCTTAAGCAATTTTACTTTACAGTAAAGAAGGAATTTTTAATTATTTTTCAAAAGTTTAAATAGGTAACAGATATTTCATTTAGATTATAGCAAGTACTTTTAGTTGTATCAACAAACTAACAATTTTGATAATTTACATTCAATATATCAAAATAGGAAGAATACATTTTGTTAGATGCTTTCAAAATTAATTTAAAGGAATGTTGTTGGAAAACAAAATCAAAATTATTTTTTATTTAAACTTGATCTAAAAATGCAATAAACTATACTTTCTTAGGAAATACTTTTCAGAAAAATATTTTATTTCCAAATTTAATTGAGTATGATGAGTAAAGTAAACTTTAATTATCTTATTTCTTTATAAGTGTTCCGTTTTTTTTTTTTTTAAACCTAAATCTAATAATTATAAGAATATATTAAAGATTAATTCACTTTGGTGTACAATTATTTTTTAATGTTCAAGAATACTTTTTGAAATAAAAAAATTTTTTTATTCTATCATTTTATCGAGCATTCTCATCAACCTAAAAGAATTCTTGTAGTTCGTCAACCCTAAGAGGCCCAGTATGTGTGCTGTTAGTGGTACCTTTGATGTACGATGGACACTGTTCACGGAGTTTCTTGTCTGATAAACTAAACTCTTGTCCAACGATAAACTTGTGTCACAAAGTGTGGTGTAGTATAACTTCGACCTGAGCATATCATTCGGGGGGCGAATAGGTGGAGGACACTTTTTTTCTTCAGAATTCTATTCACGTTCTTCGCGAACAACATTCGGAACAAGGCCTGGTATCTCTTGTTACTCTGATTTCAACTTTATGCGTTGGATATTGCGACGGACGATTTATCGCTGTGAGGAAAAAATTCTCAGTTGTGGGCAAAACGTGAAAATATATCATCTTATGGACTCTCTAGATTTTATAGTGAAGTGCACATTCCACTGGGAACATACTTGCTTTCTCGCAGAGGTATGTGCCAAATATTGAATGTGTTTTTTCTTCATTTGTTGAACGCTTGTCATTGGAAGAGAATGTCTATATTCTATGTCAATACAGAATGTTTTTAAATTTTAACAGCCAAGTATATTCTATGTTACAATATTCTTTTAAAAGCCGCTAAACACCTAATCAGTTGATCATTTTTCGAATATCAAAAAGTTAAATTTTATTTGTAAAATTCTTTAATGTATTTAATTTTTATTGAATCTTATAGACTTGCAATACATCTTTTTTTCCAAGTTTATTCCTGTTACTGTCTGAAAATTTAATTGCAAGTCTTAACACGTTTTGAATGACTAAAAACTTATTTTTACGTATAAGTTAGCAAAAATAGCACCTAAGACATGTAAAATATTAATATCATGAAATTAAAAAATAAAAAAATTCAGAAATTACTATTCTAAATGAAGCTGAAAGAATATAATTGGTGTTCTTCGAAATTCAATTGTACTTCAAAATAAATTTTAATGCAAAACAAAATGTGTTGATTTAAAATATCATCTTAACGGGTTTGTTTCTAAATTAACTTATTAACTTTGACCGTGGATAAGAAGTCTACATTTTATTAAATAGATTTTGTTAAAAATTGAAATGGAATGTTATCACATTTATTTAATCGAAACATTCTTTTTTCAAAGTAAGGAAAACTATTAAATATTTAAAAATAATTATTTTGCTTTTGACAGTTTGAATGAATCGTTCTCTTAAAACTGTCGTTAACTACATACATTGCTTACGAAATTAAAATTCCCATCAGAACATATTCTACTACTATTTTACTTCATTAAACACCTACAATATGATTAAAAGCTATTACACACTCAAGATTATTAAATTATGTAAAGGAATATTTTGCATTTAATAAAGTACATACCATCTATAATTTGAGGTATTATTTTCTAAGTACTCTCTTAAAAATAAGTTCTGTTCATTGTTATCATTGTCGAACATCAAGCGTGTCGAAACTCATTAAAAAATTATCTCTCTACAGAGGTCGTGTTACTTAAATGTTGATTTCCCAACTTTTCTCACAGCAGAAAGCGAAACTACTTTGTATGAGAATTCAGCTCCTTTCTTGGAGCAGCCATCGTCTTGTCCAGCGGTGAATTTTCCCAGGTGGTACCAAGAGAGACGACACATGTCTTCCCTTTTAGGTAACCTATTTGGGCCCACTTAAACAGGGCATTAATATAACAACAGTGGTTCTTCCGTTACGTCACTGTCAAGGCCAGGTGCAGGTGTCACTCTCGTAACCTCTTCACGTCCACAGGTCCGAAAATTTGTGGATGGTTGTATATTTATCGAAGTGGAAAGCGACCTTATCTTCTATCTCAGGAGAAAGAGGTCTATATTTAAAAGGCAGAGGAATCTTCTCCCTACCCCCTTTCCCTCCTGATGGCAGTTTTTAGGGTAGTCTTCTAGCTCAAAAGTTTATCGCCTGGGTTTTTTAATATTCTTCTCTAAAAGGATTCTTACCTTATCCCCGCGTAATAAAGGTGTACACATTTCCTTTTTGTGCGTTATATCTTTTGCCTAATTAATAAACTTAATTTAGTTGTATTGTGTTCTCAAAACTATATATTTAGTTTATATTTTTTCCCAACTGTTCGTTTTTCAATATTGCAGTTTCATTTAGGATTTATAATGAGTAAAAAATAATTTTAGTTTAAATTAACGCTTTGTCCTTCGGATCCACAGTACATTGGTTCGATTCCCAGCAAGAGCGTGGATGCTTGTAATAATTTGGGATCCACCTCAAAAACTGTAGGTTCATTTTTAGTTAGGTCACATGCAAAAAGAAATGTCCATTGAAGGATAAACAACATAAGCTTTTTTTTGTTAAATGTCAGTATAAAGTTATTTTTAATTACAGAGTATATTGCTTTATAAATACTAAATTATGATTCTAGCAATGAAATTATTGTGGAGAGCTTGGTAAACTTCAATTTTACTACATTAATCAATACTTAAAATAAATTTTAAATATTTCTTAAGTCGTATTCCTTGCAATTATGCAGAATACTTAGTTTATTATTCTTATCATCCCAAAGTATTTAAAAGGCTGCTCTTTTATATCTGTTCAGTTTAACATTAAACTCGAACCCTAAAATATAACCCTCAATTTTTATTTTATCACAATGTATACTATCATAAAAACGATCATACGCATTTTTTATAATTGTTGCTTTTGAAGTGATAAAATTACTTTATTATCTTATATTAAAAAAATCTTTTAACTACTTTTTTGCCAAACTTACATTTACTAATCTTTTTTGTGCATCATGCTATTTTATTAAAATAGTTTGCATTAATTTTTGCGGTCACTATTGCAAAAAACTATTTCTTCATGCAGTCAATGATTATTTTTCTGCATTTGATTAAATTTTTGTTTATTATATATGCTTTATGGTTTCGAGAATTCGAAGCTTAATACTGATTATTAGGAATATCTTATTAAAACAAAGCAATTAAATACTATTTTTTTAACCTCTTGGTTAATGCATTTTTTATTTTTATTATAAATTCGAATTTTTAAAGTTCCTTCAATTAAGTCTCATTTATCTTAACACATTTTTGCAGCAAAATAGATTTGCTGTTTTACCTTGAAAACCGTGATAACGATTTGAAACACAATATATATATATATATATATATATATATATATATATATATATATATATATATATATATATATATATATATATATATATATATATATATATAATATCTTTAATTCAAAAATAGATTATTTTGTTTTTGATGTGTTGATTTTTCAATTTTTAGAGCTTATTCCAGTTTTTATAATTTAATGCTATGATAATTAAAATATTTTTGTTTTATTGATTATAAATGCAAGAAGATCTTCTTTTAAACGAAATGTTTCATGTCCTTAAATATAAATATCCGAATCCGACAGAGAAATACTAGATTTTAATCTTTAAAGATGAGTAGAAGAATTTTTTTTTCCCATCGTCATAACGAATAATTTTAAAAGTATAAAGATTTTTCTTAGTAAATTAAAATATTTTAATTTACAGTTTTTTTTTTATGTTTTGCTATTGTATTTGTTTTAAAATTAACTATCACTTTATGCCTAGATTATGTTCATATTTTTATCTGCAAATAGGACTACATAGAATCCCCCTATCTTTTTCCACTCCTACAATGTAAATTAAAAAATATTTATATTTTTCCAATTTTGACAAAATCACTTTTTGCCCATTGTAAGGAGCGAGTTTTCGGTTTTCCTAATATGGTGTTCAAAGATGCTTTGGAATGCATATGGAAAAAAAAAACGTGTTTAGTATTTAATAACTTTGTAACTGAAGAAATTTATAAAGCATTCCACACTTCATTTGATTTATTTTTAGTTGATATAAAACATGGGATTTTATTACAAACAAAGCCTAGATAAATATATTCATCATCATTAAATAATATATATATATATATATATATATATATATATATATATATATATATATATATATATTTCGTCAAATAAATCATAATTTTTCCCCGAAAGATAGGTATATGTTTATTCATAATCTCAAACAATTCTCAACAATAAATATTGTAAAGATTCATTTTACTATTATCAATTTGTAATTCAATGCGCATCCCTTTTCCATCTCTTTCTTGAAATTTATTTCTAAATACTTTCTCCCAGAATCTAATCTAATATATATCAATAGTATCAGCCATTGGTATGTATGTAAGAAAAAGATTCCTACTCTATCGCCCACTATTCTTCCGACTCAAAGATACAAGCTGAATGTGTCCTGAATTTATTTGAGCTTTTCGTCGCTCTGTAATCACTGTATTATCTGTGGAACCGAAATTTAGCTAAGTGTCTAGCTATTTGTATATCGACAATTATACCGCTCTTTCAACCTGCTTATAGAGGGAATTCTTCATTCCAATAATGACTTCTAGGGAGATAAGTCGAGAAATCTTATAAAGAAAAATTGATTGCCGGACTAGGCGAAAAAAAAACATAGATGTCCCCATACAAGAAGACTTATGTGGGGACGGCACGTGTGCTTGGTTTCTCAATGAACAGACTCTTCACGTTACCGTTTTTTTTTTTATTTCACCAGTTAAAAAAAAAAGAATAATTCTGTTTATCTGTCAGAGCTTCAAGTTTCACGCTGAGGTTGCGATTACGGCTCATATTCTAAACTGTCGGATACCGCAGCGTGTTGCCATCAGTCGCTTAAAAATTCTCCAGCCTTGTTCTTTACGATGGTCAGTCGTGGGAGAAGGAATCTTTCGTAGTTTCTCTCGCATTCGAATCTTAATATTTTTTAATGCGATAATCGTGTGTAGATTGTTAATATTTGCCAGAAACAAAATAAGAGTAGTTGCTATAATTATTTGCTCACTTAAAGTTATTTAAATAAATTTTACTTAATTTTTCTTGAGTAAAATTTCTTAATTTGTATAGTCTGCAGTATGATTGTCATTTAAAATCTTTTTTCTTTTATTTATGATGCTCGAAAAAAAATAGCAATTCAAAAATATTTTAAAATAAATATTTTGAAACAATTTGAACGCGCGAATAAATCTTTTCTTTCTACAATTATGTATAACGAACTATAAATATAATTAAAAGATCATACATTAACGTTCAGATATTAAATTTCGAAATCTTTCAATATCTTTATTACAAAAATTAAAAATCGTAAAATATTTTGATATTACATATGAATATATAATATTTGTGTAAAATATCGATTCGCCATTTACTCATAATTTAATAAAATTTAATTTTAATTAAATCTCTTCTCTGAAACTGCTTATTATACTTAATTTTCATTGGATTAATTTTAACTTCAGAAGGGCATTTTAACACAAAGAATTCTAAATTGTCAAGAAATCTAAATTTGCAGTATGCAATTAATGCTCAGTAATTAAAATTTTTAAATTCCTTTCACGAAAAAATTATATTGAAAGCTTTTATATATATATATATATATATATATATATATATATGTTATTTGATTAAATAAAAACGGAAATACATGGAAAATACTCATTAAATCACCAAAGCTCTAGAGATATCTTTAGGACGTATAAAATGGTTTCTCGTTTTTCCCACACCAACGTTCAGGCCAAAGTAGGCTGGTTATTCAGCAAATACGTGTGAAGATTAGAATTACGAAAGCGCAGGAAAGTCGAGCTGCGGAATACTAAATGCTTTTCGAAGATCGACAATTAGGTTTTTAGCGACTCATAATCTATACGGTTAATATGCTGTTGCCACTAAAGAAAAAAATCCAGTCGGCAGATGTTCTCGCGATCAATTACTCGAAGGAGGCAAATGGCGGAAGTTGTAACTTCTCGTTTGCCTTCGTTAGCCTCCCGATGCGAAAACAAAAGAATATTAAAAACTCATCCCCAAAAATAGGCTTACTTCCTAAGCAGTAATGATAGAGGGTGGATACGCCCGGCGACGATTACTGATTATCTAAGTAAAGCGCAAAGGTCAAAGAGCACTACAACTGCTTCCTTCGGTAAAATGCATAACGCGTGATGACGAGCCGTGATTTAATGATGCTATGGAATTGCTACATTTCATATAGATGCACTCTCGCATCATTTAAATAAATGATTCGATAAAAAAAAATAACACAAAATCAATGCTTTGTGTTTTTATTTATTTATTTATTTTTGATGAAAATTTTATATTTTTCCTAAATTATATTTGCAAATTTGAGATTTCTTCCATGCCATTCATTAGCTTTGTTAAATCTTCGATTTAAATAATAGATCAGAGTTGAATTTTGTAAAGTGATTGCGTGTGCAGAAATTTCACTCTATCTGCTCTAAGCACCTACCATGTAATTTTTAACCTATTATTCCCCTTATTTTTATTTGAAATGAACCATTAAGAATTATTCAAGATCACATTGTCAGAACTGCAAGTTGATAAAATTTAAGTGAATAGAAATTATGAATGTGAGCTATTTGTGTATCTAAAATTTAAATCAATAGGAATTATATATATATATATATATATATATATATATATATATGTGTGTGTGTGTGTGTGTGTGTGTGTGTGTGTGTGTGTGTGTGTGTGTGTGTGTGTGTGTGTGTGTGTGTGTGTGTGTGTGTGTGTGTGTGTGTGTGTGTGTGTGTGTGTGTGTGTGTGTGTGTGTGTGTGTGTGTGTGTGTGTGTGTGTGTGTGTGTGTGTGTGTGTGTGTGTGTGTGTGTGTGTGTGTGTGCATGCATGTACGTGCATGCACGCATACGTACTAATATTTTAGTGTGCACTAAGTCATCTGTGTTTTTTATGCATATGAATTTTGCTGCATTATGCTAGTGGTCTGAAGTTTTATTTGCCCAAAACTTACAATCATTTTCTACAAATCTTTTTTCAAAGATGATGGTCGAATGGTGTTTTTACCTACATACATTTGGGTGGGTTTGATTTTTTAGTTTTGACAATGTTGTTTATAATTGACAAAAAATTAAATCCTAATTCAAAACTATTACTAACATAGGTATAGTATAAAAAAAAAAAAAAAAGAAAATGGTGAAATTATGTTTGGCATTTTTTGTAATGAAAGATATAACATTCACATATATTTCATACTAATATTTAAAGAAGACTGTAAAGCAGAGATTTATTTTGCTTGCCGCTATACGGTCAACTTTTACATAAAATATCTCTTGAATGCTACGAAATGCTAATTTGAAGCAGATTCAAACATCCACACCTGAAGTAGGAATTGGAACCCACGTACTGTTGAATATAGCACTTAAATGCTGTGGATACCCACATGTTCTCAGCTGGTGATATTGCCCGAAAAGTGAAGAGATTATAATTTTTCCTGCATACAATTTTTAAATATCTTCAATTTTATCTTAATGAAAAAGCTATGGTCTTTGCTTTGTTTTTATTTGTTGATATTGTTGATACATAAATAATTAGTTTTATAGCTATGATCTAATTCATATAAAGACAAGTGATGAGTTATGTGTTGAAAACTTATTAAAACTTTCCTATTAAAATTGTGACTGAAATTCAAGTCTTTCCACAAACACTGGTGTTAGGATTATTTGAAATAATTCATAAAGTTCGCAAAGGAAAAAGAAAATGTTTAATAATACAGGAAGTTTTTAAAAACAAATGAAATCTTTACTTGACTTTTGTAAGTAATATCTTGTAACAGTTAATATATAAAACTAATTTATTAAATATAGAACTCAGATCCTGAAAGGTAAAGTCATTTTCAGCCGCGCAACAACCACCTATTCCCATTACCTTACAAGGCAAGTGTCCCGATGCCTTGAAAATTTCCAGATATGCCGCTTTGTGTTTAATTATAGCTTCAAGTTTGAATCTGGTTTGTTCCAGTCTAACCCTCGCGTTTCCCAAACGCAGCAGCAAGTGAACATTGGATCGACTGAGCAATTAATTTAAGAATGAGAAATGCTGAGAATGTTTGTACGCCAACTGAGCGGAGAAGAAAAGGAAAGAAGAAAAAAAAAAGTATCATTACTACGGATTCTTTATTTTTTTTTCCTACAAGCATTATTCCTTTTGTAACTGTTGAGTCGGGGGTTTATTTTTGAAACCAGCATCTTGCGAGGGTGGCACATTTTAGAGTGAGACAATAAATTCCACGAGACACAATGGATGAAATGCTTCCCCCTCCCCCACCCTTTGCACGATCCCCTCTTCACCCACGTCTCTCTCCCATATACTGTTTTTAGAATGCCCACCGCAACAATCACTTTGCACCAACACTGAAAACAATCGCGGAGAAAGAAAGATAAATAAAAAAGAGAAACTTTGGAAAAAGCAATAAGAAGGGCTATCATCAGAGTGGGGAATTAAAAACAAAAAAAGCTAGGACGTGCGAATGTTTGGGCACTCCTGCCAACAAATTTGGCTCGTTGCCTTTAGGTAATAGGCTGTGTATACATATGTCCAAGGAACACCGAAAAGCTTTGTCTCCTAGTTTACAATTAACCACAAAACTAACTAATCGAATAAACGACAAGTAAAAGGTTAAATTGATGTATTTCGTTTCATAATAAATACTTGTTTGTGATACATAGAATGCTGTCATACGTGAGAAAATTGCTTTATTTATATAAGATATGACTTTTACAAAGTGTTTGGTATATAATTGACAGTATTTTGCATTTGGGTTTATTTTCAGATTAAGTGGGACGCAAAGTGAATTCCTTTTATGAGATAGAAACAGAGACATCAGATTCCCTCAAATACAGCTGACAACTTTATGAGAAAGATGTTGAGGTCATCATGGCTGAGAGTCTGAGCCTGGTCTCGGACCTTGGAAACGACATGACTACAAGTACTGCAGAAGATGATGACGGTATGTACAGCATCTTCATATTATCCTATTTCTTAGTCAAAATTCTTTTATTTTTGTGCATGCACTCATACCAATCTTTGTTCCAATTAGGCAGCAAATCAGCTCCGTCTCCTTCCATCGCTTCCACCAATCAGGGACCAGTTGGAGAATATTTTAATGAGAATACAACCCGAAAACGAAAGAGATTGAGTGCTGTTTTGGATAAACTGACAACACAAGTAATTTATAAATTTGTTTTACAGAAATGTTAATTTTGTGCGATATGTAGCCTCTGCATTACAGTGATTATTTTACAAGACTTTCTTTTTATTAAAATATTTTGTGTGTAGTTTGTTCTCAATAATAGTTTAAAAAACGAAAAATCCCAATGATAGATTTACATGCATAATTGTAAAATGTATTTTTGTTAGATCAAAGGCAAACAAAACATTTTCTTCAAAAAAAATTAAACTTACTTTTTTGCTTAAATATTTTGAAACTTTTAACGATAAGACATATTTTATATGGATGTTTCATATTACGCGGAATAAAATACCAATCTTAAATACTCCTCAAATTAATCTGATTCAGAAAAAAATCATATTATGCGTAAGACAGAATTGGCTTACGCGCGTTAATAATCACTTTCATCATCAGACTCTTTAATATCATTAAATTTTTGATATTTATGGATAAGATAATTTGATCCATATTCTGAATATTGGTTAAAGAAACAAATAATTTATAGAATTTTATTACGGTTTTTTTTTTTTTTGGTGATATTTTTTTATGTTCATGTATATAAATTACAATTGCTTACTAAATATATAAAATGCTGCAGAAATAACTATGAAAAATCAATGCATCAAATCACACAGTCAATCATTTCTGTGATTATTTTTGAATCATTTATCATCATTTCTACCCTTATTTGTTCTAGATAGGCACCATTTTGTCTTCCTATGAATAAAATCAATTTACAGAGATTTTGCTCACACTATAATTCTGTCATATTCTTGCGCTTATTTTTAAATAATCTAAAATGGTGTTTGTTATGAAATAAAGGGGAAATTCGATCTTACGTAATTTTTATAATATTTTCGCAGGTTGAGCGCCGAAGTGTTGACTCAACGTCATCTGAGGATGGTGGACACACTAGTAGTAGCCCAAGTGAAAACAATGTATTTTTACCTAATCCAGAAAAATCATTTAGGACCGATGAAGCAATTGCACCACGATCAAAAATGAGAGCGCTTCCTGAGAAAGTGAGTAATATTAGTTTTCTATGTCAAAAGAATTAGTGATTTGTAATGAAGAAAGCTTCTTAAAGCTAATGTTTTCTTATTAAAATCAGGAATATGAATGCATTCTAAAATCTGCTTAAGTAAATCGATATTCATTTAAAGAATTTTTCTAATAACTGTGAGTTCATGTTGCGACAAAGGCTGTAGTTTAAAAAATCTTTATCTGATGCAATTTTTACTTTAAATTTCTCTATATTCTCTCCTGCTAATTATAAAGGAAAAACTACCCATAGAATTATATTAATCTTTTATGGCATTTATCAATTTGATTGGTCTCAACTATTTCGTGTTTAATTTTTTTTTTTTTTTTTTTTTTTTTTTTTTTTTTTTTACGCGTGGTGTTAATTTTTTTCTTTATTTTTAGCAAGCCTCTCTTGATTCCGAGATGAGTCACTGCGTGCAAGTGAAATTAGATCTGCTGGATGCTGCTGAAAAGAGCGGTGGCTTGCCTGCTGGACAATCACTCCAAGTGGAACCCTCCCCTTTGCTTTCACCTGAGGAAGGTGGGGGAACAACGACCTTCGGGGATTGTTCTCCTCTGAGGAAAGTTCCGTTCCGTTCTCACACAAAGAGGGAGAGCGGCAGGTCTCTCACAGGTATCTGTGCCCCCTCCTTGGCAGGGGGGCTGGGTGTTGAGACACCCCCCAAGGAGGAAGATGTGGATGGAGAAGACGACGCATTCAGTTCGCCTTCAGGCAACAGGCTGTCGAGTAGTCGCCCAACACCGCTCCAGATATTGCCGTACCCCCAGGGATACTACCCGCCACCACATCTCCCGCATCCCTTCTTGCTCTCGCATCACTCTTTCTCCCGAGAAAGTCCCGTTGTCATGGGCAACGGGGCATCGGTGGGAAACACCGCAATCTCGCATCATCTGAATACAAGCATCCCCAGTTTCCCTATCTGTGACTGTCATCTTTGCCGTGGACTGGCTGTTCAAACTCCAGCTCATTCCTTGGATTGGGATTTCACTACTGACCAACGAGCATTCATTCACAAGATGATGGCCGCCGGTGGTCCCATGACTCCAGTTTCCCCTATCACGCCGCCATATAGCACATTGTTACAAAACAAATTGGAACTCTACTACCGAAGGAGAAGTCATTCTGACTCAGATCTGAAACAGTGGCTGGCAGATTCCGGAATGACCGGTAGTGGTGGTGATGCATCCAGTCATCCACATCTCGGAATGCACCCGGCGATGCCACCTCCTCCCCCAAGAGACTCGCCTGTCGAAGGCTACAATTTAACAGCCAGAAATGGCAGACCAAAACCTCTGCATATACCTCAAAAAGGAGGCAGTTTAGACTCTGACCACAGCTCTACGACTCCTCAAGATTCACCCTTGGACCTTTCAGTCAAATCAAATACACCGGCAAGCTCAGATTCGACATCGTCTTCAAACACATGTTTTCCGCTTTCACCTTTAACTAGGGATTTCTCTGGAGATTCTCAAAGTAGCCCTAGGGATTCCTCTGGTGGGAGTCCATTCGACTCTCGAACACCGCCTACGATGATGTCCACTCCAAAGATGGAGCCATCTGTGTTATCGCCTAGAAACGTGAGTCCAGTAGTTGAAGTTGTAGCTCCTGGATCTGACGTAGCATATGTATGCCCAATTTGTGGACAGATGTTCTCATTACATGATCGATTAGCTAAACACATGGCTAGTCGCCACAGAAGCCGCCAACAAGCAGACACAACGACGTCTTCATCGACCAAAAGTTATATGTGCGACGTTTGTAAGCGGTCATTCGCTCGTTCGGACATGTTAACGCGTCACATGAGATTACACACAGGCATCAAGCCTTACACTTGTCGTGTTTGTGGACAAGTGTTCAGTCGGTCAGACCATCTCAGTACTCACCAACGGACTCATACTGGGGAAAAACCTTATAAATGTCCCCAATGTCCATATGCAGCTTGCCGCAGAGATATGATAACGCGTCACATGCGGACTCATGCACGATACGAACTTCCTGACAGCAGCTCTAGTTTCGACGATCCTGTGGCACCAATGTCTTCATCTTCACCACCACGCATTAAAGGAAGTCCGCCGCCTCTCTTGGCAATGGAAGAAGGGAATCCGTCTGCCTCACCAGTTCATAAACTCAGTGCCTTGTGTGTCCGTAGTCCAGCCGAAGCAGGATTGGGACAAATATCCAACAATGACTGAACAGACAATTCTTGCTGGTGAGTTCATTTTCTTTTTATTAAATTGCACTCGTTGTATGTATATGGTTATTCATTTGTTGCTTATAAAACGAATTAACTAGTTTTATCAGCATTATAATAACTCCTGCTCTTTCAATCTGAGAATTCATAGGATTTTATGTAATTACAATATATGAGTAATTTTATTTCGGCTTCTATTAATATATTTTCAATTAAGAAACTTTTTTAACGACTAGATCAATTATACTGTAACTGTAGAGTGAATTATTTTCCACAGAGAAAAGAAGCACTGGTGTATTTATAAATTGCTGTAATAAACAGTTTTCTATTTTTGTTCCCGATATCTTGTAACTGTGAAGCATTACTGAAGTTACATACGCAGTTTGGAAATAGGTCATGTGTGTGCTTGTGTGGTTTTCTTTCTGTTTTAATTTGTCACTTTTTACTCTTTACCTCTGATTTTAAAATAGTCTATAAAACACATATAGGTATTAGACATCTTATGAACAAAAGTCGCATGTATTGATATTATTCACACCATTTTTTCGCACCCCCTTATAAATTTGAAATTATGCGCTTACGTATGATTCCAAATTTTTGTATTCGATTATATTCAATTCATTGATATAGATTTATCTCGGTAAGTTGTTTTGTAGTCAACTCTAATGCATGAGCCATATTTTCTTGATCCACACTTTCCTTCTGGTTCAAAGTTATTCATCTTAGTTCATGGCAGTTTAGTAAAAAGATATGTGGGGGTGACGAGAAAGGATTCTTTTGTGTTGAAAACGTAACTAGAAACTCCTGAGGTGGTGACCCTTGACCTCGCACTTTTCGGACAAACCTTTCCTAGCTCCGGAGAGAAATACCTGGACGGGGATAGCGCCTGGCTTAAATTTTTGTTTGTGTTTTTTCCTTTAAACCACCTACACTGCTTTTCTGTGGAGGGGAGAAGAAAACTCTTACCTTTTATGTACGGCATTTATGTGGCATTTTCCTTGGTACTACATTCCATCTAGCTGCTCATACTTCATTGTTGTTCATTGTATTGCATATTTTTTTTTATTTGGCCATCGACTGTCTGCCGCCCCTTCTTTTTTGTTGGCTAAAGCGAGAGTATTTCCATTATTTTTCATTGTTATGACCCTCCCCCGCGTTCTGTGTTAGGGTACATTTAAGGGGTTGTACGTCTAAAAAATATTTGGCTAAAAGAAAATAATCTGATCAGGGATGATTTTTCATACTAAATTTAAGAAAAAGCCCATTTTTTTAATGACTTATTTGAACACGTGTTGCCTAAAAATTAAGATATAACTATTATGATCAATAAATATTTATGTTGATTAATTTCTCAAATATAATAGTTCATAACAAAGCTGTAATTATTCTATATATATTTAATTTAATCTTTCTATGTAAAATGTCATTTTTCGGTGATGTCCTAAAATTTTCAAAAATAATCAAGCAATGAAGGAAGGATATACTACCACTAAATCTGCAGTAAAAACTAAATCTTATGAGATATTAGCATAAAAAAAATAATAGTTCACTAAAAAATTAATTGATAATTTTTATTTAATCTTTGTAAAAGCACAATTTAATTTTCTTTTTCTTTCATTAGTCTTTAACTCTTTGCGCCTCTTCAAACAAGCATAATTTTTCGTCGATTTTATCTTGCATACTATTGAAATCCAGATTTAGAACACTCAAATAAACTACGGTAATTTCTTATTCTTGAGACTCACTATGTGCAAATTAATAACATAGAATAAATAAATTATTCCCAGGAAAAGTTATGAGAAAATCGTATATTTTTTCTCTTCTCTCTCTCTCTTTTTGGAGATGGTACCATTTGAAAAGAACAAAGAGTTGGTTTTCTTGTATTTAAAGCTGAGTATAGTTGTTTGCTTACGGGGGAGTAATTTGCTGAGGTTGCACGCGTTGTGACTTGCCAAGTTGGTAGGTTTTATTTTTATTAGATTTCTTTCCACTTTCTACACCTCTTCATCTTTTTCAACTTTTGCAATCAGAGTGTAAAGAATGAATTTTTCTGAGTTGTAATCTTATAGTTTGGATGAGGGCCCTGCGCAGATTTTCCTTTTCATTAAACGTTGTTAACTATAACGTCATTTCTGCAATTAGGCGCTTGAAGGATGAAACTTTCATCCACGCTTCACTGAATTTAACAGTTATTCTGTTACAAAAGCAATTTGTCAGGCTAAATGCTTTTCAACTTTCATTTGTAATGTCGGTTTCCGGTTGCGTACCATTCCAAAATTTTGGCTAATTTCACAAAGCAGCCAGTCATTAAAATTGCATTTGCCGCGCCGTGGAAACATTGTTGTTACATGGAAAATAACAACTTACGAAACAATTTCACCTATTTTAAACTTCTACTTCAAAAACTGGCTATAACATTCATCAAAACGAAGTCTGTATGCGTACATTATTAATTGACTAAATTTCAATCTCTTTTGGTGTTTCAGTTTGCATAAAATCAGAAGTATACGGGAAATAAAAGTACTATGTGTGTTGTACATTAAACAAATTTTTTACATTTATTATTTTTTTGTATCATACTTATTTTGTTAACATTTGCACATTAAGAAATACATATTTTTAACTGAGAAATTAATAAATTTATTTATAAATAGTATAAATATGGAACTGTATAAATTTCGCGATCAGTGATATTCAATTAAATTGTCAATTTATTCAAATTGAAATATTAATATTTATTTTATATTTGTTATTCATAATAGCTTGAACAAATTAAACATATATATTGAATTGATTAAATTATTTTTGTTTCATACGATGTTCTAATGAAACTTAATAGCTTGCTTTTTTGTGCTTTCAAAGGATGAAAAGAATTGAAATAATATTTTAGAGATATATAAGCAAAATAATGTTTTTAAAAAATGTATTTTTCTTTTATTTAAAAGAAACGCTATTTAAATTATATTACTCAAGATTATCTAAATTTGTATATTGACATTTGCCAATCAACTCATAATGAATAAATGGAAACTTCTAAAATTTAGGAAATGTTGTTTTTAGATTGCATTGATAAAATATCCACCTACTTTGCCTTGAAAATATTTTTTAAGGCCAATTTTTTGTTTCGAGGAATTTAAATTTGTTGAAAAATAACAGGTTTCAAAAGAGACGCCGTGTTTCATTGTTACATTTCTTGTTGTAAAACTTGACAGAAAAGCTCTTTAAAAAAAGACGTGGGGGTAAAAAAGTTACAATGACAAAAAGAAGATGGAACGAATTGTAAAAAAGATAGCTCCTCTAGTCTCTTTCTCGCTTTTGATTGTTTGCCTTAATGTCTGTTGGCTAACGCTCAGAGAATGCTTAAGCTCCCTTTTTTTCACCCATTTTTTTTCTATTTCTTATGTTTTAGGACATACTCTTTCAAAATGTTAACATCTTCAGAGAAATAATTAATAGGTTTATTTTGCTAAGACCGAGAAAAAATTGAAAATGTTTGGAGATTACTTTGCTTATTTTCATTATTATTATTTATAAAAAATACACCATCTTACGATGTTTATTCATTAAAAAACGAGCATATTCAGCACAAATTTCATTTCGCATTGTCTTAGCGAAAAGTTCCGTTACTATGTTAACAAAGTAATCTATTTTTAGATTTTACGTAAAATGCAGACAGCTTTTTATTGCAAAGCAAATGCCTCTGAAGCTCCCCTTTAATTTATTTCAATTGTTTTCTTAAGAAATGGGTTTAAAATGCTTTTAGTTATATATAAAATTAGATGTCATTTTACAGAGCTAAAATCGCCACATTAAATAAAGCATTATCTCATTCATATGAAATCTGGAAAAAGTATATAAATCAAAGTAATTAATAAAATTTTAAAAAAATATTTTAAGGCAGTGTATTTTTAAATATTATTTCTATATATAATTTTGATTTATATATAAATTTAGTTCTAAATTAAATTATTCTAGTTTTATTCTCAATTACTGCTTTTCACTGTAGCCTATTAAGTGTGGTAACCAATTTTTGAAACTTCAACGCAAATGATTATCTTTGTTTTCAAAATTACATCTTGCAATTTTCTCATACAAAAGATAATAGGTATCTGGAACAGTATTATAAATTTACAAAAATTTTTAGACTTGCATTCATGCTTATCAATACAAAATACATTACCTGAACATATTTTTTTTAACTGATTTATCAAATAGTTTTTCCAGCTCAATGGTTAGTGTTCTGGCTTTCAGTATATCTTATCGTGAGTTTAATTCTGTCTTCAGGCATAGATGATTCTAGAGGTTCTTGAGTTCACTTTAAATTTTTGAAAATGATCTTTATCTGCAAATAGTGAATGAATTGAGACAAATCAATCAAATCTACCTATGAGTGAGAATGTTTGTATACTTCGGAATCCAATGACTTAAGCCACAGACTCAGATATGTTAATCTTTTAAATTTCTTCTGCAAAAATAACCTTAAAAGAAATCAAATTACCTCGCTTAAATTGCTTTCATGTTGGTTTTACGATTATTCAAACTTTCGCTCTTTTTCATATTCTGAATTATTGGATTCAGGTTCCTTTAAATACACAATATGCTACATTTTATTATAAATTAAAGCTGTTCTTAATGTTTGATACTCTATCATAAAATATTTATTGTAATAGAATTTGAATGAGGTTAGTAATAATGTGTGTGTGTGTGTGTGTGATTTTTGAAATAAATTAAAAAATTCTAAGTTTAGACTATTACCTATAATTTTTAAAAAGGAATTCTTGGTAATTAGCTTCTTCTGTCAGAAATAAAAATAACTTTTGGGAAAATTCCTTTTATTAATTTACGATTCTTTTCTAGTTAATATATATATAATATTGCATTTTCCTTATTTAAATTTCTGGTTCCTTATTTTAATTTCCAAACGATCCCTTTTGAAATCGTGAATCTTGGTAATCGGATGAAAGAATGAAATGTGGGGGAAAGGGAAGGGTGGACAAAACGTCCAAAGCAGCAGCACGCAATGTATGCGGGCGGAGCAGCGCCTAACAGATGGCGCCATAGTCGACGGACTACCGTTGACCTCCTCGAGTGACCCCAGGTATACCTGTTGTCCCGTCACAGCATGATAGTTGATGGCTGAACTATTCTCGAAAAAGGAGGAGGAGTAGAGCAAAAAATATAATAATAACAAAGTGGCGGGTATTTAATTAGACTGGGCTTTTTCTCCCACAGACTATGTGTTGCCATTCTGTGAAGAAGAAATAAGAAAGTGCCGTGGTTAAAAATGCACTTAAGGACTTTGATAAATTAATTATTGAATTCTTTTCGATTTCCGCGGAATTCTTTCATGACTTGTTGGAAATACTTCTGTTTCGATTATCTGCATTCACTATTTAATTTGAATATGTTTGCGAAATTTGTTTACTTAATAAATTCTTTTTGTTATAAGCCAATTATGCTGTTATTGAAGTAAATTAATTCATAGCTTCTATTATTCGAGCACCAATTAGTTTCACCAACAAATTTAGTAAAAAAATGTTCCGAAAAATTGTTATTTGAATAAAATAGAAAGAATCTGTTGGCTGAGAAAAGATATTCAAATTTAAAGCTGAGAATTTAATTTTCTCAAACGCATTAATATAAAAGAATAAAGCTATCATGCTATATGCTTTTTTATCCTTACAAAGAAAGGATTTTTACGTATACCATACTGAATACATAAATTTGCTTTAGATAAAAGTTAACTTTTTATCATTTAAATATTTGATTAAATGAAATATTCTTAATCATTGATATTCCGTATTTGACATAGTTAGTTGTATTCATTCTTTTTAGACGACCTACTTGTTTTAGTTGGATAGTATACCCTGAATATAATATCTTTTAATAAAAAAAGCTGTTAAATTAGTTGATAGTTATAGTTATTTGCAAATATACGTACCTTTTTTTATAAATTAATTAGCATTTTTTTAAATTTTAGTTGAAATTTTCATTATTTGAAAAAATGATTTTCCTTTAACAAAAAAAATTTTTTTTTATCTTTGCAATTGATGCATTTTTAACTGCAAGATAGCTAATCAATTATTTAGTTATTTTTAATTAAATACAGTTGTTCACGTGAAGCCATATAAAAAGATATATCAGCTACAAATATTGTAAGACTTAGCGGGCTCGACACAATTGCGGAACATATGACAAGAGGAAGAGAAAAAGAAGGGAGATCTTAGTCCGGAAATAGAGCTAAATTCTTCATAACAAAAGAACTGCGACTTGCGAGCTAAAATTACTTTATTCTCTCTTTCAAAAGAAGAAAAAAATATCTAACTCCCCCACTTTGTATTTCGATTTTTTTTTTTCAAATAATTTTTATGCAATGTGCAATTTATGATAATATTGAATTTCTTGTAATTTTTTATTCCTTGCATTTATGATTCGATTCATTTTGTATACTATATATTTGTAACTAGAAGACTTAATAACCATATTTGTTAATACCTCTATTTGGGAGCTATCATATTGCGAAGACAACTGTATTGACGTTATATTGAATTACACAAACGTTTCTAACTTTTATTTACTATGAGCATTTCATACATTTGACGCTTATTTAAACAGTATTTGTATATAAATAATATATAATTATATAAAATAACTGAATTATTACTACTATTAACTTAACAAAATATTATTTAAAAAATATGTTCGCGGATTTTATTCGACGATATATTCTTAGCTAAAGTTAAATTTTTTTTTTATAAATTGTTGAAAATTTTGTTTGAGAAATAATCCAATAAAATATAGATCCATTGAAAATTATTTCATTTATTTTAAGTATATTTTCTCATTTGAAATATTTTAGAAGAAAAAAATATGACAAAAAATTGATTAATTGTGCTGCCCTCTATCGAAATTATTTTAAACTGATTTATTTTCTGACAAAAATTACATAATTATTAATTCTAATGTATTAATCATTCTTTTTCTTTTTCATAGGTATAAAGAAAATTCATTACACTTGTCAGAAGATAACCAAGAATTATTTGTGTGTGTGACTTTTATTTTTGAATACAGGAGAGAAAAGAAAAGACTTATTTTCTTAGAACTTTTGAGTGCAAAGAGGCTAAAAAATATATATATCTACAAACTGTTAAATATAAGCAAATTCGTGATATCAGTATATATTATTATATGAATGATTTCTGAGATTTTTATATAAAACATTATGTGGGAGCATTTGATAGAGTTTGAACTGTTAAAAAAAAAAAAAGTATTCGTCTCATATTTTAAACATGTTATTGCAGCAACAATAAGTTTAAAGCTACTGGTATTGAATGATACAGCATATATAACGCAGTTTTTCACAAAATAAGTAGAACTGCACTGATAGACAAAGCATTATTTTATGCCGATTTCTTTGAAAAAAATATTTATCGAAATCAAATACTTTTAAATCTTAAAAGTTTTTAACTGCTTTTTAAAAATATTGCTTTTGCAAATGCAAATAATATAAAATTATTCACTTTTATCATTCAGTACCAGTGTTTTGAATGAAAAAATCAAATGTTTGTGCAGAAAGTCTAATTTTTGGAAAATTTTACATGAAATGAAATATTTCAAATTATTTAATTGTTAATAATTGTTACTAAATAGAACATTGTGCTAAAGAATTTATAAAAGTGATGCTTATAAAAATGTTTATCCTACCATTAATATAATACGTTTGTTTCACTGTTGAAAATTTTAAAATATCTCAAAGCTAAGGTTAAATGTACGACAACAATTGTAGTCAATCTGAACAGAAATGAATTGTTAATTTATTATTAATTGTAAAATCTTATTATTATTAATGTTACGAATAAACATCAAATGAAATAAATATAGTTGGATTCAATGATAAAAATATTAGAAACTGTTTTAAAATTTGCCAAATATTATATTTATATAAATGGTTGAAAGAAAAAATTATTTTCTTAATGTTTATGAGTGATTTAAATAGTGCTATTATGTGGTTAATAATTTCCTACTTTTGTTTATTCTAAATTTTAATTTTTATGAAAAAAAATCATTAGAATTTTTCTTTCCTCTTTTCTAAAATGCATTTTTATTCTTTATTCTGAACTGATTTAAATGACATGGATTTGAATGGAATGGATGTAACGATGGAGAACTTTGTGCGAACTCCAATAAAATGTGTGTGTTTTGAGTATAAAAAAATCTTCTATAAAAAAAAATAGTAAAGTGTTTCTATTTTTGTGCCAAATCCAGAGCTATAGTTGCCAATCTTTGCACTACTTTCTTTTTCTATAAAGAATGTTGCCATCATATATTTTGAAATTGTTAGAAAAACAGATGTGGTGCCACATTACGAATCTTCTTATGTATATATATTCTAAGACTATACCTGTGACAAAAACTGGTGTATGAGACATTTGCTGCACTCACTACTTTCGCAATGTTTTCTGGTATTTGCTCAAGCATTCGCACAGATGCAGTTACTTATTAATTAACTTAGATTTTTTAATTTAGTTTTGTATATTAAGAGTAATTTAAGGTCGAAATATATACGTTGACGATAGTGTGTTGGTAGTTTTGAAATTTGAATAATATCCTAATGACTTTTATTTAAATCCTAAAGTTTACCACTTAATGTTTGCTAAAGCAGGAATATTATCTAAGCATTCTTTTTTTATTAGTTTGCTGCATTTGATACCCCCTCTTTGATTTAAGCAGTATCGAAAATTTCGACGGTATATCTTGCCTAAAATTACTCTTCATACTCGCATGTAAATAGTTACGTTCCAGTGAGTGGATAACTCACTCGAATGTGAAGTGCCTAAAAATTATTTTGAGAGTGTAAAAAAATATTTATACGCAAATCAAATTTTTACCATTCCAACATACATTTAATATTTTTGATCCTGCAATATATTTCCTGCTTGGTGAAATTGAGTAATAGCTGTGATAAATTACTCGCGATAGGATAAAATGTTGCAAGTAAAATGTTTATTTATGGGACAAGAAGCTATTTGGGAGGTTGTAACGGCCAACATAGTGCCATTGGCTACACTTGTATGTAAAGTTGTACATAGATTTCTTATTGCTCAATCTAAGAGTGTGTGTGATAAGACTTTACTAAAAGTTGTATATATATATATATATATGACGTGGCTGTAGGTTGCAGAACAGGAAGATAATTGTGGCATATATATATATATTTATTCTCTATTTTAATCTAAGCGTTTATTTTTCTGCGAAAACTTGTTGTTTGTAGTGTTATCAATTTAACATATGTTAATATATTTCCATGTTTATGCAAATTAAAGTCCTTGAAATGGCATAACAAAGTCTTTCCTTCTATTAGTAATTGTATAAATCCCAATAATTTATAAAAAAAAAATTATTTTTTAAGAAAGAATCTAAAGCACTTCTTGGAACATAAAAGTGATGATAGAGCGTGCTTTAAATTAAATCCGATATTTATGAAATTATGTACTTAATTATAAACAGTTATAATATTGAATTTAAATTAAATATTGTATTAAAAACAGAGCAATTAATTGGATCTTAATTTTATATTTCGGAAGATAATTATTATGCATCTTTAATTTTCTCGCTAGATATATAACAATTTAAATCAATTACTACGGGAAATATTAACTATTTTAATATAGAGTAAATTTATATTGTGCTATAAAAATTTGCGTTGTATTAAGAAGTTGTTTAGTGCAGTTTTAATTGCAATTTTCAGATGTTATTTGCAGAATTTAAGTTATAAAAACTGTTTAAAGTGCTTAAAATTAACTAATTTTATTTTAGAAATGCCAAACTTTTATACGCAGGTTGTACAATACACAGTTCGTGTTTTTAATGCTTCATTGATTCCTGTGAGCTCACACATATCTGACAAGTTAAATTATACTTTTTTTATACACTATTTATATGTGCCATATTACCCAAGACCACATTTACAATTATTGTTTACCTTAAAACTATAAAGCTGTATAATTTTTTTGAAGCTGTAAACTGCCAACAAAAAATATTCTTGAAATGGCAAGCCAAAATTAGTTAACATGAAAGAACAAAAAACCCTGTGTGTTTATGTTGTATATTGTCTCTGTAATCCATTTGTTTCGTTTTGAATTCTGTATTACGATTGAAGCAGCTGCATTATTTTGTGTTTAAATTTGTCACCACGGAATACGAAAATAAATATCTTGAAATGTACAATCATTTTTCATTGTGAAGCAGGAAATTTGTGGCAATGTGTCTGTGTGTTTTGTTTGTTTACATGTCGTGTCCTGTGTATTTAAGAAAATTTGTTTTTTCTGTGAATAAAAGAACATTTTTTTAAATTATGGTCTCTTTTTCTCATTGATTCACAACATAGGTTATCTCATGAAAATGGGAAAATTTTCATATATTTAGCTTGAAAATAAATGAAAAAAAAACTCGACTTGGATGGAAAAAAGTTATGGTAATAATTAAGTTTTTTTCATTGCATTTGAATAGATTCATTTCAATCAAATAATTAAGGTTTGGTTGCAGTGATTCTATTTAATTAGTCATATGAGTGCCTTATTAAAAGTGATGAATGCACTTTTAATCACAAGCTAAATTTTGCTACTAAAATATACATTTCAGTAGGTTATTGAACAATAAGTTTATATTTTTGATTAAAATTGCTGTTTAAGGATTAAAAATTTTATGGTTAAAATAATTAGGGAAAACTTATGTAATGATATTATTTTGAAAGCAATAAAAATATAACTATAACTATACTTTAATTATAAATCTTTCAAATATTTTTACATTAAAAATAAATTCGATCAAATCATATGAGTATAAAATTTATTTAAATGTATTATAAATTGTATTGAAATTTATTATGAACTTAATTAATTTATAGTTCACACGTTTTAATAGAGTTTTATGTTAATAATATGCAGAACATAAACATACGTTTTAGTATTTTATTTTAATATAAGGATTGTTAAGGTTATTTTTCGAAAATTTTACTAATTTCATATACTAGTCCCATTTTATTTTTCGCTATTCACTTCATATAACAATTAAACATGATTTGTTATATGATTCATATAACATTACATATAAAAACACTTCATATAACAATTATACAATTATCCAACTCTCCTTGGGCCCTGATGCCACATGTTCTTAGTAAATCACATGAAATAACTTGTACCAAATGTCTAAACAGCTATTACGCAAAGTTGAGATATTCTGCCATAGTATTGTTTGGTCTCAAAGCTTCCTTTCTAAGATGCCAAATTTTTAATTTCCGCATTTCAGTTGCTAAATGTCTTCAAATGAGTTTAGATTCCGAGATTAAAACGAGTTTTTTTGGCTACTTTTTGGACTCATAATTAACTACACAGTTTAAAATAGATGTTCAAAATCCTTGCCTTGTTTAAACTAAGGGAATCTTATTTCTAAGCAGAATTTGCGGGTAAATTTATTTTTTGACTCACATATAGTCGCTAATAATCACTGCTAAAATCACTTGTGTAAAAATTGTTTTTCTTTGTATCATAAACATGATATCTTGATTTTTCGAATGACTTTCCCAAATATATTAAAAAATATAAAATGAAATGATTTTACCCAAAATTCTATGAAAGCCTTCATTATCAACATTAAAATTTTTTATTTAATATTCATTTACAAGCAAATTTTAAGAAATTAATATTTTTCTCGATTAAATTTTAAGAAAGGGAAAGAAATACATGTAAAAATAGGCATGTTAAAAATAATTAATAAGTTATTAAAACTAGGTAAAGTTTAAAAATCTCCCAAAATCCATTGAAATCTTTCAAAAAGATAAATGTGATATTCATACACTCAGAAACATTTAAACATTATTTCCACTTACTCCATAAGGCATAGCTCTACCACACATACACGGGCCTTTAAAGCAGCTGCAACTCTCCTTGCGCCCAGATGCCACAAGTTCTTAGTAAATCACATGAGATAACTTGTACCAAATGTCTAAGCAGCTATTACGGAAAGTTGAGATATTCTGCCATGGTATTGTTTGGTCTCAAAGCTTCCTTTCTAGGAAAGTCCAAATGTGTTCTATCGGATTAAGATCTGGCAAAGTGGGTGATCTGAACATTAACTAGAATCCATCCTTATGCTTGTTGATCCCCTGCAAATGTGCAACTTACCCATAATTATGCTCAGATACTCGGATTTCAAAATATGCGTAGTTAAAATCAAAAACATTCTCATGGAGAGTGGAAGAATGCTTTCCAAAGCATTGCATTGCCTCTTCAAGCCTATGTATAATCTCATGTTTAAGAGGAGTACAACTCATGGTCTGGAAGACGATGAACTCTGTCTTAACCATTGATGTGGTGAATGAGAAATTAGAATTCATCTGATCGGCTTTTCCTTGTTCAGTCTCGATGTTCGCGAGCTTATATTTATAATTGATCATGTTGTTGTTATTTATGACACTTAGACAAGCTAAACTCACTATGCCATTGGCTATGCAAATTTAAGTCAGTAGGGTGTGTCTTTTGCTTAACCAGAGCACCACGAAAGTGAAATGTGATTTTGCTCTTCAAATCCTCCGATAGAGGGTAACACCACAGACCCACTCCTTCAATTTTGACTTTGATCTGGAGGGAGAGGAAATTTTCTCCAGACAATAACACTTACAGTAACTGTTCAACGACTGACCAAAGGATTTTCGATTCCGCAGATTTAACGAGCACGTATAACGGATGTACTCGGTGGTTCTTTGGAGGCATTGTGAATCGAACCAAGCCCTTCCGGTTGAAAGGCCGATGTCCTAACCACTATGTTACCACTGCCTTGTAATTGATAATAACGTTGGTCAACAAAAATACAAGAAAGGAATCTGCTGCACATACCGTATCTAAAACCGAATGCATGTTCCGAATCATTTGCACCATTGTTTACCGTAAATTTTGCTTTACCAAGAGAAAAATTCTCCAATGTTCTTATTCTTTGATAACTAATGAGCATCTAATACTCTGACATCTACAGTGGTTTTATCTCAGTTTATTCACTTTGCATAGATGTTAACAACAAACATATATAGCGGTGCTGGCATGTTCCGGACTGTACTTTTTGGCTAACAAGTTTGGAATACTCACCCATCACCAAGTGCCTCATCATTTTGAACCACGGCCACATGATGAGATAAACCTGAGCTGACACCTTTCTTTCCACATCCACTCCACACTAGTGGAAGGACTTTGGATGTTATACATTAACGTGGAAACCTCCCAACCTAAGTATCTCCAGCAACCATGTGAGGGAGTGTACGTGGTCACCCTTCCAATCACTGTAAATGATGCTTCTTCACTCTGTTGGTCTTAAAGGAAAGCGACGTGAAGCTATTGAGCCATAGAAATTCAGATGTTAACAATAGGAGATCAAGAACAATTTAACACTTGTATTGTTCAGGAGACATTCGTACCGAGGCCTCCAACCATTATCAAATTCACTTTTATCAGCAACCTTTCTTATATCTCAAATATATATAAATGCAAAAATAAAATGATTCCTCATCTACTGTAGCAACAGTTAAGTACCATTTCCCCTTAATCACATGATCTCAACGTCATCCAGACGAATTCATTGAAAAATATAGGGGTGGTCATAATGTTTCGGGTCTACCACAGTATATATAAGCTAATCAGATACAAACATGATATAAGACAGCAAAATTAGCAATTCTTCAAAGTGGAGGTAAAAGTGCATACAATTTTTAATTATTGAATAATTATGTACTTTTAATCATTTTCTTTAAAATAACAGATTTTGTTGCCCAAATTGTAATTAGTTTAGTACCAAACATAGAAGCTTAGTACGACATTCGAAGAATTTTATAGATAAGCCAATTTAAATTTTATTATAACTTAATCATTTAAAAAAAAAAAAAAAAAAAAAAAAACTTTAGAAATACTTTTTTTTTTAAGTTTCAGAAAAACTGCAGTTTTTTGCCTAAGATTATGCTTTAAGAAAATGAAGGAAAAGATCAACTTTCTTTCCATCATTATCAGATTCACCCATACTCATTTAGAACAGGAACAAATATGTTATATTTTTATGACATATCTTTCCTTCCTGTCTCTTTGTAAATAGATTCATGAAGCAATATTTCACATAAAAATAATTATATAAATAATGATGATAGGTGAGGAGTCAAAAATTAGGTTTTTAATACATTCTTCTCGAAAGCCTTGAAGATGTATCTGAAAACGTCTACGTTTAAATATTTCTCATTTTCCCCCAAAATACTGAATATTCTGGAGTACCAGTCAATCTTGAGTATATTTAGTAATACATAAATTAATATTAATGAATTCAATAACATTAATTAAACTACTGCTAATATTTCTAATGAATTTTTCCATTTTGAATTAAATGTGAAAATAAAAACAACGATATGACATTTTTGGTGTTGAAAAATTAGTTGTATTTATATAGAATATTTTATTAATTAGTTTTTGACAGTTATGTCAATTAATGCTTTTGTAGTTATCTATTTTTTTTATACTCATGTTCTTTGCGTTGCATAAACAATTCTCATAATAAAGCAAAAATATTGTTTTTTTAGAATGATAAATATTTGGAATTGATTTCTTTTCAAGAATGTATCCTTATAGAAGTACATGTGTACAAGAAGCTTGTGTTTTAAAGCTGGTCAGAGCTCGGTGTGGTACCATTACTGGCAGAAAATTCAAAAGAAAGTTTTAAAACTTTTATATTTGTTTAATTATCTAATGAAAAGTCGTATTTTTAATAGTTTCAAAAAATTTAGCTCTATTAAAAAAGCTCATTTCGGAAAATAAAGTAGGGTCTTGACTTTCACACATATTTGGTTCCTGCGAATGTTGAATGTCAGGAAGTAGAGAAATGTAAAAGGAATATGCTTCAAAAACAGTATTTTTTTTAAAAAAAAAGCATTTATTTATCTAGTACAAAACAATAGTATCACAAACTTTGAGCAAAGTAAGAAACTTAAAATGGAAATGTTTAAAAGAATGAAAAACGATAATCTAATGGATTAAGAGAAACGAAAATCGAAAGTGTGGTTAAAAAACACTACTTTTAAAAGAAATTAAGCTGAGCAAAATTATTATGAATAAGGAACTATAAGAGTAAGAATTTTTCATGTATAGTAAGTTTCAGCAGACCTTCGTTCATCATTTTTCATCAGCAATCTCTTCTCTTTTCCAAGTCAGATTCATCTTGAGTATTTTTTTCCAGACATGACTCAATAACTATAAAATGCAAAATTTATTTATTAGAATAAAATTGATATGATCAAACTAAGATTGAAATTTCCTAGAAAATTTTGTTTATTTTTGAAATGATTTGGCGTCCCTCTTTGAGCTGCTACCTGGGTCATGGGTCATGATAGCCACCCTTCCCCCCCCCTCATCCCCGTCACTACGCCTCTGATCCTCTGAGACAGGACATCCGACCACCGAGGATAAAAAAGTTAAGTTTTTTAAAATGAGTGAATTGTGCAATAGTCGAAGGCTGCCTGTAATACATTTAATATCCTTTTAACATCATTTCAATAAATTTCACAATAACAGGAAGCTTTTAAATTATTTTCAAGTGTAAAACAATATATAAGTTATATGCATAAGAACATTGCAAAGCATTTTTAATTGTATTTAAAATCGTGAAGAAATAAATATGAGACTGTGTAGCATATCTTGGAAAATTGTTAGTGCTGCCACCTATTGAGATGATAACAATTTATAATGCGCCTCTAAAATTTACTCCAAAGGTTGCTCATTGCACTTTTCAAGAATCTACTTCAGTTTTATGAATCCTTTCAGTAATAAAATATAAAAATATATATATTTATATTCATATATGTTTGCCTAAATGTCAGTAAGTTTTATAAATAAATATATGTAGTAATAAATTTACACATGTTTCATTATACTAATTATACCACATAAACAAATATCTATCTATCTGTATATATATATATATATATATATATATATATATATATATATATATATATATATATATATATATATATATATATATATATATATATATATATATATATATATATATATCACTACAAACTATAAAGTACTATCTCTTTCTTATACAATATTTTGTTATTTTTCCCGTCAACCATCTCCACCAAGGTAGCAACCGAATTATTAAACTTCAATTCAAAAGTTCGTAAGTTCGATTCACCACCATGAGTATAATTTGTGCTGACTTCGAATCTTCTTAAAATTGTAAGTTCTATAGTTTAAAGAAAACTCCCGTTCGCTAAAAGTGACGCTCTGGGAGGCAAGGGCAACTATAGCAAAATAAACTCTTTTTTTAGTTAATAAATTAAATGTACTGTTTTTTTATTCCTTATACATAACAGATTACTATTAGTCATGTATATGAATAATAGCAATTTTATGCATGAAATCCGCTTATGAATGTGAAATGCGTGGAAAGAAACATATCAGGATGTTAGCATCTGGCTCACTTATAAAAAGCATATTTGAAAATTTTATTTATAATATTTGTAATTAATTTAAACAGTAAATGAATGCCGAAATAGACTGCAGCATAAAGCTTTTTTTTTTATGCTGCAATGTAATTAATTCACTCGATGCACATCCGTCAGGAATTCAGCTCTATTCAAGAATGGAGGCATATTATTTTCTCCATATTTTAGAATTGTCATTTATTGGTACCAATAGAGAGAAAAGAAAAATGCCCGACCTCATTTTCTTATTTAATCCCAGAGTGTAATTAAAAAAAAAATAATAGTAACAGTGATATTGATTATATTTTTTTAAAAATATTAAATTAATATGTAATTTGTCAGATCCTTCTCTTTTTTTACCACTTTCTCACATCGTAATTTTTTTAAAAAAGAAAAATAATGATTTTGATTAGGTTTTTTCAAAAATAGGATTTTTGTCCTCTGCAGTGAATGTGTTTTTGCCTTACACCGGCAATCAGAAATACATTGGAACGCGGATTGCCAATTTCAGGTGTATTGGGTTATGGTGGTTTTGAAGTTATTGAATACTGAATTCGAGAAAAGAATCTCGAATTCTGCAATCAATAATTTCAATAAACTAAAAAGAACAAGCCTTTTACACTCATTTGATTCATTTTTGGTTTATCTGTTCGTAAGACACAGCTGAATTCTTTCACAATTTAAGAAAATATTTTAAACAAAATTGAGTAAATAGTAAATATTATTACTTATTCTAATCAAGAATTTTTTGTGAAAGCTGGGTGCACAATTTCTACTGAAGGCCACAACTCTTAAAGATGGAGATGACTGCCTCACAAGTGTGATATAAACTGAAATCGAAAACCGAAACTATTGTCATTCTTCCTTTTATTTTCAATTCTTACGTCATTTTGATGGACATCCCTTTGAGCCATCATTTTCATATGCAAATTAATGTACATTTCAAATTAATTTAACACCGTATCAACTTTTTGTGTATTTTTTATGTTGTTCCTCTTAAAAAATCTTTTTCCAAATTCTTCAATGATTTAGATTCGTTTAAAGAAGTTCCATTGTCTCTTGTATTATAGTAACAATATTTTGTCAAATGTGATTCAGTAACGGCACAAATTTTAAATTTCATTATTTAATTTTGTATTTTTATTGAGGCAATAAAAATTCTAGATTAAGAATCAGGCACATTATATATATATATATATATATATATATATATATTTATATATATATATATATATATATATATATATATATATATATATATAACAAGCATGGTTAGAAATAATTTAATCATAAATTGAAAAAAATATAAGAATAAATACCAAAATTATGCACTTAGCAATCAATTCGGCGCAAAATCATCTCAAATAGAATTACTAAAATATAAATAATCGTAAATTTCTAATAAAATTAATCAAATATCAAATGAAGAATAATAAAGTGAAAGTACGAAATATAGTAAACAGATAGAACATTTATTCAATAGATAGTTCAAAATTTTAAAGAAACTTAGAAATTTTTTAGCAAAATGAAACGAAGTATCAATATGGCCAGCTTTCTTCAAGGGGTGTTGACCACATTGGCAGAAAGTATGGCTTTTCTGCTGCGACTCCAGACTAGAGTCTTAATGAAATTACTACACCTCGAAGCCACACTAAAAATGAATTCATAAATGTAAAACCGAAATAGAGGAATTTGATTTTTATATTAAATTTAATAGTGTATTTTGGCAACTTTCGATTTAATATATTATATTTTGGTTTAACATTTATTACTTCTATTTTGACTTGACACTTGTAAATTCATTTTCAGTATGGCCTCTAGATGTAGTGGCGTCATTAGGACTTTAATCTGGAGTCGCAGCAGAAAAGCCACACTTTGTGCCAATGTGGTCAACACTCCCTGAAGAAGCTGGCCAAGTTCGTTTCATTTTCTTTGCTGATGCTTCGTTTGATTTTCCTTTCATTTCTATCTATGTTTGTTCTAACTTTTGAACTATCTATAGAATATATGTTCTATCTGTTTACTATATTCTGTTTATTTGGGCACATTTGATTAATTTTATACAAAAAATTTAAGAGTATATATATATATATATATATATATATATATATATATATATATATATATATATATATATATATATATATATATATATATATATATATATATATATATATATATATATATATAATATTATATATTATATTATATTATATTATATTATATTATCAGCAATAACTTTGCAACGGATTAAAACATTTATCTTAGCTATTTCCGAGAAAGAGAATCGGTTTTTAGTTGACAGATTTATCAACACGATTTAATTATTTTATCCCACTTTTCTCCGTGATCGATTTATCTAGTTACAAATAATATGGCAGTCATCGCCATTTGGCAAAAAGAAGATAAATTACTGCCCACAGCGGCTATTTGCTGACCATAAATGATAATATTCAAATGCTAAGACGAGTTAACCTCTTAAAACAACGAGTCGGCGGTTTGTTTCATTAATTGTTCGGTGATCCTTTTATCTCTCTTTCGGCAGTTATTTTATTTCATAAAAAAAAAGTCCTTAATAAATGATTTCTTCGTAATCGATGCCGGAACCGCAATAGGATATCGATTTGCATAATTGTTCTGTTCTAAGTAAACGTGCGAAATGTTAATATCTCCACGCAAGGAGAAGATGAAGAAATGAAAAAAATTATTAATTTCGAAAGTTAAGCTTTATTCATAGAAAAAGTTTAATAAATATAAGCTTTAAGCACATTTTTATTTTCAATTTACCTTCATTTTTATATTTTTGCAATTTCGCTAAAAATTTTTGACAATTTTTATATTTATAACTTTAATTTATTGACACATCTTATATGATCATAAAAAAATTCATTGATAGATTAAAATTTTTAAAAATGCAAAATATTTTCTAATATATTATGTTATACTTATATAGTGAAATATATTTGGTTCATACACCATCATTATATTGAGGCCGTTGTGGTCTGGTTGGTTAGGGGGTCGTTCTCATTATCAGAAGGTAGTCATTTCGAATCCCAATTTCAATAGAAAATCCATCGTGTTCGCTAAAGGCAGCTGGGACACTTTAAGAGGCGCATTTATGTTGTTACTAATGACACTTGGACAAGCCAAGCTCTCTATAGCAATTTAAGTCAGTAGGGTCAGTCAGTATCATTTAACCAGAGCACCACGAAGGTGAAAATAAGATTTTGCTCTTCAAACCCCTCGATAGATGGCACCACCAGAGTATCCACTCTCAATTTGACATTGATCTGGGAGGGAGAGGAAATTTTCTCCTCACCATTACACCCATGGTAACTGCTCAACGGCCGACCATATGACTTTCAATTTAACGAGCACGTATATCACATTTACTGGGTGGGTCTTTGGTGGCATTGGGAATCGAACTCAGCCCTTTCGGAAGTGAAAGACCGATGCTACAACTAAGCTAAGGTGGCCTAATTGTTTCGTGCTCATTATCGGTAGGTAGTGAGTTCGAATCTCGATCTTAACCGAAGATCCGTTGTGTCCGCTAAAGGCAGATAGACCACGTTAAAACGGGGTGTGATCGCAATGTCCTTCAAGTAAAATGATACTTCTGGGATTGGCAGGCCAAGTATTGCGGTTTTTAGCTTGGTTCCTGCTTCAAATTCACGAAGACTCAACCCGGCTGATTTTATCTAACTGCCCAGATCTAGGAAGTATGCTGGTGTAGCAACATCATTATATATTGTTTCATTTTAAAATGCGGAACAATAAAGTTAAAGAAAGTCCTATGAGCTATTAATCTAAGTACAGTGGAACTCCTATTATCCGTATCGCTTTTAGAATTTCATAAAAATAAATTTGACCGAGGAAAATGAGGAAAAGCTCAAGAAAAGGAAATGTAAGACATGGTAGAAGAGGACAATGACGTGTCTCTTGAAGAATTCAAAAACATTCTTCTGAAAATTCAGAAGTTAGTGCTGAAAATATTCGAGAATGGATTATGAGTGCGACCCTAGGTCTCAAATTCCAAATGAAGGTAAACTTATTTAAATTGTTGATTAAAATGATCTTAAAATTTCTAAGTTGAAGAAGACACAAGACTATCAGCTAGTGAAGCATTTGCCCATTTTGAAGTGGATAAAATGTCGGCCCAAGTGGGACCACATGCAAATTCTCACTGTCCAGCGGACGCACCACTTAGCTGCCAGTAAATAGTTCACCGTGACCTAGAAGCAGGACTGCGTTTCTTAAAGTGGATGTTCCCAGGTTTGATTAAAAGCCACTATTGAGCAAAGGGAGGTGATGAGACATTTTTGGTTTACGTATGTATATCAGTTGGGATGGATCCCCCCGAGAGTTCTTAGCAATATGTGAATATAGCCTGATATTTAAGAAACGTTTCAGACAGCATTAGGTGGATTATTAGTTCTCATCAGATGTTTGGTCATCCACCAAAAGCCATCAAATAATTGTCTTCCTAATAGACCCCAAACATATTTAAACGGAATTAAAATTTGAAAAACATGCAGATCAAGTCATATACATTTAAAAAAAATTGTTGAATTTAAAAAAAGAAAGGAAAAAAAAAAAACTGGAATTCGGTGCGAAAGTTTTTACCGTTGATTTTTACAGAATAATGCAGTAATTTTTGAAATATAATGTAACTGCACCGTAATTGCAGTATGAAAAATAATCGCTGGTAATTTGCTTATGTCGAAAAGGATATCTGTAGTTGCAGAGAATGCCAAGCCATAGTCGACAGACAGTTCCAGAAGACAGATGAGTTTACAAGAGATCGGATTAAGAAGGGCAGCCGACAGAGACCTGGATGAGTCCACTGTGCTGAAGATGGTTGGAACAAGTAACTGTGGGGCGTTTGCGGGCAGCCAAAATGACATCAACACGCATCCGAAGAGAAGTGGTAGTGACCCGCAAATCACGTCTACCGAAATTCTGCAGCATGTGTGAGACACCCTGGATGTTTCCATGGCGAACAGAATCATTTGCCGTCCATCGATTGCTAGAGGACAACACTCAGGGGATTCGTCTAGAAGACCTCAGCACATCGACGTCAACGTCTTAAGTGATGTCGGATTAGAGCCATGTGGACGACAGAGTGACACAGGATCGTCTGCTCAGATGAGTCACACATGTGGTTTTTCAGTGAGAGTCACCGCGTACGAGTGTGGCGTCGACGTGGAGACAGGTTCAATCCTGCTGCAATTGTGGAAACTTCCACCGCCATCATCATGCTTTGGGGCGTCATTGCTTACGATTCCAGGTCACCTCTAGTTCGTATTCACGGCACTATCACAGACTAACGTTACATGTATGATGGGTTGCGGCCGGTGACACTCCCCTACCTTCAAAGTATTCCAATGTCCTTTATCAGCAGGACAACGCTCGACAGCATATTGCTCGCATCAGTTAACATGCTCAACAAAGTGTACAGCTACTTCCCTGGCCAACATGCTCCCCAGATCTCTCCCGGTTTGAGATATGATTATACGCAATTTGTAGACTCTACCACTTTACCACTTGTATTTTCAAGGTCTGGCAGTATTATATATATATATATATATATATATATATATATATATATATATATATATATATATATTGTTACAAAATGTCTTAAAATATCTCAGACAGATCGGAAATACTCACATTTTGGGCAAAAATTGCGGTATTTAGACGTGTTATACGTTAAAAGCGAGTTTTCTAATGATTTGGTAACTTGGTAAGATTTTTGGCGACTTGGCGAGAAATAGATACTTTTGGAAACATCCATCACCTAAGCTCTAGGACCAATATTTAACGAGATAGCCTAGAAGCTTCCAGAACCTTGGCGAAATTACTAGATTTCCTCGCCAAGTCAGGTATAAATACCGCAGTCCGACATAGTTAGTTTAGTTTTGTAAAGACAGTCAGTTTTGTGAAGACGATTAGTCGTGACTGCTAGTTTAGAGAAGCTGTTCTCTACCTGAGGTATTTGACACCTGTGATTGGAAGCTGTTACTTATTGTGTCTGACGAATTGTAGTTGTATAATTGTGATTATTACAGCTGGTATTTCTAGTGTAATTTTTACGAATAAAAGTCTTGTGCTCATTGAGTGGTTGCTTCATTCAACTCTCAATCCACACGAACCCCGAAGCTCGGAACAACTAGTGTCAGAAGCGGGGTTAAAGAGTTAATGCAGCGTGTCACAAGAAAAATGGATATGAATTTAATGAAAAGTCTTCTCGAAAAATTAGCAGAGCAGATGACTGAAATGAAAGCTGGACAGGAAAAGATGAAAGCTGGGCAAAAAGAGATTA
The DNA here is from genome assembly GCA_030067965.1 of Latrodectus elegans. Lineage (NCBI taxonomy): Eukaryota > Metazoa > Arthropoda > Arachnida > Araneae > Theridiidae > Latrodectus > Latrodectus elegans. The sequence continues at coordinate 15,086,105 of CM057811.1, forward strand.
AAGCTGGACAAGAAGAGATTAAAACCGAGATGATGAAAGAGATAAAATCTGGACAGGAGGAACTTAAAAAGGAACTTAAGAAGGACATTGTAAGTGTTACAGAAGAATTCTCCAACATCATTCAGGAGAAGATGAATGCAATGGTAGTTAAGGTAACTTCAGTTGAAACTAAGGTTTTGGAGATCGAAGAAAACGTTGAATAAGCATTAGACAATATGAATAAGGAGATTGAAAGCTTGAAGAAACAAATGTCAAACAGACATGAGGAATCCATTGTTCATTTATGCCTTCCCTAACCAAGATTAAACTCTCAACATTCGATGGAAAATCATCCTGGCAGGTATACAAGACCCAGTTTATGATGGTAGCGGAAGCTAATGGATGGAATCCCCGAGACCAAGCTTTTCACCTGGCGACTTCTTTAAGAGGAGACGCAGCCGACATCCTCGAGACGCTTCCGGAAGAGCAGAGGAACGATTTCCAAGCCTTATGAAGTGCGCTTGAGCTGTGGTTTGGAGAAAAGTGCACTAAAGAATATAGCAGACTACAGTTAAAGTCCCGCTATCAAAAAGCGGGTGAAAGTCTGCAAGAATTGGCTGCCGATATTAAGCGACTTTCCCGTTTAGCGTTTTTGGACTGCAAAGCCGAGACACGTCAAGAACTGGCTCTCCATGACTTAATCGATAGTGTGCGGGATCTGGAGATACAGAAAACACTTAGAATCGCCGATGTCAAAGATATCGGATCTGCCCTAGTCTACGCACTTAAGATAGAGGCTGTCCAGCAGGCCGCGCGTAAAGATCGGCACTCAATCAGAGCCGTCTCTGCTACTGATACAGACTATGATCTAAGAAATCAAATTGAAGATCTGCGGCGAAAACTCCGTAGCTTAGAACTGAGTAAAAGTGGCAGAAACACGAAAATTCAGTGTTGGACTTGCGGTGCAGTCGGACACGTCCGAAGATACTGCCCAAAACCAAAAGATGGTGGAAATGATCTCCAACCACAGAAGGGAAGGATTCAACGAATCCAGGAGTTTGAAATACGTCATCACAAAGGAACTCTTCATGGAAATGCTGATGCAGTATCAAGGAAACCGTGTAATGGAAGCGGCCGTAATTGTTCTAGAGTAGAGAAGATCTATCAATTAGTAAATCCTTCGGTACGCCAAGTTACTGTTTCACCGCCATCGAAACCAGACCCATGAGGTGATGAAGGGCTTAGAGAAGCCCAAAAAGAAGACCCAGATATAAATCCAATTTTTGAATTAAAAGAATCTTCCAGTATGAGACCATGTTGGCAGGACATCTCCACCTACAGTCCTGCTACTAAACAATATTGGGCTCTTTGGAACTCACTCCATATTAGAAATGGCGTGTTATACAGGAAATGGGAGTCCGATGGTGGACGTAATTTCAAATGGCAGCTTGTTTTTCCAAAATCAAGAATTTCAGATGTTTTGTAAGAATTGCGCAGTAGCTTAACTGGAGGCCACTTCGGAGTAATGAAGACTCTACAGAAAGTTCGAGAACGCTTCTATTGGAGCAAAACTAGACAAGATTAGAGAAATGGTGCCAATCTTGTGATGGCTCTGCGGCACGTAAGGGACCAAAGAATAAGAGCCGAGGAAGGTTGCAGCGGTATAATGTAGGAGCACCTTTTCAGTGGATAGAAATGGACATTTTGGGTCCTTTACCACGATCTTCAAATGGCAACAAATACATCCCAGTTGTCATGGACTACTTTACTAAGTGGCCTGAAGCATTTTCAATCCCTGATCAAGAAGCGATTACAGTAGCCGAGGTTCTAGTGCAGCAATGGGTTTCCAGATTCGGCGCACCCTTACAAATTCATTCAGATCAAGGGACAAATTTCACCTCAGCTGTGTTTAAAGGAATGTGTCAAATTCTTGGAATAGACAAGACGCAGACCACGCCATTACACCCGCAATCGGACGACATGGTAGAGAGGTTTAACCGAACCATCTTAAATAATCTCTCACTTATGGTTTCCAGAAATCAGCAAGATTGGGATTTGAAGCTACCGCTGTTTCTGCTTGCATATCGCAGTGCTGTCCATGAGACTACCGGATATACTCCATCACAAATGCTTTTTGGTCGCGAACTTCGTCTCCCTTGTGATCTTTAGTTTGGGCGTCCACCGGATACATCTTCATCTCCAGAGGAATACCTTCGAGACCTTCAGGCACGTCTTAAAGATGTCCATAGCTTTGCTCGAGACCGAATCAGCCTGACTACCGAAAGAATGAAGACAAGGTATGACACAAGAGCGACAGGACATGAATTTTAGGAAGGTGATAAAGTTTGGTTGTGGAACCCGATTCGACGTAAAGGACTTTCTCCAAAGTTGCAAGCCAACTGGGAAGGTCCCTACACAGTCCTAAAAAGACTGAATGACGTCGTGGTTCGTATAAGGAAATCATCTTCTTCAAAACCAAAGGTAGTACATTATGATAGATTAGCTCCTTATCGTAATGTAAAAATTAATCTACCGTAGTCTGTTTGTAAATAGTATAGATAATTTCTATTTTTTTGTATTTGTATTTTTAACTGCTTGTGTATGTAATGTGTTCTGTATCCTCTTAAAATGAAAATTCTTTTATATTATATTTGGCCTCCTATCAGGGGATTGTACTGCCCGGGATGTGTAGTCCTTGAGAGAGGGCAATGTTACAAATTTAAAATTAATTATTGTATATGTCTTAAAATATCTGACAGATCGGAAATACTCACATTTTGGGCAAAAATTGCGGTGTTTAGACGTGTTATACGTTAACAGCGGGTTTCCTAATAATTTGGTGACTTGGCGATATTTTTGGCGAGAAATAGATACTTCTGGAAACATCCATCACCTAAGCTCTAGAACCAATATTTAGCGAGATAGCCTAGAAGCTTCCAGAACCTTGGCGAAATTAGTAGATTTTCCCGCCATGTCAGGTATAAATCCCGCAGCCCGACATAGTTTAGTTTTGAAAAGATAGTCAGTTTTGTGAAGACGATTAGTCGTGACTGCTAGTTTAGAGAAGCTGTTCCCTGCGTGAGGTATTTGAGACCTGTGATTGGAATTTGTTACTTATTGTATCTGACGAATTGTAGCTGTATAATTGTGATTATTACAGCTGGTATTTCTAGTGGAATTTTTACGAATAAAAGTCTTGTGCTCATTGAGTGGTTGCTTTATTCAACTCTCAATCCACACGAAACCCGAAGCTCGGAACAATATATATATATATATATATATATATATAATATATATATATATATATATATATATATATATAGTTGAAAATATGTATTAAACAGGGTTTTTACAGATTTTCAAGAATCAAATTCCAGTAGCTTTCCAGGAGTCAAATCAAAAATTTCCAGGAGGTATCAATATTCATATGAAATAATTTTTTATTAAAAAATTTTTTTAACAAATATGCATGTAATTATATACATACAACATTTTACAATGATATTTGTAAATAATAAAAATAATTAATATTAAAAATTAATGATTTTTTTTTAAAAATTTAAGTTAAAATTATATTTAATGATTACTTCGAATCATAAAATATAATTCTACCTGAATTCACAGCTATAACAAAAAATTTTTTTTATCTAAATTCTAATCTATATTCTTTACATTACGCAATTATCCATTTTATAAAACAATGGGTAAAATTTTAGAGTTTTTAAATATCCATCCTTTGAATCTAATCTATATATATAATGCGTATTTTAAGAGACCTCTTTTCAAATAATTATATTTATTCAAAACAATATAAATGAAACAGATAGTTTCTAGGATGTGACATTTTTTTTCAATTATTATTTAATAAAAACAACTTTACATTTTTTTTCTGTTTACTTTAAAACTATACTATTTCCTATCTATATTTTAGACTTTTCTATTTCTTCATTCATTCAATAAATTTTCACATTTCATCGTTATTTATATTTATACAATATCGCTGTTAGAAAATGCTAACTTTCTATCTGTCTCTCTAAAGCTTTTGCTTTCAATTCAAGTAATACTGAGTAATAACTGTTCCTTCTTTGAAGCATCATGGCAACATAAGCATATTACTATTAATGTTAATTTACCAGTTCTTTCAGTTTCCTCGACATACTCTATAGTAGATTCTTCAAGTTCATTTATATCTTCTTCCAAAGGCTTCTTTTTAAGTTCATAAGTTTCTTTAAAAAGTGCTTTTCGCTTTCCTTCTGTAATCAGCTGCTTTTTTACTGTTTTAATTCATCCACATATAATTTATACTTTTACCTGGCACTAGCAGCAAAAGTAAGTAGGTCGTTGTTAATTATTATATTGTTGATACCCCCTATGTTTCGGATGTGATCATCAACGATGTATATTGCAACAGTTGACTGATTACTTAATTTTTCTACCATTAAATTTTTGTTCACAGAAAATCCACGTTCAATTGAAGAAATGAAATTCTTTTTATCTGAACCACGCAAAAGTCAACCTTTGTATGGCTTTTCTAGAGTCCACTGTTAACTGAAAAAACACTTTCCGTTAGACATAAAATAACTCATTTCAGCCTTTATTTAATTGATAAATACAAATTCAACCCAATTCACTAATATTATATGCAATTTTCACCAAGGAAGATATAGAAAGCGTATCTTTACTAAAAAAATTCATATTTAAATATTAATTTTCAGTGAATTAAATACAACAGAAAGAAAACAGAAGCAAATAGAAAAAGAATAAATTAAAATCGCCCGCCTGATCGCACTACATGACTATCTTGTGGTTGGTGATTACTTCATTTCATACACACATTAATCTAAATGCTACATTTGGTCCTGACTGAACTCATCATGAAGTTATTGCTACCTGACAGGATCTTTATTTTAGTCAACAGTCGAGTACAAGAATCTAATATCCATAGTACCAACATTAAAAGCTAATACCCAATTAGGTTTCGGGCGATTTCATAAAAAATTTTAACATATTAAAGCAAAAAAACTCAAAAAAATATATACATATTTTTTAACAAAAAAAAAAAAAAAAAAAAAAAAGCTCGAAAGTAAAAATTCCAGGAGTGAACTGAAACAACTCGTGATTTTTATATTTTAACTCGTGATTTTTATTTTTTTTTAAACAACTCGTGATTTTTATATAATATTTCAAATACCAGTTGTGCGAACCTAGATTGAAAGGCGCATTTTAAAAAACAATTAGTTTTCTATCTAATCGCCTATGCTGTAAACATGTTATCACATCTCATTTACGACCTTTGATACATTTACAAGGCACATATTTGATCTCGAAAAACACTTGACTACAATATAAATATGAAATGCCAACCAGAAAATAGTAAGCCAGGCAACCAGAAAATATAAACATAAGTAAGGCATTAGTCTTCAGATTTAAAAGTTGTTTACAAAAGATTTGGTGAAGAGTGGGGTACCACTTGGTTTTGCGATAAGCTTTCATTTCTGGTTATCCCATCTTTGTTTAGCGGCGACCTGGTTAATCACATCTTGGCGTCAAAAAAATCGCCAAAGAATCAAGATCTAATTGATTGTAAATTTTTACCTTTATAAATATTGCATTAATTCAGAATTCTATTAGTTAATGAAATTTTAAAAAATTTAATTCGTCCTTGTCGATTTATATTAACTATAAACTGGATGTTTTGTCGTGTCTCTTATTTTGCTTTTACTCATGTTCTATTCTCAACGCATTAATGGATTGAATCAATGGAAAATAATTCATTCCATTAATGATTAATAGATGAAATCAATGAAAAAATTTATCGTTTCTCAAGTCACTGCTTTGGAGAATATTTAAGAAATGGTTTTATTGAAAGCAAGCAACAAATTCGTTGACAAGTCGGATGAACAACGTCGTTTCAATATAATATGACGTGATCAAAACGTGTGATTTGACATCATGCATATTTAAATCAATGAGAATTAAAATATAGAGGCGTAGTCATGATCTCAAGTAGGACAAAAAAAGAAAAGCTTTATGATTTAAAAAAATGTAATGTATCAGATTTAATAGAGAAAAAGATAAATTTCACAGGAAATTTTATAACATATAGTTGAAGTTTTCTTTTTTAAAAAATTGAATGTAATATAACTGAAAACAATATAGAATAAAATTATAGATAAAATAATCACTTCATTGCTACTAAAATCTAAAACAAGTATATTTAGAATTTGGCATAAATGTTTTATCATTTTACACAAAATATGTAGCAAATCGATATATATTTTAGAGTTTGCTGACTGTTTTATTATCATGATATATTAAAATGTTGTTAATTTCCCCCCTGGTGAAGGAAAGCCTACACCAGGTCCAAAAGACCCTGACACATAAAGGTATATTAAAATTTGATTGTGTATTAAAAAAATAATTTTCTCTCATTTAAATCTAAAATTACCATTAGAAAAATTTAACTTAGATATATGGATAAAAACTTAAGTTGCTTTAAGAAAAAGAGAGGAAAATTAAACTTTCTGATATACAATGAAAACTAAAAACTGATTAAACATACTGTATTATAGATATTTAGCTTAAAATCTACTTAACAATTTTAGCTTAAAATCTATATTTCCCTTTACAATTTTACTTCGTTTCCAGTTTTACTATTTAAATCAAAACACGAGACTCCTACACATTTTAAGAAACCCCTACAAGTCTTCACAAAAATTTCATGCAATTTTTGTTTTATGAATTGTTTTAGTCATAGTGTGTAAGAAGTATTTTACATAAAAAGTTTTCAACTTTTGTTCAGTAAGGGAATTTTAAAAATTAAAATTACATTACAAGTCCAAAATAATAATAATAATACAAAAAATAAAAGAAGGAGCACAAATTAATTCTCTCTTCAATCCTGTGCCCAAGTGAATGTTCAGAATAACCACTTTAATTGCACTATTTTAGCATACACACATTAAATCAACATTCATACCTCCTTTTGAAAGTTAGTTTCATTTTCGGGTATTTTCTGTGCAAATCACTTAAATATGCAAATCCTAATTTATATTGTAAAATATGAATAGTTGAAATTACATATTAAATAACTAAATGACATTAAAAATGAGGCATTAAAACAGAAAGTTTTAGTTCAATTTATTAAGTAAAACAAACACCCAATAATGAATTAGACATACTAGACAAATTCCAAACACTGATAAACTGTAATATTCACACACACAAATCAAAAAATATGTATGTACATATTTAATAAGTTAAATAGTCAAATTTAATACAGATTAAAAATAATATGTTAATGAACAATTTGAAGCACCACATAATCATTTTGAAGAGTAAGTAGAAAATGCAGATGTTTATCATTTACGTAAATATAAATGAACACAACTAAATTATACAAGTTCAATATATAAAATTTGTTCTATCATCAACTTTACTTATCTTTAATAATAAATATATATTTGTGATAAACTTCAATTAGAGATACGTATTTGTAAAATAATTATATAAGAAAAAGTTTATATCTTGGAAGTTCAGATATTAATGAAAAGTACACAAGTGATTAATAAATTCCTTTGTATTTTCCAAAACTAGTAAGTTTCTTAAGAATACAATGTAAGTCAAAACATAATGACTTAATGAATATGCATTTTTTATCTCATAAATGATAAATTAGATTGATGTTATTATAGTATAATATGTTAAGTTAAAGGAATTTTTTCTATGTAAGTTTACTTAGATTTCTTTTACGAAATTATGCTTCTTCTAGTAGATAAAAAATATGTTAAAACAAAATTTTTTCAAATTATAATGTGTAAAATTTTTTTTTTGGAAACAGTTGTCTTAAATAAATCAACAACTTCATTAAAGAATAAGTGCATTAAAATTTCTATTAGTACTTAACTGTATTTGGCTCACACAGACACATTTTAAATACATTAAATACACACATTTATTCATAATATATATTTAATACTTGCATGAACAGAAAGATAAAAAAACATATAACACTATTTCAATTAATCTTTCCATATTAATAACTTCAACTAATAGAGATAAATAAGGCAAAGTTGTATCTACAATTTTAGGGCTAAGTGTAAAAAATGGACGGATGTAATACAAGAAGTGTATATTAAGGTACAATCAGCACCAAAATCCATATATATGGCATAACAAATAAGCTGTTATCCATAAGCTTTAAAGGTACATTATTCTTTATTAAGCTCAAACCTTGCTTGATTCTTAATTAAAAAATTTTTTTTCATTAGGAATAAATATTCAATTTTAAAAAAGAACATCTGAAAAACATGCTCTCCAGTTATATAGAATTAAATTTCAGACTTTGGAATGAAGAGAGGGCCAAAGGAGAGTTTGTCACTCATTGGTAATATTTTCACACAAGGGCTAATCAAACTGGGACCTATAATCTAAAGTGGATTCCTAACCCATAAATTGTTGAAGCAAAGGCCGGAGTGAGGGCCAAAGAAAAGAGGAATTATACTATAAACAAATTAAAAAAAAATCCCACATCAAAAAGATAGTAATTTGAACTGTTTAAAAAGCTGTGTGACATAAAAAAGAAACAAGGCATTAAAATTAAAGATAGCTGCAGAATAAAAAAAAATTTATCAATGATAAAATAAGAAAATATAAAGAGAAATTTCAAAATGATAATTTAAATTCAGAACACATTTTCAATATAAAGCAGCAAAGCGCTATTACTTGAAAAATATATTTATAATATACACAAATCACTGTAATAGTATTTTACTAAATTACACTTAAATACATGAATCATAAAATAACATGCAAAAAAACAACTATTTTTCTACAGTCAAAGAGATTCATTAATATATATATATATATATATATATATATATATATATATATATATATATATATATATATATATATATATATATATATATATATATATATAGCTACATAATAAACTCATTAGTTAAGTTCTAGTAAAAATGACTTTTAATATATTGCCCATTAAATACCAAAAATAACGCTCGAAATTTACAGAAAAAATAATTCATAGTAAAGTATAATTTGTAAATACAGTATACATGATGTATTTATAGTTATTATAAATAAATTATGCAAATATTTTATAAAAACACAAAATGTTACATATATATTCACACATAATATCAATCAATCAACATGGGAAATTCAAAGCAATACAAATGTTACATTTGCTATCAGATTATTCAAACACAAGCATCTTATCCAAGAATAAATTCTATTAAACATTTCATAGTGTGAACACAAAATGAAAAGTAATCCTTTCACTTTTATAAAGAAACCATATAACAAAAAAAAAAAAAAAAACGCTGGTAAAAATAAATCAAAAGTAGAATATTTAATTCTTATGGAAGCTCGTTATAAATGAACTGTTAAATAATTTCACTAAAAAAAGTATATTTCAAGTAAACAAAATTCATTTATCCATTAGCAATATAAAATAATATGTTGTAATGAATGTTAATATATAATGTTACACAAGGCAATTTAAACCTCAGTATTCATCACAATTTATAAATTTATAACAAAGTATATTTGGTAATATTTATTTTAAAGTTGAGAATTCTTAATTTCAAAAAATCTAACATAGCACTTCTTAAACTGTTTCATTTTATATATGTATAAAATATTATGAAAGGAAAACATTAATTTTTAAATTAAATTGTGAGTATAATTTATTTGAAAATTGCATTTATCACACAATATTTGTTACATCTAAAGATATACATTTGAAGGTAGAATAGAAAAAAATTATACAAAGGAAATAAAATTTGAAAAAAATTTTGTTTAATATGAATAAATCACACAATCATTATTAATATTTTCTGTACATAAAACTGCAAAAATATTTAAATAAGTATTTAAAAATAAAATATAGTTTATTTTTAAATATTCATTATCTAAATTAGTTTTATATTTTATAATAAACAATAAGATCACAATGCATTTATTTACTATTAAAAATTTCAATATTAATTTATAAACATTTGAAGAAAAGATTAATCAGTATGAAATTCAACATTTTTTACCCTCAATATGCAAAAAAATTAAAAAAAAAAAATAATAATAATAAAAGGTACAAGTGCAGTATCCCCATATATGATTTCTTGCCAAATCTGGCGCCCTTTGTTTACTTCGTAGTGTTGCTGATTTCAGCTTTTGTTTTTATTGTAGTGTTGCCAAATTCAGTTTTAGTTAGTATTTCTTTTTTTTTGTTGCCACTATTCATTTTTTTTTTTGTGTTTTACATAAATTTTACAGCTATTTAAATTTCACTTCGACTTTCATTGTTCTAGAACATTCTTTGTTTCACGTTTCTATTGGAAGGGATTTTCACTCAGTTGGGCTTCGTTGTCACCAGCGTCTAATCATCGTAAATTCTTCTTTTTTACAATTTCTTTTTATTTGGTTTTTATTTATTATATATATTTATTATCTTTTACATTTTTGTTAAATACAATAAATAATTACAGATTTTAAATTTTACCTTGCAATGTATGTTTTATAAAGCTTGCATAGCTGCAAATGAAAATTGATTTAATAAATTTATTAAAATCGTTTCGGGAATTAATTGGGATGAGTACCAAATTTTGCAGGTGTAATTATTTTTTTCAAATTCTGAATGTATATTTTTTATTGTATTAGTGTTTTATCTTTATTTACTTTAAAAGTGTATATATTTAAAAAAATATTTTTTGCATGCTTATCTTAAAATTTATAAAGTGTAAATATTTAGAAAAATAATTTTTGAATGTTTTTTTTTTAATTTTATAAAGTAATTTATATTTAAAATAATATTTTTGCATGCCTTTGCTTTTTTTAAATTTTATAAAGTGTAAATATTTAGAAAAATATTTTTTGCATGCCTTTTTTAAAAAAAAAAAAACTGAAATGTGACACTGGTGACAACGCAAAAAAAATGTCGAATTAAACATACCAATCGTTATATCAGCTAAACTTCATATCAAGTAAGTCCATCATTTATATTTATTTCCCTTTTTTAATTTTCTAAAATGGTTATTTTTCGATCAACTTCGGGAAATTTCCCGTGTTAGCTTGGCGCGCTTACTTTGGTGACGAAAATCATTCGCCAATATATAGGGATACTGAACTAGTTCCAAAAAAAAAAAAAAAAAATCCTTACCCGCAGCTATTTCAAGACATATGCAACACATTAAAATACAATTTCTTTTAACACAGTTATATCCAAAAATTAATGCAACTTTAATTAGATTTTAAAATTTATGAGCAAAATTCAACTTTGACACTTTAAAATTGAAAAACATTATTACAATTTATGGCACATAGGCATGAAACCATGGCCCGATTTAGACTAATTGGGGCTTGGACAAAAACTTTTTTGGGAGCTCCCTCTGCTTTACAACAATAAACTTTCAATTCAATTTGATTGACAATGCTAAATAAACTTTCCATTCGATTTGGGGGCTCCTCCAATATGGGGAACTGGGGCAGCAGCTTTTGTTTTAATAACCCTCTGCATTAAACAATGCACATGAACGTTTTATTGGTAAATGAATGATTTACAAAAATATCATATACTTTCAACTCAATTCATTTAGTACAATTGTGAACAATATTATCATAACTTATTTTTTTATATTATTAAAATTAATACTTAATGCAAATCACACAACAATAATACTACTTTTCTATATACACTGATAGTTAATGATAATTTTTAAGAGGTAATAAAATTTACAATAGTGTAAAACTAATTTTAACACTTGATAAAAACATGAAACAAAAATCAAAATACAAAAATAATATACAGTTCTAATGTTTTAATAGTTGTTAAGCACATTTATGATTGTTATTTAGAACTCTTATCTTTGATATTTATCAATAGCAACATTTTAAACTTTAAAATAGAGCTTAAATTTAAGAACAAGATTCTTATTTGAAAAGTACATCAAATAAGCTGTAAAGAATATTGCTGTTTTGATATAAATGGGGGAAGGGGAGAGAAATTGTCTACAAACTGCATTGAAAAAGAAGCTTTTATTTAGTTAATAAAAATTAAAAATGTTTGTCTCTTATATTATTAGATTAATACAGATATTTATTAGATTATTACAGATATTTTGTCAAATAAGATTTTGACTATAAAGGGTATAAACAAGCTTACTTTCGACATTGAGAATTCAAGTTCTTTTTTTTCCTTAAAAAAATTATATGCAAATTGCTTAGTTTTACAAAATGCAAAAAGTATCAAATTGTTATTCTGTTATTTGTGACCTTTAGTGTAATATTTTTATTAATTTCAATAGCACAGTGATTTTTAAAATTTCATGTTTGTGATTTTTAAGTCCAAAAATTTTATGTTTAATTTCCTTCATAAAAAAAAATTTTCAATTACTTTTTATATGAATTTATTTTAGAATAAGTATTTCAAAGTAAAATTATAATGTTGACTGAGACTTTTTGGCAAGTCCATTGTTAGAAGTAAATAGAATTTTAAATGACTGAAATTTTTTTTCAAATATCAAAATAAAAAAAATGTTATGTTTTTTATTTAAAAAACTAGGTTTGCTTACAATGGATTTATGAGATAAATTAACTAATATTTTAAGATTTAGTACTTTTTATGGAAATTTTAAATTTCTTTTTCTATTTTAATGTTTCTCAAAAGCCTTTATTTATAATGTAAAAATTAATGTAAGAATCAATATCTTAAATTTATTAAACATGAATGAAAAAATAAGATATCAAGGCTTAAACTTTGATGTTTACAAATGCACATTTCAACTTCTTAAAAACATGTTTCAGACTTAGCAAATTGCAATTCATTGATTTATGCAAGTATTTTCTTCAAAATAATAAAATATAAGAATATTTGATATGAACATTTGCTATGATCTCCAGATTTTCACTTTTTTTTTATACAATTACAAGATAATGCCATAAATGAATATACACCATTTTTTGATTAATTTTGTAGAAAAATTCAACAATTCAGACACTTAATTTTAACAATTCAGACACACAATTCAGACACCTTGTTAGCAAAATACTTAATCAGTATTTTGCTAACAAGAAGATAACAAATTAATATTTATCATTTTTATAAATGCTTCTTGCTTTATGGTGTAATAAGGCACATGGAAAGCTTAGAACATTTATAAAAATAGATTAGAAACTTTCAAAAGAATGTTTTTTGATAAATTTTATGATTTGAGCAACATTAAAAATTATTAACATCTTAATACAGCCTATATCTTTAAATCAACAGGTAGAATTTGCTTGTCTTCTTCATATTTATTAGTAGATTCAACAGGTGAAATCTGTGATTTATTTTCATACCCTACCTCTTTCAAGCAAACATGATCAGTCAGACGATTCTTTGAATTGAATTGCTTCCCACAATCATCACAGGAATATGGTTTCTTATGCAGACGAAAGTGCCGGCTCATATCTGTTTTAGCACTAAATCTTCGTCCACATTCCTGGCATGAAAAAGGTTTCTCCCCGGTATGGACACGCACATGGATTTTAAGTTTATCTTTTCTGTAGAATTCTTTGCCACAATGCTCACAGTTGAAGTATTTTTCACCAGAGTGTAAACGAGAATGGCGCACTAAATCGTTTTTCCGGCTAAACTTTTTCCCACATTCTGCGCAAGTGAAGGGCTTTTCACCACTGTGTGAAAGTATATGACGTGATAAATCCTTTTTCTCATAAAAGCTCTTATTGCAAAGATCGCAATCATAATTTCGCTCACCTCGATGAGTCTTCAAATGACGAATCAGTTCATTTCTTTCACTGAACCTTTTAGAACACAGAGCACACTGATGTGATTGGTAACCAGTATGACGGCGGAGATGTTTTCGAAGACCAGTTTGCAATCCAAAATCTTTTGTGCAAAATTCACAGGAGTAGAGCTTTTCCCCAGTGAAGTTGCAAAGGTGTCTGAGTAACTCTAATTCAACAGTGAATTCTTCTCCACACTGAATACAATCATATGTTTCACAATTTATGTGAATTGAAAGATGTTTCTCATAGTTTAAAATCTTATCTGTTTCATAAGGACAATGCTCACATTTCAGATCTAAGGGTTTATCAGATCCATAAAAGTTATGTACTTTTCCCAAGGACATTAACCTCGAAGAACGAATCAGCATATCCCACAAACCACCTATGAAATAAAAATACGATGCAGAATTTTAAAAAAACATAAGAATTATACATTGAAAATATGGATGCATAATTATACAACAGTTATATCATAAAACTAAACAAAATTTCTACATAGAAATCTAAGAATTTGTAAGATATATATATATACTAAGTGATGGTTAAAATTAAAAACTAAATTGCTAATACCAAAGCTACTAATTTAACTACAAACTATATGATTGATCAATACAAGAATTGAAAAGCATTTTAATTTATTAACACAACATTAATTATGTAACTAATCTATAATGATCACAATATAGAAATATATATATATTAATGAATATTAAAAGAAAATCAAGAAAAATGATACTCAGATAATAAAAAAAATTTATATTAAAAAGCAAAACTCATAAACATATACACAGCAACTGAAAATATAATCTTATAAAGAAGCACCTGAAATGAAAAAACAAGATTTACAAGTCAAATAAAACAAAAAATAACATTCAATCATTTTAATTTGAAAAGGTATTTAAAATGTAGTAATATAAATTCAACACAATGAGAATGGTCAAAACATAACATGTATCTAAGAATGAAATAAAAAAAATTTAAAAAAGCAGCAAAACATAATATAGTAAAATAATAATTTCAATAAATAAGCATTAAGTAAAATATGAAATGCATAATAATGAATTTTTATGTAAATAATATTATAAACTCTAGTGACAAAATTTAAAAAAAAAAATCAATACAAAGATAAGAATCTTTAATGAAAATGAATATATTTACCTTATGCTTAATAATCTGTAATATATAATTTTATAATATTAAAATACAATTAAGAGGTATAATAATAATTAAAAACATAAACACAGATAAAAAATTTTTGAAATAGGAAATAATGTAAAAATCAATATGCATACAAAATACATAAAATAGAAAATTGCCAAATCATAAAATTAGAGCAAGGAAACACGCAATAACAAAAAACTTTCAATCAGTATTATATTAAAAAAAAAAAAAAATCCTATTCTTCATCTATGATATAAGGAAAACACATATACATATAAGATTCATGAATGAATTTATTTCCATTGAAAGACCTATTATCCTTTAATTAATAATTTTATTTATGAAATTACTGACATAAATAATAATTAAAACCAATAAAAACAATCTTTATAAATAATACTTTTGAATATTCTAATTTGACCTTTCAAGTAAGGATAAAATTTAAAAAATCGATCTTAATTACAAAGTTTCATAAAAATAAAGTGTTAAGTTTCTCCAATTAATATGTAAATTATATCATAAGGAATTAATCATATTTCAATACAATGTTAAAACTGCAATTAATCCAATATTCAAGAAAATTTTCAAGATATGATAAAAAAAATACTTTTTTATAACAAAAGCTTATCTGGTATAGTAGGCACTTTTATGATACAGAATAACAAGTGACAGTACTCTGATTAGATGTCAATAGTAAATTGATTTTATGATTATCAAAGTCATAAGAAAGCTGGGAAATGATTTTAGTTAGAAAGTCTTCTTTAACAAAAAAAAAAAAAAAGATCAAGTATATAATTTTTAAAATGTAAATGTCAGATCTGATAAATCTATTTACATTTCAAACACTACTCTTATAAATATATATATATATGTACTTAAATTAATATTCTCAGCTTATAAAAGCTATTTCTTTAACAAAATTTACTTCGATAAATATTTAATTTGACATTATATTAGTGTAGTCAATTTAAGACCAAGCTATACAAAATATTTAAACTTTCTTCTGTAACAAGGATCTAAAAATTTATGAACGCTAATTCAAACAGATATTTTGTATGAATAATTATAAGGTGGTTGGGATATAATTGCAAATACATAGATCAATTTATTGAGCACGCCAGTACGAACTCAGATATATATATGATTTAACTGCATTATTTTCATACATTTTAAATTACAAAATATCATGCGAGTTATAGTTCAAACTATAATAACAAAAATAATAAAACATTAATAATACAAGACAACAATACAATGAGGGAAAGAAAAATAAAACAAACAATTCAAACAAAACAACAAATACAAAAAAATTATGACCTAACTTTTATATTGCCAGTCGATCGGTAAAAATTATATTGAATTGCAATAAAAATAAGGGCTCAATGAAAAAATATAAAAAATGAAAATCAAGATTTTTTTTATCCGTTAGAAAACCGTATACCGTTAGAAATTTTACTTAAAGTAAAAATTTTTCATAAATTATTTGAATTGTTGTAACGTTGAAACAGCAGCATCGGTAAATGGCGCATTGTTCAACATGGCAGCCGCAAGCTCAGATGAGTGTAAATAAAAACAATATTCTGAATTCTGACATTTTATTATCTTAGAAACTATTAATTTGAAATCTACTTTACTATATTTTTTTAAAGTACAATAAGCTTTGAGTGTAGAGCATAATTCATTGCAATAAGCTAAATAGAACAAAAACTGATTTAATAAAAACGTTTTGATTTTTTTTTTCCTTTCGTTTTTAATGTATAGTTAGCTTAAAAATTAAGTTTTATTTCCTAAATTTTATGATTCAAACAGACATTTATTAGTCTGTTTTAATAATGAATTCTCTCTTCTATTTTACTAATATTGTATTTATTCAAGTTTATATATAGTTTATATATTTTATTTATTCAAGTTTTCACTTCTGAAAATAAGAATTTATATTTATATAATAAATTTTGAAATGCGTGGATATTTTAAAGGATAAAATTTATCAAAAAATTGCATAATTAAAGAAAGATGTTATTCTTTTTTATTCAGTTTTAGTCGATTTCAATTATTGAATTGAATACTATAATGAACTGGGAATTTTTTTTTTTTTTTTTTTTGCTTGTCTACTTAAAATCTGGATAATAAATGGAGAACTTTTCTTGAACACGTAAAAAATTTCTCTGACAATACATGTTGATCATAGCGATTGTGCTCTTTAAGTGCATCACTTTATTTTAGGATAATCTTAATTAAAAGTACAACAATGAAACTGCTGGAATTTTAAGCATTATTTTCATAATTGTGGTAATGTTTTTTCTATTTATTTGTATCAAGAATTGTTGTTCAATTCATCACTACATGCTTACTCTAACAGTGAGCGATCAGACCTCTATAGATATTAAGACTGTTTATTGCAGGTAGGTAGTTGCATGGTAAGTGTCATTTTGTTCCAGATTAGTCCTAAAGTTATTATGTAATACAAAATAAAAAGTCCAAATTATTAACTGTTAATTAAACCAATAAAAAGGGAACTTTACATTTAGGAAAATATTATTTAATCGTAGAAAATGAAAAAAAATTGTAGAAGATTTTTTGCAGAAAACATTTTAGTAATTTTCCATTTTACCACTTTACAATAATTGCTGTGGTGGAAAAGAAAAAATTACTTTATATTACTAAGTAAATTACTGTGTCATAAATATTCTATTCACATCATGTGTTGTTTAAAAATATTTTTAGCGTTACAACTAGTAAAAAAGAATTCATTTTAATTAAATTTTTTAAATTAAATAATTACCACTTATTGATAAAACTTGTTTAAATTGCACTGTTTCTTGGCAGAAACTGCTTAACAATCGTTTTGATGATCGATTGCATATGTATAATGTAATAGTGCCTTTTTTAGTGAAACAAAATTAAATTTTGCTGTATGTAGCTGTTTTTTTTTTTTTTTTTTTTTTTTTAAATTTGTGTTTATAATGGTTTTTTTAACAGACAAAAATATCATGACCCATCATTTGCACTAACTAACTTTAGCTTTGTTTATCATTCTTCATTTAATTTTTGTGCAAAAGAAATTGATTGGAATATATTTAATTTAAAATAGAATTTTGAGCTATTAAAATCATGTCTACATTATATTATTTTCACTTCTCCGTAAGAAACATATTATTTTTTTAGGATCATAAGTAGAGAGTATAATGGAAAATGATTAAAATGTTTTTATTTGCATGTGATTTATTTTAAAATTGCTCACAAAGCAGCTTGAAATGCATAGATTTAGTTTAGATGATAAAAAAATTGTTTTCTTTTTAATGGTATGTATGAGAATTAGTCTAATTTAAATGAATGCACACACACACATATACAATTCTGCATTTAAATTATTGCTCAAAAACAATTATCAAAGGAAAAAAAAAAGGTAAATGTAAAAATACCATCGTAAATAAAGTTTCTTGTATACAAAAATGCAAGTTTTAAATCCTTAAAATTTACTTAAAAATTTCTTTGTAAATTTTCAAAAGAGAATCTCTTTGAAAATAGAAGTAATAATTAATCCAGTTATACATTGTAATAAATAATCCATGTGCTGAACTAGCATTATAAACATAAGTCAATGTAAAAACTATTTAAACATTTTTAAAATTTTATGGATGTGATAACTTCAGAATTACTCTTAATTATCAACAGATTTGATATCACTCAATTTTCATTCTCCCTCATCACTATTGAAATTAATGCAAGCTTATGGAATGTGGAAATTTTTTCTAAATAACGGCTGACACTTGAGTGACAAAGCCTCTGCCGCAACAAGGCCAAAAACTGCTATTCTTCTTAGAGTTGGGTTTGTATGTCTTTGGGCACCTCTGCTTTTATCAGCATTTTATACTGTTAATTCCAAACCCAATGTTTCCTAGTTCCAGTTGCTCGGGTCACCCACTTTTTTAATAAAGTCTGATAACCCTTAGTCGAGTCTAGGTGTTACTCTCTAGTATGGATGATGACTAAAGAAGTTAATCTAGGGAGGGCAAGGGCCTCACATTAATAAATTACATGCTTGGCCATTTCCTCTTGCATAGGACATTTCGTGCAGATAGGGTCTTGCTAAAACAGTACCATTTTATGGAGGTGTTTTCTGAAATAGTAGTGCCCAGTTATGAAACCTACGATTAAACGTATCTTCTCCCTAGAGCATCTTAAGAATTTCAGAGGCAATCCTTGCTGATGATCCACAGATCATACTTTTATCATGGATTTTGGCCCTGAGTATTGAGCCAAGCTTCATACATCTTCTGTTTTTCCCATCTAAGAAGATTAGTTTTTGCAGTCTCAAATTGACCCCACAAAAAGGTTCTGCACCGATGGGAACAAAAGACGATCCTTATTTAGCAAGTTCATCAGCCCTTTCATTATCTTCGATACCTTTGTGCCTTGGCACGATCACCTTGTTTCTAGTTGCCAGTTCTGTGAGAAGGTTTCTGCATTCCAAAATCATTTTAGATTTGATTTCGAAAGAATTGATTGCTTTTAAAGCGACTTGACTGTCACTTTAAATGAGAATCTGCTTATCATGGTAGCCCTTCCTCTTATTTAGTCGCAGACATTGGATAATGGCCAAAACTTCTGCCTGAAAGACCATAGTGTATCGCCCAAGGCTTACAGATAGAGTGGTTCTTGGTAACACGCCATATACTCCCAGTCTTGAGAGGCTGTTTTTCAGTGATCCATTTGTGTACCAGATTAGATCTCCTGTTTTAGTTTGGAACATGTTGTTGTCCCATTGTCTCTAGTTGGAAAAACTATTTCAAATGTCTTTTTCAATCATGTATAACTTCATTGAAAGATATACATGATTGATGATGTATATCTTTCAATCAAGATTACTTGATAAAACATGATGTCTGAGGGCATCGGGAAAGTAGGATCTTGAATTTTCCCAGTAATACCCCTGTGCTCTTTGGCAACAGGCTGGTCGTACCATTGGTTTTGTTACTTTATTATGTATGCAGTCATTCTGGCAGTGCTGCAGATGAAGATGTCTTAAGGGAGTCAGATCTAACATAACTTCCAATGCTCTGGTTGGCACGGTGGACATTACTCCTGTGAAGCAGAGACAAGCCAGTCTTTGTAGACCTCCTAGTCTGTCAGTCATAGTCTTCTGTTCCACCTTATGCCATCAGATTACACAGGCATAAAGGGAAAATGGGCCTGACAATAGCTGTGTACATCCAAAACATCAGTTTTGGATGTAGACCCCAGTTTTTACCAAGCATTCGCCTGCAAATCATAATGCTTTTCTTTGTTTGGTTAATTTTATCATCAATGTGCTTATTCCAGGTGAGTTTTTGGTCTAAATAAATGCCCAGATACTTCACCTCTGAAGCTACATTAATTTCAACATCAAAAAGTCTTGGTATGAAAAAACCCTCCCATTTCCTTTTGCATATAAAACGTACAAGGTAGGTTTTCTGAGGATTAATCATCAGGTCCCTATCCATGCACCATTGACCTACATAACTTAGATTATCCTGCATGAGATGACAGGTTATGTCGAAATCTTTACCAAGGATTGGGATGACAATGTCATCAGTATATCCTTGCATATAGTAGCTCCTATCATTTAGATATTTTATAAGGCTATTTACAACTAGGTTCCAAAGTAATGGTGAGAGAACACCTCCTTGAGGACAACCTCTAGTAGTCTTTTTTTCAAATGATTTACTGAAGATGCTCATTTATATACATATATCCGAAATCAAGGCTTCAATCCAAGTACACAGGGTCTGATTACTCCCTGCCCCTCTAAGTGCATTGAGGATGGATAGATGGGAAGTGTTATCAAAAGCACCTTGGATGTCAAGGAAAGTTGCCAAGGCAATTTCTTTTTAATCTAGAGTGGTTTCAATCTTAGAAACTAGTTGATGTAAAGCACTTTCAGTAGATTTGCTGGGTCGATAGGAAAATTGAAGAGCATGCAAGGGACTGTTACTGCACAAGTAATCTCTAATATCCCGATCAGTGATTTTCTCCATAATTTTAAGAAAGAATGAAGAAAGACTGATAGGTCTGTAAGACTTGGCCTTGTCATATGTGTTCTTGCCAGGTTTAGGAATGAAAACAATCCTGGTCTTCTGCCATATCTTTGATATGTAACCAAGTGCTAAGCTAGCTCTGTAAATTCTAGTTAGCACTGGTATGATAACCTCCTCTGCCTTCTGGATCATGATGGGCATAATTCCATCAGGCCTTGGGCTTTTTAGAGGTTGTGGGCTGCTAGAGAGTCATTCCACCAAGGACATTGGAGTTTAGCTCTCCTAGTGCGAATAGGGCAATTGTTATGATAAGAATCTAAAATACTATTGTGCAGAAGGTCTGTTGTAACTTCTAGATCATAATTATCTCTAATAGGTTTGTTCCTGAGCTCAACCATCCCAGTCAAATCCTCCTGGAATTTCTTCCAGTCCGTCCTAACTCAGTCTCTGAACATGTGATCCAGACACACATTAGAGTGAATTTCAAAATGAATGTTTTGATGGTCTAAACCAGAAAGTCTGCCATCTGATTTCCAATTTTTGATATTTTTGCTAATTAGCGTTGTCGCTATAGTAATGTCAATTACTTCAGATCGATTGGAAGTAATGAAAGTTGCTTCGTTGCCCTCATTTAGAATATCTAACCCGTTGTTTAGAATGAATTCTAAAAGACACTCTGCTCTTTTATTTGTGTCTGTGCTTCTCCAGACAGCATTCTGAGCATTACAGTCTAGTCCTAAGACTACTTGTAAATTGTTGTCTCTGCAAAAGTTCATTAGCTTGTGCAGAGAATGTTCAGGTGGAGCCTTCTCGTCATAGGGCAGGTACACAGAGCCAAATACAATTTCTCTGTCCCCTCCCTCTATGTTGAGTTTGACTTTCACTGCTGTCAGGTTCCTATGGATAAATTCAGAGAAGGATAAAACCTCAGTGTTTTTATGTAAAAGTATGCAAGTTCTAGCATTAATATTGGTACAATAGATAAGCTTACTTTTATTTCCTTTGAGGCCACTGGTTCTCCCCCTAGCCAGCCAGGGTTCTTGAATCAGGGCCAGGTGTATATCCCCAGCAAGAAACTTCTTACTGAGGTTAGTGGTACCACTTCTACTGTGGTGGAGGTTGAACTACCTCCACCCCCATCAGCAGGAGCAGGTTTGTCAAGCACTTTTGCTTGAACTTGGTGAAGTCCGATATAAAATTTATATACCCTCGCACCAAGTGTCGCAGCATCTAGTTCGGGTACACTAAGAACGATGGTCTGCCCAGATGGGTTGTTCTTGATGTTAAAAATGTTCCACTCCATTAGAGTGACCCCACCATTTTGTGCCTCAATTTTCCTCAGAACCTCTTTAGGCTCCAATTTACTGCAGATATTTGGCAGTTTTACAATTATCTTGGTGGTGTTCTGACAAGTTACCTTGCCTCACTCACCAAGAGTTTTTGTTCCTGCCAGAGGCTTATGTTACTGATAGTCTATTCCAGCCACTTTGAGCTCCCCAGATTTGCACAGTTGACAATAAGTGCCCCATTCTCAAGTTTACATGATATGAAGGTTGGGGCAAAACCCTCCTCATTCCTTCCTATTTTTTCAGTTAACAAGAGTTTTAGGTCGGAGGCTGGTTCCTCTATTAGTCATTTTTCTAGATGGCCCTCTATGAGCACATCCATCTTGACCACCATGAGAGCTGCCCTATAGGTAAATCCCCCAGGTCCTTCTCTCTTGGCAGCCTTTCTGAATTTGCCCTGGTCTGTCCGGTTGGGGGGACGCTTCTCGCCTTTAGTTGCCTTGGGTTTTTCAACCCAAGTCACCTCAGTGATTTTGCATTTCTTCACCAGCTTCTTCTGGGCACTAGAAAGTCTCTTTTTAAGCTTGATTCTTGTCAGAGAAACAGTTATGCTTATGATATCTTCCTGACTCTCACTAGAAGAAGATGCTTTGGAGGTAATTTCTACCTCCTATGAGGGATTCATTGCTGCCCCCTTCACTAGATTGCCTCTGGATTCCCTTGTCTTTTTCAGCAAGGTCTGCTTCAGAGGCTTCACCTGCAAGTGCAGAAAGGTTTGTTAATTCTTTTGTCTTTTCAGCCATAAGATAACAATTAATTAATAGGCTCAGATAATACAACAGTCCACCCAGCATTGCCTGAGTTACTGGGCTAGGCAAAAAAGCGCTAGAAGTTTGCCAGGCAACTAGAGGCTCTATTAAGACACCATAACTGTGGTGCCAAATAACCCTGGGCATGGGTCGGCTGACACCAGGGTTACGGGAGCTGGTTTGTGGCCTCTGATTCTGTATTCAAGGCTATCCTGTCATTCCTACAGGACGTTCGGTGATCCACCACCTGCCGATGCGCCTGGTAGCTGCTCAGGCCTGAGGTTGCTACTCAGTTGTCATTACCCAGTGGGTACCTGGGAACCGAGTGACAGAGTTGAGTAAAATTTCTCACACCATACCACCACAAACCCATTTATAGGGTGGACCACATTCATATATCATTTCAGAAGAAAGGACAGAGAAATTCAGATAGAAAATAACATTAATGCTCAAACCAGAATTTGAACCAGGGATCAACAGCTGAGAAATCAGGAATGCTAACCACTCAGCTGTCGGTTTGGACTTTAGAAATATAGTTTGTGGCTTTCTTATCTCTGATTGCTTTTAATGTGGTATTAAAGACCTTATCTCATCCAACACCTTTTACCTGAAAAAATGGCATCTTCATTATTTATTTATTTATTTTTTTGATAAGTTAAAAACTCAATATTTTTTTATGATGTTTAATTGATTAACAAATTTTACTATTATCATGAGATTCTGCAAACAGAAATCTAAAATGTTGTGGTTGTTTTTACTGTCTACATTTGATTATATTTTTACATGATTGAAATATTTATAACTATTGCTCTGTTTTTCGTGATTTTTGAATTTATGATGCTCACTGTATGATTCAGAACTTTGTTGTAGGCCTTAATTTGATTTTACGTAATTTGCCATTTAATTGTGGGAAGCTATTGAAATCTAGTAATGCTTCAGGTTTTATTCATTATTAGAAATACCTGTAAAAAAATATATAAATAGAATAATAAGATTTAAATATCATGGAATCATCATGTAACATAATTTATTCCATTAAAGGTATTTTACTTGCATGAAACATCATAGCTAAATGCATTTACAAAGTCTATATACATTCAATTTAATATTATATATATAATATGGATTTATATATTCATTTTAAATGTGTATTGTTAAATGTTTTTCTTGTCAAATCAATTATCTCCACTTTTTAATTTCTTTAAAATTTTATTTAAAAATCTGTATTAATTATATAACTGCATGTACTTAAAACAAATTTCACTTCTAATAATTAAATTATAAAAGCCATTTGTAAATAATACTTAAAAAAAAAAAACCTAATTTTAAAAATCATACTTTTCTCATAACATTTATCTCAACTTCTTATTTTATAGAGTTAATCGATTTGGCAAATGAAGCAAAAACTTTTTCCCATTTTCTTGTTAAATATTTATTGAATAAATAATTGCATTTGGAGTTTTAGTAAGTGTTATATTTTTTCTTTAGGATCCAAAAGGCAGTATATTATTCAGGTTATATTATTTCAGGGCCTAAAAAATAGTAAACTGTGTCTTAAATTAGTAAACGTACATGCGCTTCATATATATTTATTTACTTAATATTGTAAAGTGTTTCTTTAAATATTTAACACTTTTCTTGTAATTAATTGACCATTGTTTTATGTTGATTTATTTCAAGTATTTACAGCATTTATCAAGAAAAGGAATTTTTTTGTATATAAGATATAACTAACGATTTTTTTTTTTATATTTGATGTAATTTTGATTTTTTTATACAAAGAAATCAATATCAAGCTTTCATAGCAAACAGTAATAAATATTTGATAATCTTTCTAAATTTTAATATCTTTCTTATATTATTGATAAAGTTAAATGTCAAGCTTTCATAACAAACAGTAGAAATTATTTGTGATAATCTTTCTAAATCTTAATACATTTTGTACATTATTGATAAAGTTAACATTTTTATAAATAATATAAGAGGAAGAGATTAGTCATTATTAGAGAATTTGTAGATTATTAAAATTTAATTACTCATAATAATATTTTGCTATTCATGTATGTAAAATCATGCTGTATCCTGTAGTATAATTAATTTATTGATATTTGAAAATTGTATACCATAAAGTACTAGATTTCTTATATCTGTGGTTACTCTTCTATAATAGGGTGAATTGGTGCCAAGTTTTTACAATTGGTGACACGAATGTTCAAATTACCAAACTAAAATGGTGGAACGCAAAATGAACATGAAACACAAGGAATTAATATATACCAATGATATCTTGAATTTTACTGCAAAATATAAGAGCAAATTTTATTCACTCTTATATTTTTCAGCTTATAAACTTTTGTTTATTTATTTAATAATAAATTTTGAAAATCACTTAAAATTTTGAATAGGAACTGTACATTTTTATCTCAGATTCATTTGCAAGTCTTGTTAAACAGCATGTTGATCCATGAAAAATGAAAAAAAAAAGCTCAGTTTTAAAAATGGAAATAGTTAATTTATAAATAAGAATATAATCTTATTCTTTTCTCTGTAAAAATTGTCTGTCTTTTGCAAAACTTTAACAAATTTTGATTTGAATAATTTTATCCAATATCTGGGTTTTAAATTGAATCATCATTTTTATAGAATAAAATTTGATAAATAATAAAAGAATAAACACAGTGGATGAGAGAAAAAGAAAATCATATCTTCCGACAAAATGGTACTACAATCTCTGTTTGCCATAAAGAAACGTTTGTTCAGAAACCACAACAGAAGGTAAACCGAACCAAATTCAGCAATAACCCTTATTATGGAAGATAAAACATTCTGATAATTTCCTTGTGATTTACTTTTTTCTTAATTATTTCATATTTCTCCTAGGGTGAGAATAAGTTCCCAAAATTAAAATTTTCAAATTAATTTTACATTGTTTTACAATTTTGTTTATCTGATATTATAACCACATTATTTTGTAATTGTTTTTTACTGTCTCTGATATGTGTAAATCAACATTTTATTTTTACTATGCAATCCTTTTAACTGTCTGCCTAAAGTAAATGAAACTTAAAATATGTTAAAAATTTTTAAACATAGCTTGATTTTTCTTTTAAATCAAGGCTTTGTAAAGGAAATATTGTTAAAGTTGATATCACACAAACTGTGATTTAAACGCAAACAGTGGAAAAGTAATTTTTATTATGGTAAAAATTGAGTAAGCAAAATAGTAAATAGAAGTCCCCTCAGAACTGCAATCAAGTGATTTTTGCATTTATTTGTATGAATATTTAATATTTTGATTTCTCTAAATGAAATAGTAATAATAATTTTGCAGTGAAATTTATCACTTGTTACATTAGCTTTTATTTCTTATTGTTACTTTTTGTGTTCTGAATGATTTTTAATTGACACTGGATTGAAATATATCTAAAATTAGTAAAATATTTAGTGTTTGAAAATGTGTATTATATTTTACTTTTGTTCATATTATTTTTTATATTTTCAGATTAAGGTGTGATGATTGGAATTATAAAATAATATTTAGGGGTAGGCAAGCAAAGAATAAGATACACTGGTTTCTGCTCCTTATATTTATACACATAAATATCATTTTTCAAAGTGAAAGTGTTAGAAGAAAATATAAACTACAAATTTTGTTGATAAATATAAGCTTTAATTTCTAACTTTTATAAAATTTTTTTTTTTTTTTTTTTGCTACATTTTGTATGCTTACATTTTTAATGTTAGAATTTTTCTAAGAATGGAATAAAAATAAATAATTGTATTGTAATTTATTTTAGTTTCAATTGTTTTGTATATGAGTTTTTTTCAGCTATTAAAAAAGAAATGGGCTCATGATTCATAAAAAAAATTCTAACCAAAATTTTATATTTTAGGTACTTCCTATGGATTATTCTCATTTTTATTATATAATTAAAAAAACTTTCTGCATTCATTAATTTCACTTTTTTCTTACTTAAAATATTTGTTGAATCTTTTAAAATTTTCATACAGTAAAAAGTAAACTAAACCACTAAACCTGTAAGATTCATGTATCCTTGAAAGAATGATAGTCAAGAAATATATTTATATGTGTACACATATATGCATATTTTTATTTAATATGACTGCTTTTAAGCTTTTTTTTTTTTTTTTTTTTTTTGAAGAACAAGAGTTTTTGCTTAAAGATTTATATATAAGAACATAAAATCAGCACAATGTTGATGAATATTGTCTTTTCTCTTTCTAAATATTGGTCTTAAATGGGTTAAATAATCAGTTGTGAATCATTAAAATACTGGTGATTGAGTATATTTCTGATTTGTTTTTATATATTTTTATCTATATAAATAATTCAAATTCATTGTCTTTCTTTTCTTTTTTACAGAACTTTTAAATTATTTAATATTTTATTTATGACTGTAAATATATCGGTTTTACAATAATATTCATGATTTTATTACTTTTTGTGATAAAATTTACTTTTTTTATTGAATTCTTTTAAAAAGAACAAATAATATGATGTAATGATAAAAAAATTATAATGATAGAAATAAATGTAATTTTAAAACAAAACAGACTGTTTTTTTTTTTTTTTTTTTTTCCTTCACAAAATTTGGATACTTTATTGCTTAAGCCTAGTATTCACATCACAGAGGTTTTAGTGACATTTAAGAAGTCAATAAAGTTTTCAATCTAGTTGTTGAATTGATTTTTGTTGTTTTGTTATTTTTTATTTATTTTCCTTTTATATTATGTTTATCATTTATATATTTTTTTCCATGATTTGTTTATGTACTTGTTATTTTATAATTACCATTTGTTTTATTTTATGACAATTTGTTATTTGTTGTTGACAAGGGCTTGGCGATAAGTGTGAATACTTCAATTTGTTGTAGGTGACATTTTTTTATTAACATGCTAGACATATTGTGTATACTTAGGATTTTATTACTTCTTTCACTTTGTTATGTTTTTGTATGAAAAGACTAATTCTACATAAACTGAAACTATTTTTGTTTGTCTACTCATGTAGGTTTGTCTTTTCAAACAAAATTTTATAATATTGTAAGTAAATAAATGAAAAGTACTTTAAATTTCTGTTTTTTCATTATTTTGTTTTATTGAAAAGGTCTGTAATAAAACAAGTTTAAATATGTTTTATTATTCATTAAAATTTGTGAACTTATTTTATGTAAGTATTTTATTTATTTTTTTTTTCACTGTTCTGCAATGTTCATTCAAAATAAATGTAATCACATGTATTTTATATCTTTACTTGTTTTTATTTAACTAAATACTTAAAATTTATTTTGATTTCATAACTTCATTTTTGATTTTAGGGTTTTGCATATTATTTGTTGGTATTGATTTCATTAAAATGTTATTTTAGACTGTATATTATGCCTTTTTGAGCTTCATTAACTACAAATATGTTTTTTATTTTTAGATGCTGAGTATGAAAGATCCTTCTCATCTCAACTTGGAAATACATTTGATTTAATTCCACCTTTGGTACAGTTGAATGAAAACTTGGAGATAAATTCATTTATGAAGCATAATCAACTAGAAGTTTTTGCCTGCAAATTTTGTAAAAAGACATTTAAAAAGAAAACATATTTAATTAATCATGTTCGTATTCATACTGGTGATAAACCATATCAATGTGACTTCTGTCCTAAAGCATTTGCATCTCAACCAAATCTCACTAGACATCTTTGTACTCACACTGGTGAACGACCTTATTCATGTGAAGCTTGTAATCGAGGATTTATCAGGCGTGATCAATTAATTTACCATGTTTGTAGTGCTAGGCAATAACAGATCTGTAACTACTTATATAATGTTTTTGCTTAATCATTCTCAAAATAAAGTACTTAAGTGTAATAATTTCAATTCTTGATTTCTTTATTTTAAAAGTATTAATGCTTTTAAAATTTAATATAGTTTTGTTATTGTTTAATACACACATTTTAGAATGCAAAATATTGCATTTAAGAATAACCAGCTCAGATAACATTTATGATACACCTATTTGTTTCTCAACATTTATCTTTTTTAATATTTATAAATTTGCTTTTTGTTTTTATATTTAAATGTTGCTTCAAATAAAAATATAATACAATGTATATCTATGTATAATAATAGTTTATTTTAAAGTATTCATTTTATGAAGAAAATTAATGAATTTATATATAAATTTTAAAATAATAAAATTTGTATAAATTCATTTTATTTTGCTGATATAAAAAATACTTGTAGAAAAATATTGAAATATTATTAAATAAAATATGAAAAATTAATTTCAGGGAAAAAATTTTATTATAAATATTCAAGTTTACAATACAAATTCAAGTTTAACATTTCTTATTAAATTAAGATATTTATTAATTCAGTTGTTGTAAAATACTTATTTATTAAATCAGTTGTTTGCAATTAAAAAAAATAAATTTTCTTAAGTATATTTTAATGTACAACTCAAATTTCAAGGCAAAAAAATATAAATTTAGCTGTAACAGTTAATAAAATGTGCATGATAAACTTATAGAGTGGATAAAATTAGTGAGGGAAATGAATGTTGTTAGAAACTATTTTGTCAGAATCCCTATAGTTGTAGATGAAAAATAATAAAACATATTTCATTGTTAATGTGATTTTAAATTATTCAGGATAATTTAAATTCTATATAAATATATATGTATGTATGTTTGTTTTAAATGCTCTTTTTTGA
This sequence comes from Latrodectus elegans, assembly GCA_030067965.1. NCBI lineage: Eukaryota > Metazoa > Arthropoda > Arachnida > Araneae > Theridiidae > Latrodectus > Latrodectus elegans. The sequence goes on from CM057811.1 coordinate 15,115,890, forward strand.
CCAGGAAATAAATATTTAATATTTTCTATATGTTTGGTTGTCTTGTATAGTAAGTTCTTTATGTTAAGTTTATTTAATTAATGATTTTAAAAATTATTTATCATCCTTATTAATCAGTGTTTGAAATTTTAAAAAATAAAATTGGAAATTGCTTAAAAAAAATCTGCAAATTTCAACTAAGCTAAACTCAGTTGGATTCAAACCAAGTTAATAATTAATATTAAAATTGTTTGAATTTTAATTAATAATGAATAGAATAAATTATTAGGAATAATTAAATCATTAAGTAAGTAAATAAGAATTAAGACAAGAAATTTTAATCTTTAAATGCTTGATTTTTCAAGTTGAGTTAAAAAGTATCAACGCACTAGCCTGATAAAGAGAGAAAAATAAATAAAACTCACATATTCTATAATTTATTTCAAAATCTTTTTATACTTTTATATCTTTTTTTTTTTGTGAAATCAAACTTGATATTTACAAAAACATTTTCTTCAAACAAAATGGGTATCTGCTAAAAAAATATCTACGTTGTTGTAAAAATAAGATCTCAAAAGTATTTTTATTTTTTCAGAAAACTAAAATGGGATAAAAATTTACTGTGCTGAACTTTGTCCGAAGACATGACACTCATTTAAAACTACTGGAAAACCAAAATGTCATGTTATTTAAAGTTTTTACACTTGATATTTATTTTTTGTAATTTCGATTTTAAAAAAAAAACTGCAATAATATAATACATCAAAATATTAAAACAAACCAATTACTTGAGTGAAAATCGATTTAAAAGTCTAATTGTCAAGCGTGAAACTTAAAGTATGTAATGATTGTTTCTATTGCAGAAAAATGTCTTGGATATCGAAAAACTTAAATGTTAATTTTTTTGAAATACATTTACTTAAGTAATTTATATTTAACTATCAAAATTAAAAGTTAACTTTTTTAGTAGTTATAACTAAACTTGTATTAAAATTCTATAACTTTAGTAATTATTAATGTATTAAAATGTGGAGGAAGTATAATTTCCTTAGGGCTTTTTTCCCCATCATGGTTTAGTAATATTGATATTGTATAGATTAGTAATGTACTATAGGTATTGTTTATGTTTTGCTATTTGATAATTAAATTTGAGTTTTTGAATTATTGATTAATAATATAATTTATGTTGATTAAATAATAGAAAATGCTTTTCACACAGAGTAGGAGAGATTCCATTAGAAATGGAATTCATATATAGAATTAAAATTACTTGAATCATCGAAATTTTAAAGTTCTGGAAATAATATAGCTTAGTAAGATAATTAATCTCTGATTGTATATTATGAATATTTCTAAGATTAACTGTTATAAAACACTAATGATAAATTTTTGGCTGGGGAAATAATGTATAGTATGTAATACCGTGATTTGAATTAAGCATATTTAATAATTGATTATCTTAATTTTTTTTAGTTCCTAATAAGTTTTATTATCATGCCTTTATAAATGTGCATTGTAAAAAAAATTTGAAATTAAAATCAAAAAATTAAAAATTTTATATTTTGAACTGAATACTCTTAAGCTATCATCTGCTTATAATATTTATTTAGAATTATGTTAAAAAGTGAATATAATTTAAATAAATTCATTGTATTGTTTAAATTACAATATAATGTATATAATATTAAATATTCAAAATTTAAATCATTTTGAATAGAAAAAGATCACTATCATGAAATAATCCTATTATGCAATGTAACTTGTCATATAATTTGATTTGTCTATGTAACTTGTTTTAATGTTATGAAATGCTTGTACTATGCTCAAAACAAAATTTTGAATTTTGTTTAAAATTATTGAAAGGGGATTCTCTAACAGTATCATTCAAACAATATGTTTTTTTATTGTTTTAAAAAAATTTGTGTTATCTAACTTTATTTAATAATTCATGATAAAGGGCAAATTATGTGAAAAACAGAAGATGACTAATATGTTATAGAATAAAATGAATAGCCTTATTGTTAATTTATTTTTTTAACTATCCCTGCTAGCAACTTCTTGGACAAAAGGCTGACTGCAGTCCAGTACAATTTGAAAATACAGCTTGCAGGAGGAAGGACTCCAAAATATCTTTAGAGTGAACATATGAAGAAGGGAGGTGCAGCTAAAAAAATATTTCCCAGTTATTTATATAGTATCGCAGAGAGTTAGCCTGACCAATTTGGAACAGATAGGCTTGCAGATAATTATGATAATTCTAAAATATGTCACTCCTTCCATCCTAGGTAGGAAAGAAAGTTGAGCACATCTTTGGCTTTTAAATAAGCAGGCCTAAGATCTACTTTAGAGCTAATATGAGAACTCAGTAAAAGATATAAATCACACTCCATACTGCATCTTTGTGATTTTCTATCTATTTGATATTGAAAAAGTATTCTTATACTTCTCAATCAGAACTATCTGAATAAATTTAAATTATCTGTACTAAATCTCAAGAAAAACATTTCTATCTAATTGTTTTCTAAAAATAATTTTTTCATTGAAATCTAAACTGAAAATTATTGGTTATGTTAATTATTTTCTGCATATTTCATTTCTAATCCTATAAGTTTCAACTTTTTTTTATTTTGTTATTCCATCCTTTTTCCCCCATGCAATTTCTTTGTTCAAAAACTGAAAAAATGTAATATTGCAAAGCATTATATTATTATGAAATAATATGTGTTTTGAAGTTTATAATATAAAGCTTTATTGCTTCACAATGAAAAATAATTTCTTAGTATTTATGTTAGAAATGATTAAAATTCTTTATTATTTGTTAAAAATTATTAAATATTTCAATTTCTATTGATTTTAATTTTTAATTGAAGATCTGAAGAATTTTTTCCTAGAAGGTATTTATTTGGAATAAAAAATGATTTTTTATGTACAATTGAAATATTTCAATGGAAGATTTAATTTTAAAATTGCATATTATTCTATCTTTTAATAACAAAGATTAATAAAATTAATATTATAATACTATTTTTAGATAAATTTCTGAACTTAATTTATTGTAATTAGTGTTATAAATATATAGTTTTTTTATTTGTAGACCTGACTCATCTGATGCCTGAATTTGTTGAGTTGCATTCACCTAGTAATGTTAACTATCAACAGCATTTATCAACCCCAAATCAACCAAAGTTAACAAAGAAGCTAAGTACATATATTTGTGAATTTTGTGGGAGAGATTTCATGTACAAGAGTCATTTCAAATCTCATCTTTATGTACATACTGGTGAAAAACCATATTCTTGTAATATTTGTGGTAAAAAATTTAATAGAAAAGGAAATTTGAATGTTCATCATCGTCTTCATGTTTTTAAAAAGTGCTGAATATATCATAATTGTAAGATGCTATTTAAGTATTTCATTATTTTCATAGTTCTCATGATAAATCAATTGTGTATCTCACAATTGTGACTATAGCACCCCTAGTAAAAAATGTAAAAAAAAAAAGGCTATTGTTAAGCTTAAATTCGATCTGACTTAAATATTAATGGTTTCTTAAATAATATAAAATATTCTTATATTATGCAATAAAAGTCAATTAAAGAGCAAAAATTTCTAAAACAATATTAAATATTATCATTATAACTTAATCATTGTGCAACTAAGCCAATGTGCTCATGTGTATAATAAATGTGATCAATGAGTCCTTTGATCAGACTTCTTTTAATATAATATAAAGAAATACTTTTTCTTTCCTTCTAAAACTCAATTGCTATCTTATGAGAGAAGAGGCTAAAAATACATTGATAAATGACTTATTGAAAGGGGCTTATAGATGAGGGGTAAAAAAACATTAAAATATGTATATAATATTTTTAAATTGGATGAATTAATTAAAAGGTAAATTGAATGCTCATTTTTCTGTTAATAGTTATTGAACTGGTCTAAATTATTTTCATTAAATTCCTTGTGCTTGAATAAGAAAATTACTTTGGTTGATTAGTTAATCATTAATATTCTCAATATATTTGAAAATAATTTTATTAACTGTTTCTCAGGTTATAAAAAATGTGTTCTATGAAATTTGATTGTTTTCAACAATCATCTTTATTTAATTTTTGAAATAAATTAAATTGATGTATTTATTAAAATATTAATCAAATTTTTTTAAAAAAAAACATTAAAAATTAAATCAAATTTAACAAATTTGCATATGAAAAGTTCTTCTTGTAATTAATTTTTTACAATTTCTTTATCTATTTAAATGTTTGTGTCAATCTTATCACTTTTAATCAATTTGAATTTTTCTTAATTTGCTATGTTAATTAACTTTTCTTTAAGTTTTAATTTCTCAATATTGTTAATAGCTAATAAATAAATAAAAGTATTATATAAGTTATATTTTTATTAAATGATTTTTTAAAGTTTTATGTCATTGTGTTTATATTTCATGCATCTTGCTTGCTTTAATACTTGCTTTAAGTTGAGTGGTTAGCACATCATTTCTGCACAATTCAAAACATTCCTTAAGAAAATAATACTTTTGGTTAATTACTTCATTTGGCACTCCTATGAAGTAATTAAGTATTTGTAATGAAGCAATTAAGTAATATCCTATTTCTGTATATGAGGAATTTATGATGATTTGTCACAAATAAAAAAAATTATTATCATAAGTATAAATTTTGTTTCATAAATTCCAAAATTGAATCGTAATTAACGCATATTATTTTTTTTACCCATAATATATTTATTAAAATTTTTGTACTAATATGTAATGAGAGAAGAACAAATAAACCTAATACAAATAAACCTTTATAATAAAAAAAGAAATTTTTAATTTTGTTTATCTGTGATAGAATATTTATTTAAGAAAACATTTCACTCTAAATAACTTTCCTCTTTATGAATAAGTTTGTGTTATTTTTATTCATTTTCTAACAAAATTCAAAGGTTTATAAAAAGAAAATATATATTATTTCTGAATTTTCAATAGTTTGACAGTAATTTGAGTGCTTCTTAATTTCAAGTTATTTATTTACTTGAAATTAAAATATGGTAAATATGGTTAACTATGGTAAACTATTGCATATTTATGTTATAATATGCGTTCATACACTAACGAATTTAATTCTTGTCCCTTGAAAATAATTAAATTCTCACATTATTTCTCCATCAATATAACAATCTTCTTATCATCAGTCTTACATTGAAAAAATAACTGAGATTTATCCAGTAACTATAAAATTTGCATTATTTTTTATAAATAGCAATCGATCACTTCAAATGTTAATCATTGTGCCACAATTTACAAAATATTTGGATACTTTAGTATGAGTATGATAAAATTTTCATGTGCTCTTAGATATTATTTTGGTTTGGTAATTTTATATTATGATGTATTCTGTATTTAATTATTACAGCTTCCAAAATTTTAGAATTTATGCATTATGAATACAATGTTTTATTAAATATTATGGCTGTGTCCCAAAATCATATATTTTTAATATGTACTATTCAAATTCATAAATAAATGGCGATAAATAAAAATATTTACCAACTGTGACATAATTTGTTTAAATATTTATTGCATAATGTTACAAAAAATTGTCTTGTTAAAAATCTTTTTACAATTTATTATTGTATAAGAATTGTTTGAAGTTTTTCCAAAATGAAAATATTTAAGCCATAACTCTCATAAATCATAATCTCCATTCACATAAGTGAAAGTTCTTAATTCTAACTGTTGCATGGTGTTAGAAAGAAGTATCTTGTTAAGAATATAAGTATTTCAAAAATGACTTCTGTTGTAACAAAATGTATAAGTATATCAAATTACTGTTTCTATGGCATTTATAAGGTAATTAAATTTCTCTATTAAAAAGTGTCCTATTCATAGTTAATTTTAATGTTGACATGATGCTATTCTATCTCATTGAAATGTTACAAATTAATATATGAAGTTTGGTTCTAACGTTTTTACTAACTCATAAAATCTCAGCTACTTATGAGATGTTCTTTCAGAAATATTTTCTCCTTTTATTCTTACTTTTCTATTTAATCTATCACACATTTCTATTAATCTATTGCACATTTCTATCATATCTACTTAATATATCAAATCTATAACATAATGAATCTCACTTTTCTATTTTACAATGAATCTTATTGAATTTATTATTATTGCAATATTATTTTAGAAAAATTGCAAACATGTTTTAAAGATTTTCTCTGAAACCAGTGTTATGTTAATAGTACTCCATACAGTAAAGACTCTGCCTTGGATATCAATCTTAACTTATTAGTGTTTTGTTTGTTTATAATAAAATTTTTTCAATCTATTAAAAATGCATTTAAATAATTATTTAACTCATTAGATATTTATTTTTAAAAAATTGGTAAAAAAGAGCAATATTTTAAAATTTTAAAAATAATTTAATATCATGAATTTGTTAATTTAATAAAAAGTTATATATTAAATTAAAAGTGAAATAGCTTGCTTTTTAGTGATTTGTTTATATTTTGTGGCAGTGGTCTAGATTTTTATTCTAATTTTATGGTGGTTCTTTGTGGTTAAATGATTGATATTTTTATAGTCAATATAAAGTGTGTAATGCAATTTATTTTAAGAATTATTTATTTTTATTATTTAATTACTTTTTTAATATGCTTTAATTGTATTGAATAAAAAAAATTTTATTTAAAAAAATGTGAAATATTTTAATTATATCAGCAAATATAAATTCAAATTTGAATTTTATTAAATTTATATAAAAATTTTAATTTTCATAATAAATCATTTTACTTTGGTCTGAGAGGAAAAAACCTTTCTTATTAAATTTTTATCTTACTAAAAAAAGGTTTTGAAATTTATTTCTGTTGCTTGTCCTCCAAAAGCTCTGACATATGTTAAAGCTTTTAAGTCTCTTAGGGTTCAGCTCTAAATGATTTTCTAAAATTATAAGCAATCAATCTCAGAAGATAGTTGACCTTCAAAAAATTATTTATTTCTATATGTGTTAAAGTATTTGGTTATGAATTTCATAGTTGTAAATTATTACATAAATAATTTTAAAGCATTTTATTTTGTAAATATATTATTCACTTTCATACCATTGCTTAGAATTTGTTTCAAAGTGGAGCTTTTTGTCTCATAGTACAATTTATAATTCATTTTTTACAGTTTTTGATTTAAGAAGTGAATTAAAGTATACATACAACTAATAACTAATATAGAGTAAACATGAATCTTAAAACTGAAAGATATTAAAATAATAGAATGTCAGCTGTAAATTTTCTTTATTAGATACAAAATTTGTCTTATTTTAAATAAAATATTAAGTTACCTTCTCGTGTATTTCAAATTTTTGTGAAGATTATTAAATTTAAATTTCTATTTGTTAAATTTGTGATTATTATGTTTTATAGTATTATCATATTCTTTAAATTATTTAATTAAAAAAATTGTCACTCTATCATTCAGTTCATAACCTGTTGTGCATTTTAATTTTATCATTATATTCATTTTTAACTATTAGTGTTGTGACTTATTTTCAAAAATTATCTGTTGATATCTTATGCCAATTTTATTTTCAGACATCTTCAAAAGCCATGTAATCAGAAAATCAGGTCTTTTCCTTCAGACTGAAAAAAGTCACCCTTGTACATATTGTGGTAAAAATTTTCTTTATCAAAGTCAATTAAGAATTCATTTAGTTATACATACTGGAGAAAAGCCCTACAGCTGCAAAATTTGTGGTAAAAAATTCAACCAGAGAAGTAACTTGAATTCTCATTTGCGTATACATAGTATAAATTGATTCAATCTTGACAGTTAAAATGTTTTTCTTTGATTCAAAATTAAAATTTCTGTTCCGCAAAAACATGCAATATAAATTATTCAATTTTATACATGAAATGTATAGACTTAAACATTGTAAAATTAAAATTACAATGTATGGCATGAATGTATTGTAAAATTAAAATTACAATGTATTATAATTTTTCTACAATTTCTCAATATCAAGCATCAGTAAAGAAAAAGTGTAAAATCCTTCTGTAAAATATGTTCCATGTTTGTTAGCATTTACAATTTTACAAAACTATTTCTGAAAATTAAATTTTTCACTAAGAATATGTCTTAGTATTAAACATATAAACTTTTCTGGTAACTCATTTTGTGCCCATCCAATGATTTGAGAATTCTTTTATATAATTTATTTTGCTCTATTTATATTAAAAATAACTCAGAATTTAGTGAATATAGATATTAGATACATTACATGCAATGATAATATTAATGAAATAGAAAATGAAAAATAAGCCTTATCATGCATAAATTGTAATCTATGAAATACATATAACATAAACATTGTTATCTTTGCTCAGAATATTTGAATGAAAATTTATTGATTGTCAGACTCAATATTCATGCAAAACTTACCTGTAAATATTCTGTGTAATTCTTGCTGAATTTTTTCTTTCACCAGTTGTACTCTTTGGTAGTAAATACACTTTGTCAAGATAGTTTTATGTTTGTTTGTGTGTAGTGTGTATATATATATATATATATATATATATATATATATTAGATTGAAAAAATCTGGATGTATATAATGCAACATGAGTTTTTATTTCAATTCATGTATTTATTACAGACACACCTGTTTATATTTGGTGGTAAGTTTGATATTTATTTAGTGAAAACCAATGAAACTTTTTTTTCAATATTTGTAAGTAATATTTGATTACAGTCAATAAAGTAGAAATTTATGATTCATGTTGCTTGTTTTGAATTGGTAAAAGGTACTTATCACTTGTTAAATGTAGATTATCAGTTCTCAAAGCATCTTATAAAATACTTATTTATAACTGTATTTTATATTAAAAAATATTTAATTATCAGGGAAATTAATCAACAATGTTTTGCTTTTATTTATAATCAAATGTTTTTTTAATAAAGTAATTGTCTGAACTTTTTATGCATTTGGTATAATGTCTTTTTGAAGTTTTCATTATTATAGTTTAGTTTAAAAATGGAAAATATTTTATGATTTTTTAAAATTCTTTTAAATATTATCATTGTTTTTAACAGTAGCATACTTTAAATATATTTTATAAAATATATCTAAATAGTTATTATGTTGACGAATAGTTGAAATAAAAAGCGTGATAATAAACAATGCAAAAATTATCCAAATTGTAGAAATTACACAAAAAAGTGGAGTTTAAGAAACAAAATTCCTGGGGGTATGAATAACATGTCCTTGTTTGCTATTACTTATAATGATTCACATGAAATTTATATTTACTCAGTATTTTGTTGTATATGCTTGTAATATTATATTTGATAATAGTTGTTTTCATCCGTATACAAAGAATTTGGTTATAATATAAGTTTTTTCTGTAGTTATTTTCTTGACAATTTAAAAAAAAAAAGTAAGAATTAAAACACCTTTTAATACAAATGAGAAAGTTAAAAGGTAGTAATGCTTTCAAAATATATTTATAAAATATTTTTATGCACAGAATGTTATATCAGTACAACACTTACTGCATTTAAATTTATATTGAAATTGATGCAACAAAATTCTTTGATATGACAATTAGCTCTTTTTAAATGATAAAACATTTTTATTGTAAAATGAGAAATTGTATTCTGATTCCACTTCTAAAAGGTATTTAAAATCTTTAAAAGAAATTATTTTTTTCAAACTATACCAAAAAGTCTTGCATCATTTTACTTTTGATAATTCTCCCATTACTTGATATTGATGTTCTTCTGCTTTCATATTACTTTTTCTTATAAATTTTCTCTTGCTTAATTGAATTTTATCATGTTTCAAACAATTTTAATTCATTCAGTTGCTATTAAATTAGTCAATTAATTTGATATAGAAAAGTTATTTGCCTAATAAACAAACCTCAGAAGTTATGTTATTTTGCATTATTTTTGTAGGTATATTTTATTATTAGAATATTGCAGTTTTATTTTGTAGTTCTACTTTTGCAAATTGACATCCAGTTTCAAATTCATGTTTTGATTAATTCTTTTATGATAATATATCCTTCCACATTAGTGATAACAGTTGTAAAAACTGTGAGATCAGAACATGCTATTTTTATGAAATATAAAACTTTTTTTTTTTTTTTTAAGATATATGATTATAGTGTTTTCTTTTTCTTCTTTATTTATTGCCTTCAAACCAATAGTTAAAGATTTCAAGTTTCAATTTTTGCTCATTCTACTTTCGTGTTTTCTACTTTTATTGCCTTAATTTTGTCTGGCATGAATTTTTAAAATAACCCAATTTAATGTGCATTATATTCATTGTCAGTTTAACATATATACATAGTTTTTTTTACTTTGAATACATAGTTTTTTTCACTGTACATTTTTGTCCTTTTATTTCTGGTTCTTATTATGAAAACCAAGTTTTATTTCTTTATTTTATCACTTTAAGAAAATAATGTCTATCTTATTCTAGACATCATTTTTCTTTTTTGTGTGTGTGTTTGTTAAAATTGGAAAAACCAATTAGAAAATTTTCATTAGCTTAAATCTTTTAGTATTTTATTTCTCGCCTATAGTTTTATTTTCAGGCACATCTGAAAACTGTTGAAACATGCACATCTATCAGCTTTTACCAAAGATAGGTAAAAATAATGAATTCTTTGCATTTATTTTAATAAAGAGAATCTTAATTTTGATTCATCTGCAGCAATTTTACCTTGATATTTAAATCACTTGTGTTATTCATATCCATGTGATCCTGGTAATACCATGCAATTCTCAAATTATTTCTTACACTGTCTATAGCAGATTTACATAATTTATTAACATGACATTTACTCTTGAATTTTTTCTACTTAATCATTTTAGTAAGTGAAAATAACTTTGTATTTTAATATATATATATATATATATATATATATATATATATATATATATATATATATATTGAATAAGAAGACAATTAATAATATAAATATTTTTAAAAAAGGAAATGTAATCATAAAGTGATTCATATATATCACAAAAATATAAAACGTTGAAATAGAACGAAATTTTTGCTTTTATCCATTGTTACAAAAAGGTTAGAAATAACTTCTAAACATGTTTTCCTAATTGTTGCTTATTTTTCTTTGTATTATTATTGTTGATAAGTGTTTTAGCATTTCAATTCTAAGACAATTTCCTTAATTTTGATCACAAAATGTATATATCTTTAAAACTGATCTTATATTTTTTGTGAAACTTTGCTTTGTTAATTTCTGATTGGGTTTTAATTAATTTATAACAAACTTTTATAATTGTATGCTTAATTATGAAAAAAGATTAACTAAAAATTTATTGTATTCTTCAATATATAATTACTTATAGAACATTTTCATCTCCTTATGTTTATCATGACTGTTATTAATATTTTGTCATATTTAATAAGAACAATTTAATAAGCTTGCATGTGCAATGGTTCTTATATTTCGTAAATTGCATTGTTAATTTACTGAATTCACTTACAATAAAAATATAGATGAGTTAACTGTTTTAAAACTGTCTAAGATAGAATTTATATTCATGTTGAAACTTGTGTTACATTTCACCATTCCTCAAATAGAATGAGTAATTAAAAATAAATATTATTTAATTATAAGATTAATTTTAGTAATTAGTGTTTGATATATAATAAGTTGTTCCATTTATTTTGAGAAATAAATTAGTTAAATTTTAATTTATATATATTTAATTTGTACTTATCTCTGACAAAAGTTAAATTTATTCTAATTGTTTGAATTGAAAATTTGTTGAGTCAGTTATCAGTTGAGTTTTTAAGAGTCTATTATATTATAAAAATGTAATAATTTTTATAAATATAATATAACTGACTCTAAAACTTCACTTTATTTTGAACTATATTTGTTTAATAGTTGGTTGTAAACATTTTAAATTTTTCTTTGTTATTTTATTTCCTAAAACATGAATGTCTAATATTAAATCAAATAAAAGTTATTTTTGTGTTAGCGTCTTTTATTTTGTGATAAGTACTAACAGACATTTATAAATGTATAACATTATTATATATCTTTAGATAAATTATGAATAAAATTTTATATGTGAACCGTTTTTATTTATTTTTTTTATTGATAGATTCTCTCTGAATATTAAAATTTTACTTCAATTATTAGTCTGATAAATATGAATCTACCAAAAATAATCGGTGTTAGGATTATTTTAGGTATAATATCACATAAATTTATTTTCAGTTATTCTTTGTAATTATGGGAGAATATTTAGTATTATTTTACTGTATAATTTGTGTTATAAGTATTTTATTTTAAATATCAGCCCAAATCAATTTAATGTGAAGTATTAGTTAGAAATTTTCAACTTTTTAAAAATTAATGCAAGTCAAAAATAAAAAATTATAATATGTCTAAAATTAAGAATAGAATGTCTAAAATTGTAATAGAATTCGAATATCAAAGTAGAATTAGTTCGAATATTCAAGTATTAGCATTATACGTTTTAATAATTGTCTGAGATGTAATTACTTTCCTTGAGATCCTATTATTCAGACTATTCAAATTACTGAGTGATTAAACTTTTTGTCTTCAGTTTGTTAGTTTGTGGGTTAGAGCTAAGCTTTGGCCTAGGTTGCTTATAATCGTTATGTTGATGTTTTAAATTGAATTTTTGTTTTAATTAACCCTTATGTGTAAAGAATGAATATTGAAGAACAAAGATGAAATTATTGTATATACCAGACTTCGGCAAAAATACTAGTTAAATACAAATAGCTGTCAAGTATAAATATATATATATATATATATGTTTTAATGTAAAAAATAATTAAAATTTATTTCCTTATTCATAATATAATGTAATGTAATTGAAAAATATACTTAGATTAATATTTGATTTTAAATTATTACAATGTACCCCCAACAAAGTTTCTGAATATTTGTCAATTATTCTTTGGTATAAATGTTTCCAGCTAGTTCCCTCCCTGAAAATATTTGTCCATTTTAATTCTGTAAATATTTTTAATAATTTATACAAAACATCTTGATTATTTACTTGTTCGTAACTCATTTAATCAGTAATTGTGAACAAATTTGAGTTACATGAAATGTGTATTGTAATATTGCTAGGTGTCAACATGAAAATGATCATTTATAAAAATGTATTTTAAATTTAAAGCTAATATTTAGTTTAAATTTAAGAACATTATAAAAAAATTTTTTATCAAATTGCTTTTTGAAATACTTAAAATATTTAATTCATCATGTTTCATTGAAATTATTTCCAATTTGTTGTGTGATCTTGAGAAATTAATGTGTGGAAAAAAAAAAATAAATTTTGTTATTAAGCTAAAATTTTTTTATTCAAATGCAGATTTTTCTAAATTCAAAACTGTATTGTGCCTGTATTGAAATCTTAATATTATTCAGAATTGTTTAATTCATATGATGAAAAATAATTGCTGAGATTTAATTGCAAATGATTCATATGTAGCTTTTGATTTGTTCTAAATTTTTGTTTACCAGAATTGAGAATAAATGAATTTCTGGGAAGGTTAATACTAAACTTTTTAGTATGTTACAAAAATTTTTTATTTGTGTGTTGATCAATAATAACTTTTGATTTGTTCTAAATTTTTGCTTACCAGAATTGAAAATGAATGAATTTCTGAGAATTATAATACTTGAATTTTTTGTACATTATAATTTTTTTTATTTGTGTGTTGATCAATAATATCTCATTATAACTTGATTATTCATCATTTAAGAAATTTAAGCATATAATTTGTTTCTGAAAATTAATTTATAATTTTTTTATTACATTTCCAGTTCATGTTCAGCAAATCAGGATTGCTTCATCTAGCAAACAGCATTCTGTAATTAATTCCTCTCTCATTCAAAACCAAAATTCTTTAAGATTTACTGAAGATAACCCAAAAAGGGGTAGGAAGCAGAAAATTTCAAATCCAGAATGTACAGCCAATTCAAATTTATATGAATGTCTCGTGTGCAGAAAGAAATTCTTATTTGAAAGTTTGTTGAAGAGACATTTTTACATTCACACTGGTGAACGTCCTTTCAAGTGTGATTTTTGTCAAAAAGGATTTTCACAAAAAGCTAATTTAAAAAGTCACATGATAAGTCACCTCCATAAAAATAAACTAGTGTAATCTTTATTATTAATTTTCTCTGTATTGATTTATATTGTGCTGAAAATAATTGTATGTATTCTTACTTTTAAATGATAGTAATTTTAATATTTATTTATTTAATTTTTGTTATTAACATTTATCAAGAATCACTGCAATTCATAAATTCAAGAAAACTTTTCCTTATTTGTACTCATATTTGGTTTTGAGAAGAAAACAGTAATGTGATTTTATTGTAAAATAAAGAAGTCTTATTTTCTTTCCTTTTTAATGATTTGTTTTCCTCTTATAATGATTTTAAAAATATTATAAGTGTTGTAAGAATATTTAAATAAAATTACTTGAATTATTGACTGATATATTATTAAATATTTTAAGGAATTTTCTTTTGTGAAAATTTTTTCTGCTTAAGAATGTTTATATATTTATATTTCATTCAATCACATATATTTTATTTCTTTTGGATGAAGAATTGGTTCTCTCTCTTTTGTTCAATAATATGATAATGATTATTGTTGATACTTTTAATTAAAATAATAAGACTCATTAATGTATGAGAAATAATGTATGATATTTGTGATGTGTTAATTAGAAATGAATTACAAAATATTATTATTCATTGATGTTATGGACTTTTGCATAAACCAATATACTTTAAACACTTAAAAACTCGTTCTAATTTAAATTCCATTCAAGCATCTATTGTATGTGTATTCTTTTTATTTATTTATTTATTTATTGAGAATTGGTTTTTATTATATTGTTCAATAATATGATAATACTGTAGTACTCCAATTATCTGAATTGCTTTTAAAATTTCAGGAAGATAAATTAGACTGAAAAAGAGAAGGAAAAAATGAGGAAAAGAAAAAAACTCAAGAAAAGGAAAGATAACATAAGCCAAAAGATAAGAATAAATTTTGAGGAATTCAAAAACATTTTGAAAATTCTTGGATGTTCATTAATTAGTGCTGAAGATATAGGAGAATAGATTATGAATCAGACCTAAATTTCAAATTGCAATCGATAATAAACTTATAAGAAATGTGAAGACATGAAAAACAACCCATATAAACATCAGATATGGAACAATTATTTACTGAAACACTTGTTGGCTTTGAAACTACTTGAAGTGTATAGAATATCAACCCAAGTGTGACCCAATGGAAATACAAATTCTCACTGTCAAGTAGATGCATGATTTGCCTGCCCCAAAACTTATAATGCAGTGTAATAACCTACTCTAATCATGATGTTCAGCAAGCGATAACTTTCCTGTACAGCATTGTACATACATTATTAATGTATAGCACTCGTAAATACCTTAACATGTAAACATGTTGCCTTTTCAGTCAATTGATTAAAAGTTCTTTTTCTTTAAAAAAATATGTAGTTTTTCTTCCATTTTCAACATGCAACAACTAATTAAAATAGACCCTTTTTTCAAAAAAATCCATTTAACTGAATTTTTATCCGAATGGGGTTAGTTTCCTATTGATCCGGATGATTGGAGTTCTACTTTACGTATTATTGATGGTTTAAATTAAATTCAAAGTAAGGCTCATTTATGCGTGAATAAGACAATTATGAAGTTTCAGTTGGAAAATAATTATCATACAAACTGAAGTTAATTGTTGATATTGTTCTTAGATTTTTTTTAATGAAGCTTTATCATTGTTAAAACTAATAATTTGCAATTCTTAGTAATTATTTGTTTCTGTGTATTTTAGTTGTTTTAATATTTCAGATAAAATGTGGTCTGCTGTTTCCACATCTAATGTGTGCCAAGATGCTGGAGAATCCCTCTTGAATCGCAATCCTAATTCCTTTGACATTAGCAGGACTGATTACTTAGCTAAAGTAACTCCTGAAATGTATTTTGCTTTAAACCGTGGTTGTTTAAAATGCTTTAAATGCCCAGTTTGCCAGAAGGAATTTTTTACAAAAAGTTTTCTGAAAAGGCATTTATTAGTTCATACTGGAGACCGTCCGTTTAAATGTCAACAGTGTATGAAAGATTTTAAACAAAAATGTCATCTGAAACGTCATATGCTTTCATGTCAAATACGAATTGAACAATAAATATAATTTTTTTAATAAAAAACATTCATTGTTTTTAGTTTTTGTATCCAATAAATGAATAAATGTTGAATATTTTTTAGTTAATTGTGCTTTTTAAAAATTATTTTCATTTAGTGATTAAAAAGTAAAATATAAAACTTTTCTATCTATGTTTTTTATTTTAAAGCAGATTTAAAAGAGTCACAGTAAATAATATTATCGTTTTTATGGATTGTTACATAATATTATATAAATTTTCAATTAATAATATTCTAAAAAACCCAAGGTTTTTAAAGTAAGTATTAAAATATTGAATTTTGATTACTATTATAATTATATTTTGATATAAAATTTGTTTGAAATTAAAAATAAATTTAAAATTTTAGTGGAAAATGAATTTAAGTTACTAGAAATACATTATACATATTATTTAGTTATTACCAAAACAAATTGTGTTACTTTCTGGCAACCATGTTTGTTATTATTTGCATTTAAACTAGATTTTTTTAAAGTTTAAAATAAACTTTTTTTTCTTTAAATGAATTTTTTTAATGTCTCTTAAAAATATTAATTGTGTATGAAGTGAAATTATAATTTAGATTATAAAAAAATGAATTTGTTATTGATACTTATCTTTTAATATAAGTACAAGACTAAGCATTTGTATTATTCGTAGTAAATATTTTTGTTACTGTAAAATAATCGTTTTCTTCTCATTTGTCACTTTCATTTTCAGATTTAATCAGCAAAAAAGGTTTCTTCAACTTATATCAAGCATTTTGAAAAGAGAAAAACTTGAGTATATTAAAAATCAAGAAATTTCAAATCTAATTCTTCTGACAGTTCTAATTATGAAAGATGAATACAAATTTCTCAACCAAAATTTCATTTGGAATGTGCACTGTGGAAAAAGACTTCCCTATTTGAGAGCATTTTTAAAAGATATTCTTTTTTACACGTTAATGACCAGTTATTCAATTGCCATTTATGCATAAAAGTTTAAACGTAAATAAAATTTAGAAAGACATGTTATATCATTTATAAAAAAATTTCATAAATGTAATTAAGTTGTCCCCTCACTTATTTCGTTTGAAGGGATTCATGTATTATATCAGAATAGAAAAATTAAACTCATAGATAAGATATGTACTATTGTTAAAAGGAAATTTTATTTTCATAGAAGATATTCTTAGAAATATTATCATAATTGTTTAATAAACAATTGAAATTATTATCACAGATATATTTTATATTTATCTTGAAATATAAATTTTGATCTCCAAATTAGAAATTTAAAAATTTGATTATTTTGTTTTTAGTATTCTATTTTAGAAATAATTTTAAACATATAATGAGGATTTTTTTTTTTTTTTTTTTGTTAAATTTTGTTTTGTTGTTTATTGTTTCAATTCTGAATTTATTAAAGGAAAGAATATGTTTTGATTTTAATATTTATAAATATAAAATTATTATTCAATGCATTTTTGATTAATTTTATCTAAATTTTATAATATTATATACAAAATGTTTAATGTTTTGCTTGTTGGAAAAAATAGTAAAAGAACATTAATATTGTCCACTAATATTTTTTTAAAGTCATCAATGAATTTAGAATTTATATATAATTTATTTTATTTACAACTATATATATATATATATATGTCTTATTAATTAAGATAACTCTTGATTCACACAATAAGTATTCGATTTCTGTTTATCTTAATGTGAGAGTTATTGCAAGACATGTAAGTTATTGCTGCCTGTTCATGTACGTAGTATTGAGAATGATATTCAAATTAATGTCTCAAGAAATAAATAACATTATATACCAGTGCAATTATTTGTTACAGTAATTATCAATTTAGTATGTGATTTTTTAAAATTTTTAATCACTATTTGATAAATTACTATTAAAATAAAAAAATAGATTACACTGATAACAAATGTCATTGTAAATTATCTGGAAACCAATTATTAAATCAAAATATTCATTAGATTATGCATACATAGTTTTATATTGAGGATGTATATGTTATGCAGGTTTTCAATTATGGCTATGAATTTTTTAATAATTTTCCTTCTGTATACAATTGATTTGTGAAAGAATTTCTACTTCTAATTTTAAGCTCTGTGCAATGCATATTTGTTCAATATTGGACTTTGTGCTGTTAACCATGGCAAAAATCAATCCTAGGATATTTCTTAAACTCATTATATAAAAATAGGTTAAAATGTTTGAATCAAACACAATCCTTTTTAATAAATTTTACTATGTATCCTAATTTAGTCGGTGTGATTATTTCCTTCAAATTCATTGGTTGCCTACTTATCTAATTCTTGATTACATGTATAAGTCAGAAAATGTTTTTAAATTAAGGTTGTGGTTACATCAACTGTCAAATTGTTCTTATCTTCTCTTTCAAAGTGTTATTTTTTAGTAATATTAAAACTAAAAAGTGTATTTAATTCTTTGAATCATATTAGTTAATATGTTTGTTTTATTATTGCTGGCAAAATTTATAACATAAAAAAATTTTTTTTTCTACTCAAGAAATCTCATTACACGATTCGATACACATTGAAATTATGGTTATAAAATTGGGAAAATATTTGTTTTGTGTTGATAACAATTGCATCTTATATTGCATTTCAGTTACACTGTTTTGCATCATTTAATTCAAATAATGTTTCATATATTGTTGTAAAAGCTTCAAGTTATTTAAAAATTGAATAAATGCTGGAAAATTTTTTAAAATATGTAAGTATTTTAATAGAGACAAAGCATTATCCTCATCCATAAATATAAATAACTGCATTTCAACATAGTGTTAAAAATTTAAAGTGTTAAAAATTTTTTAAACAACACAATATTACAATTTATTACAATCAAATCTTATTGTATTTATAGCAGTGATATTTAATTTAATTATATTGCATTAACTTAAAAATTATTTCATTTATTTCACTTTAATATTTACAATTTTTATTATTTATGTTAAAAAAATTTTATGTATATTTAAATTTTCCTTGTGAATATAATATAGAAGTTAAGCATTTTAGATTGATAATTTAGTGATTGTCATATAAAGAAGCAAATAATTAAAGAAAAACCAACAAACTACTAGGAAAGATATCAAGTTTGCTTAGAAAATTTTTTGCTTTCAAGATTTTATTTGTGAAGTTGAATTAAAGAAGGAGAATTGTATTAATTTGAAGCAAAAATGAATAAACGAATAATTATGTTGGGAAAGAATTGAAGAAGCGTGTACATAAAAAGCTGCAAAATATAAGCTTAGTGTTCAACAGAAAAATTTTAGTAAATTATTTTATAAATGATAAATCATTCAGTAATCCTGAAAAATGCTATTTTTGGTTTTTTTTTATTTAAGGTGCCAATTTAGCGAAATGTTAATATAAATTCATGTGGTTAAATTAAATGTAGAACTTTTATTTATTAATTTTTTTGCTGATTTTCGCTGATATTACTGATTTTTTATTCAGTATCTGGGTTTTTTCTGCTTGTTATCTGATAGTGATATTTTTTATATAATATTATGAATAATTTTTGATATTTTATAATCGTATGCAAGGTGGGGGAAATGAAATAATTAAATAATATAAAGAAAATAAGGAATAATATCACTAAAATATTGCTATAATGAGGCATGTGTTACATTTTAAATCCTTAAATTTAAATTCATGCAGTCTTTGAAAATTCTTTAATATTAATGGAAAAGGATATTTTATTTTTAGAATCGTGGAACTTTCTGGTTTCTCTTCAAAATTTCATGACTATTGTGAAAAAAATATTACTGTTCAGTCTATTATTTTTTACATAAATCATATTTTTCAATTAGATGCATTATCTTGAATAAGTGATTTAATTTTGGAAAGGTTTTACATTGACTAGCATTTATATATAAATGAAAAACTGTCAATTTCATATAATTTGTATACCTTGTGTAAAAAAAATATTTTCCTCCATAATCCTGTACTTGTTGGTTCCAAATTTGTTACTGAAAAGTTAGTTCTTATAGATTTCAGTTCATAGGGAAATTAACTTTTATTTTTCTGTATTGGTAGTTTTGATTGAATCAATCTCATGCACAAAAATATTACCATAGAGTACTTTACCATGCTTTAAGTTTGATGATAATTTTTGTTAACTTTATATTTTTCTTAAAAAATTTTTAATTTCAATTTTATGAAAAATAAAATTTCAAATAAAGTGTTAAAAAATATCACTTTATTTGAAATTTATTGTTATCCAAACCTTTCTGTAATCGTTTTGTTTTATATTTCTATACAAGTTAAACAAAAATTAAGAACAAGAAATTTAAATAAATATGCTTTTTTAAAAAAGTATGCCCACATTAATGATTGAATGAGAATGACTTGTAAATTTTATTTTGCACTTTAGCTATATACAGTCTGTTTATTCATATAATTATTTCAATTTTATAAAATAATTTAAAAATTTGTAAGTGAAAATCTAAGATTATTTTATTATAAAATGTATCAAAAATATTAAATTTGTTGCTAATGAGAACTGCATTTATTGCTAATTAAAAAGTCATGTAGTTTTCAAATTAAGTGAAAATAAGATACATCTTTATTTAATCAATTGTATACTGTGATTTTTGCTTTGATTTACTATTTAAGCTTGTTTACTGCTAATGAGTTAATAAGACTATTTTTAATTGTAAATTCTCTTGGTAAGTTAATATCACATTAAAAGATATATTTCGGAAACAATTTTGTAATAATGGAATATAAATGTTATTATTTATTAATAACAGTTTTACTTATTTAGAAATGTAATTGAAATAATGAAGGAATCAAGTTTTATGGAATTGGCTAAATAATTTTTTAGGAACAAAAAGATATTGTGCATTCTTATAGACATTTTAAAGTAATGTCAATGCAATAATAATAATATTTTAAATTTTATTATTTTGACTGAGTATAATGATTACATAAAATTATTATTCCTTGACAAATTATGTAGATGTATGTACATTTATAATAACCCAAGCTTTGATATTTTAAAGTAAACTCCTAACTTTTCCACTATAATTAGTTTATTATTAATTAAAAAGGTATTTCAATGTTCATTCGTTTATTCAATGCAGTTGAATCTTTTCCTAGATCCAAAAATGTAATTCTGTGTTTCCTAATTGAAATAAAAGTCATTGGGAGTACAGGTTGCGTCAACAACAGAAAATTGATCATAGTTTTTTAATTTGTATTTTCTGAGAGCAATTTTATATATACATGAAAAATATTCTTTTGTTTATATTTATAGAGCTAAGTGTTTTGTTCATGATGTATTCTAATCATTCTTAATTTGTAAACCATGTGCTATAACATGTTGATATTTAATTAGATTTAAAGATCAAATTATATATACATGAATATTCATTAATTATGTGTATTATAAATTCAATTCAAATTAACTGAATGAATTCTTTTCTTTTTTAGTTAAAAGTATGTGTTCACCTTCCACTGGTACTGTTTCAAAGGTTGCAACTGGTAAATCACAACTTTGCATTAGTCCATATTATGCATTAGATGTAATCAGATCAATAAGGCAGAAACCTTTATATCCATGCCCAACATGCGGTAAAGAATTTAATCACAAGTCTGTTCTACAGCGTCATATGGTTTGTCATACATCTGAAAAACCATTTGTCTGCACACTGTGTGACTGCAGATTTAAACATCAGGGAGCACTTTATAATCATGTTCGTAATCATGCACGAGCAATTGATTTGAGTATAAGTGACTATTCAAAATAATTTTTCTTTCACCATTTTAGAAAACAGTACAACCACATTAAACATGAAAGGATACAAAATTTTTAGTACAAATTGCTTTAGTGCAAATAGAGTATTTCAGGTATTTTTTCCTATCAACTTGCATGCTTAGAATCTACATAATTAAACGGGTTTCTTATCTTTTTAATATATATCTAAGGTTAATCATTAAGGCTCTTCCTGTTAATAGCCAAATAGAAAGTGAATGTCAAAAATATAACTTATTGTTAGTTCTCAAAGTGATCATCATCAGCATCCAGTACTTTCTGCCAATGTGTCTTTGGCAGTATAATTATTTTACTGTTAAAATCGGGAATTTTAGAAGCAAAAAAGGAAGCTCGGTGTCTTAGTGGTAGTGTTTTATGCTTCCAAGGTACAGGTCTGAAGAGACCACAAAGTTTCACCACAAGTCTATTCCGTTGGCCAGAATCACCTGTTTGGAATTTTTTTAACTTGTTCTTTGTAGTATGTTTATTTACAGCACTATCGCCCAAATACTTGGCATATTCAATGACTGGATTTAGCTCTGACAAGTCTATTTTGAGGTCATAAAGCAAGGAACACTGAAAAAGTTCTGTAAATACTTCCATTTGTCATTACTACCATACTAGTTATAATTGATGAAAGTACAATAATATCTTGCTTTTATAACAACTGGTATTCTTTCTTTCAACTGACAAGTTTTTAAATCATGTGATATGCTAATTTGTTCTTTTATTCTCATTTCCTTCAGTGGCAAAATGAAAATGCAGAGAACATTATTGGTTATCTTGAATATTGAGTTCTTAACAAAAATTATTTTGATATTAATGGTTTAACAAGAATTAATTGTGTAAACTTAAAAATATATGTGTTTCCACAACACTATTGAGAGAGTGTTAACTACAGTTTCACACTGTGTATTTGCAACATGTGTGTTGGTGTGTGAAAGTCATGTGCAAAAATGGTGACTGGACAGCAGAAAGTGTTTTGTGTACTAGAATTTTCATAGTGTGAATCGCTCATAACAATTTACTGTATGACTTCTTCTTTTGAGGACATGTTAAAGACTATGTCTACTTACTACTTGGCAGAGTTGCAGAACCGTATCACTACTACATTCTCTACCTTCGATGCAACCAAGCTGAGTAATGTGTGAAATGAACTGAACTATCGCTTTGACATCTGCTGCATCAATCAAGGTGTGCATATTTAACATCTGTTGTGTGAACTTCAATCCTGGATACTTTTGGCTTCTTTTCATGTATGACTCATGGCTTTAATAACCCTGTGTTGTGTGGGAAGAATTGTTCATTATTTTTTTAAATCCTAGTTTAATATGTTTTCTGTCAGTTTTATTATGTTTATTAACATAATTATTCTTGTATATTTGAAAATATTGTATTGTTTTCTTTACATTAAGTTTTATTATATTAATATAATTATACTTTTCCTAATAACTTTCACCTTTTTTATTGAGTTTTTCCATCAATGAATATGAAAAAAAAAAAAAAAAAAAAAAATGAATTATAAGAAAGAATCAGACATTTTTATCATGAATTTTCATTTAAAACAAGATTATTTGTGTATGTTTTAAAAAACCTTTCTTATACATAAAATTTGATAATTTTTTTTTCTATTTAAAATTTCATATCATTTTTTCTTGCTTCATATCATTAATATTTTTGCTAAGTATTTGACAGTCTTAAATTTACTTATTAACCATAAAGTAGTTGTTTCTTTCATTCCAGTTAAGATCATAATTACACCACTTTATTACAGTTCTGAGTGGTTTAAAATATGTATGACATCAGATAATTTTTCATTTGTGCCTCATCATATTGAGATGGCATTATAAATCTGAGTTGTCAATGAATTAACTGCCTGCCATCAAATCGCATTCTTCAAGTGGCAACAAACAGGGAGAAGTTCACAATCAAATGTCTAAGTGTCATTTGCAATGAGAAAAAATCCTTTTATGATTCTTACCAGTAATAAAGAAGCATTTTTTAATAAAAAAATTTTTTTCCATGAGTGAAAATTTTCAAGATCATGAAAATTATCTGTTGTTCTGTAATTAGTTTTCAAATCTTCAGCTATACTGCTTCCAAAATTGAACACATTGAAAATAAAACAGAAGAAACATCAAAATGGAAAAGACAAGACAAACATCCACTTTATGGTTAGCTTAAATTGTCAAGAATGATTTAAATTGTTATTTATTATTATTTTATTTACTTTTGAGGAAATGTAATTTGTGACCAAATTATAACTCAGATAGTTCATATAAAAATATGTTCTTGTTTTACAAAACTGAGCAAAAATTTTGACTAATCTTATTAATGAACAATACTTGTTAGAATAATAGTTTAGAGAGAGAGGTGAAGGCATGTAAATAATGTTTAGACTAGCCAATATATTGATGTATAGCATAGTTTTTTACTTTTATATAATTTTATAATTTTTATTCTGCATTGTTTTTACTTGATGAGTCTTTATTTCAATTTATTTATATTATTAAATATATTCGTTTGCTTATTAGAAAACTGATAGTTTATTAAAAACCTGTTGTAAACTATTTTAAGTAAGTAATATATGGAGAAATGAAAATTTTATTTTTTCTCCAACATACTTGTTTAGGTTTCAAAATTCAGTGAGTGTGATTAGTAAAAAAAGTGTGCTGCTCAACTTGTCTAGTGGTCAGCATGCCTGACTGTGGATAGGGATGTCCTGGGTTCGAATGTTTGTTCAGTCTCTCTCTGTCTACCCCGTCTTTGTCCTTTCTTTGTGTGAATCGTTGCCTACTCTATGGCATGTTTGTACTGAGTGATTCGAATTCTACAGCTAAATATGATTTATTTGGAAAAGTGGAGCAGCACACCCCATAATCCCAGCCTAGCTGGCACATGACAACAAGAACAATAAAAATTGTAATGTATTTCAAATTCTATTAAAAAAGACTTGAATATTTCATAATTTTAATTTAAAAAAAGTACTTTCTGTTTAATTTTAGTTATACTAAAGTGTATATATATAGTTACTTTTTGAAGTTTTTACTCAATTGACATCTGATTTATTATGAATTTCTAATTTATTTGACAATAAAGTTTATTCTTTAATATTTTAATTTTTAAAGAGGTACACTCTGTAAAAATTGTATGTAATTAATGTAATAGTAAAAAATAAATTTAAATATTTTATGTAGTGTTGGGGGAATCTTTACACAGTGCCAATTTTTCTAATGTTTGTCCCATTTCTTATGAGCAATGACATTATGATGCAAAAATTTAAATGGATGTTTTATGTTATTTCTTTATACTTTTTAGAAATGTATGTAATTAAATGCTTAGCATTTTTTAAATATTACATCAAGTGGAAGAAATCATACCTTTATGAAGATTTTCAAAATGAAAGTGCTACTTATTTAAATTACCAAATTCTGTCTAAAATTATTGTTTCTGGTGATTAAGTGAATATATTTGAGTGTAACATGTATTTGGCAAGTGTTTTCAATTATTACATTTATCAATGTTTTGAATTAACTAAATTCTCATTACTTTTTTATTATTTTGCTCATTCTTTTTGCTTTTATTTTCGCATTTTTCAGTAATATCCTTTTGTTTACTTGCTCAAAAATTAAATTTGCTCTTTGGTGTTTATTATCACCTAAAAAATAATAAAATTATTTTACCCAGATTTGAAAATGGCTAGAAAGTGTATGGAAATATTTGAAGATATTGTCAGTAATATCAGAATTCAAACAAATGCTAATATTAGCTCTATAATTTAAGATATTGTCTAGCAAGACGTATGTGACCCTGAAGATTCTTTAGATTCATATTTATATCTGAATTTGTGCTACATTTTTTATTTTGTTAATGACAAATCAGATTTTAAGAAGACTTCACATGCACATGATATATGTTTGCTGTAATTATTTTTATTAACAAAATTAAAATTTTTCTTTTTTCTCCCCTTCTATTTAATATTATGTTTTTGTATTTTTTGCAAAATGTGGAAATGTTATGTGTACAAACTGTCTTTTGCGAATAAATATAAGTACTTTCATAAACATAAATATATTTTCATATTTCTCATTTTCTTCTATTTTAAAATTTCTCATTTGTCATTATTTAATGTATTTTTTTTAATGATATCCCGTATGCAGTAAATGCTCATTTTTATTAACTTATTAGAATTAATAAAATAGTTTTTAAAGATGAAAACTCATGAAATGCAAAAGTTAATGTTAAATCTTAAAGTTAATTTTCTTTTTATAAAATTGTCTGTTTATAAATAAAATACTATGAGAAAAATATATTTAGTTGCATTTATGAGAAATACATGTTTAAAAACAATTCTTGCTTTCGTTTTACTAGTGAAAAATCAGACAAAGTAATTTTTTTCTGTTTCATAACTACATTTTTAAAAACATTATTGTTACTTAAGAAAGCATTTTACTGTTGTTTCTTCAAATGTCTTTCAAAATTTTCATCATTCATCTGTTTGTTTTGCTGGTGGTTGCAGTACTTAATTTTTATGTTGATTAATATCTGAAAGAAGTTCTTCATTCTCTTTTATTAAGATCTCAATCATTTAATCATCCATACTTCTTTTGTGGAAATTATATCTGAATCCTTATTCCTGAACTCTATTAAGTCCTAAACTGAAATTCTTTGTTCATTGTGAGTTCGTTTTGAAATATTATAGAAAACTGAAACACACACAAAAAAGTATATGAAAAATTGTTATAAAAACCAAATCAAAAGCTGCACAAAAATGAGTTTACAAAAAATAATTCAAAATTTTATTTCATAAATAAGAATTAAAATTATTGCATATATGAGACCATGTTAGATACAGCTGCTAGTTTGTAAAATCGTGAATGTTCGTAAAGCTTATAAAAAAAGTCCATAAAAATAAGTTTCATCTGCATAAAAATAATTTTATAAAAAGATTTTTCAAAATTCTAATTCATAAATGGGAATTAAAATTATCATTGCATTTATGGGACCATGCTAGGAACCTGCTACTAGTTCTTAAAAATGACCATGTACTGTATTATAAGGTATTGATCAAAATTTTATGGTTGTATATTCAGTGTGATTTTTCTTTCAATTTACCATAGCGTGCCATTTAGCGTGAAGTTTTCTATTCACGTGCCAATAGAAAACTTCTGTGAACCATTTTTCTTTAAATGTTTTGATAAGAAAGATCACATAATTTTAAGAATTATGTGATCTTTCTTATGAAAATTATGTAACTTTTATTCTAAACAATATTTTGTCCAATTATTTATATATTATACCATCCAGTTACAGGGTTTATATTATTTTAATAAATTTGAGCTCAGGGGAATTTCAGAATGTTTATTCCATTAAAAAAGAAAGAAACATGAGTTGATTTGTCACTATTAGTCATTTTATTGCACAACAACCAGTTTGTCTGGCACTTACAAATTTAAGTGACTTCTATACTACTTTAAACATACTACCTCTCATTGTGGGAATTGATGACCCATAAACTGCTTAAAAGAGATTAAAGTGATGTTCTTTCAGCCAGAAACTGAGCATCTATGTCTCAAAAGGTTCTTTAATATCTGTAATATATATTTGTAATTTTAGTCTCAAAAAGTTAATTTCATACTGATAATAAAATATGTCAACTGCATTTAGTCTTGCATCATATAAATAATAAAGTAAATTACTTGAATTTTTGTGTTTATGTCTTTCTGGAAATTTTTACAATCATTTTATTCCATGATTTGTGGAAATATTTCTGTGTTCAATAAAATAATTAGAATAAAAGAAAATTTGAAGTGCTAATGTGTGTGTTTTCAATTTTGTTATGATAGTTCATAAAATAATTCATATTGAAATATGAAAGTTATCAATTCTTACTATTTCAGAGGTTCATTGAAATTTTTTTATCACTTATTTTCTCATTTAAAACTTATGTTTTAACTTTTAAGTATTTTGATCTAGTTTTTTTCTTGTTTTTCTCAATCATTATACTCAAATTTAAAAGTCTTTATATATAATTTTTTTTAATGAAATATGTCATACAAATAAATACTTAAAAATAAGTATTTTGGAAGAACAATATGAATCAAATTTCTATTAATATTATAGTAATGTAAATGTCACAGTTTGCTGATACTTAATATTCTATCAGTAATATATATTTGTTCTTATTGTATTATTGATTATCTTAAATTAATCATTTTCCAAGTAATTTGCTTTGTATATTTTTATTTGATGTTAGAGCTAAATTTAAATTGAAAATTATTAGAAATATTAAAATTTGATAAATTCAATGAATTTATTTATTTATTTCATTATGTTTTGTAGGAATCATTGTAAATTTCACTCTGCATCAATAAATATAAAATTATTTTACCAAAAATGCATGTATATTATAAACATTTTCATTTGATTTTCATGTTTTATTGTTGACACTGTATAATTCTAATTCTCTGTTCTTGCAAGTACTTAAGTATGCATTTGTGAATTAAAGTGACAACAATGAATTTGAAGTTTGAATTTATTTATAATTTCTTAAAATGCAGCCAATGTATTGAAATGATTTTTGAATTTTTTTCTTTTCTTTATTGCATAATCTTTTATAAAAAGGATTCCATTATCATATTAATGACTATTTTTAGTTGATGTGAGCTTTGCAGTCCACCTGCTAAGGAAGGATCTATGAGTTATTTACCTTTGGAAAATCCCATTAAAAGTCAGTCATCTTTGGAATTAATAGAAAAAAATAAGTCAACAAATTTCAAAATAGGCAATTCTCACATTTACCATTTTTCCATATATTTATGTATGTAACTCTTTTATTACATCAATTTATTGTGTAATTATTTTTTTTACTTGTCTGTTTTTATGCATAGTTTCTCAGAATCTTTTCTGTTAAGGTAATTAAAGGCTTATTTTATAGAAAGAATGAATCTCTTACTTGTGTCATTTTATTTTTATGGATGAAATCTTCCTTATGTAAGTTTTAAAAACATTGGCAACATGAATACACAAGCTACATATTCAATCTTCAAAGTGAAATGATTATTAAAATAGAACATTGAATTGGTTATTTGTAAATGATTTACATGATGTAAGTATGGTGCATTTTTATACGTCCAGAGTCTAAAAATAAGTATTCAGATTTTCCATTTCTAATCTTATAAAATGTACTCACATGCTAAAAAATTATTAATAATATGATAGAGATGTATTTTATTTGCTTTTATAACTCAGCCAATATAGTAAAAAGTAGATATTATTTAGAAAATGTTATTGAAAAAGAATCTCACACTAAAAAATGTATCGCTAGATTTTTCTCAAATCAAATTATTTCTAAATGCAAATATTTTCTGTAATTGTAAAATAACATGCAAGGAAATTAAAATAAAATTTTATCGCCCTTACTACTGCACTTAATTATCAATACTATGCAAGAGTTTTAAAATTATAATAGTATGATTCTGTGATGTGAAATTCTATCTAAGAAAAAATTGACTGAATCAATTTTGCTCTTGCCTTTTTAAACGAAGAAATATCTTCCAAAATGTCTTTGTTTTGGAAGCAAAAAGTGTGTCTTAAACTGGTGCATAGTGCCATGAAGCAGCCAAGGGAGAACTGAAAGACAATTGAAACCTTTGTATGGCCTTTTTTTAAAAACTTTACAAGATGAGTGGGGAAGCCACATACATTTCTTCGATTGGATTTGTTAAAGTGGTAGAAAGTAATTAAGCACACATGCGATACATCTTTTCCTTTCGAATTCCGCTGTCCTGAGTAGGAAAAGTTATTTTTAAGGTACCATATTTCAACGTTTATTGTTTTTGTCTTAAAACGCACGCCTTGTAAATTGGAAGTTAAAAAAGAAATTATTAAGTTAAAAAAGAGCTATTTTTAACTTAACAAAATTACAAGTCTTTTTTAATATTTATTGCTTTACTCACTTGTCTGTTTGTAATATCTACTCTTAAGTATTAGTTTTATGATATATTTTACAATATTGTTTTATCACAAATAATTTTTTAAAAATATTATCATAGCTTAAACATGAGTAAATTAAGCACAAAATTATTTCTGGCTATTGCTCTGGATTGTAATTATGTGAAATATATTATATTCAGAACGTAAGAATTTCTTAAATTACATTAACATGGATAAATAATTGTAAAAAGTTTGTTGGATAAAGTAACACATTTAATTATAAAAAGGAACATATTCATTCGTTTTTTAAGACCTTATGAACGATTGAATGCGACTTAACGCTTTTTGGCAACAGATAGAACATGAAGATTTAAAATTTACAACAATTATTTCTCCTAACTTTGGCACAAATAATACAGAAAACGTGATTCAATTATAAAAGTTCTCCATAAGAAATATTTAAAAATTATTAAGTAATTCTTAAAATCCTTTATTCATTTATTAAACGGGTTATAAAAGATTTAAAACTCTTCCGTACCTATAAAGCGCTGTTGCAGCAGCGCCATCTTTATATGTGAGAAAAACTAAACAAAAAAACTGTGAGAGAGGAGTGAGTGGAATTACTGCCTTTGAGGAGAGCAGTTATAAAATGAGTGAGGTGAACCAGCTACAAAAAATAAAGAGTATTTTTTAGATTTAAAATTTTACAGTCCACTTAATTACATACCTGAGCTACACAAACTCTAAATTGGATAGAATAAATTATAAGTTTAAAATTTTCGTATATCTTCTCATTTAATTAAAAACAAAGTAAGATGATAATCACTTGGTTTAAATGGAAAAATTTAATGCCATTCAGTAACTTAATTATGTTTTAATGTAAAGAAAATCGAATAGTTTTAAGCATACATTATATATTTCTTAATAATATATCATTGTATAAACATATGAAAAGCATAACATTTTTCGTTCATTGTAGCAAATTTTCGTCAATTTATAAATATTTTATAGTTAATTTTTCATAGGCTTTCTTTTTATTTGATTGTCAATGATCAAAACTTGCTGCAAATAAGACTCATCTTTGTATGCTCCTGGGAATTTTCGCATTTGTATTGTAGACATTTTAACAAATGAAATGGAAACTGCGAAGTTTTAGTAAAAATTATTTTACAAGAATGCTTTACAACCCCATGGGTAGAGACATGCGACAGCATTAAGCTACTGTGAAATAATCCCATCACAGCGCTGAAAGCGCCATCTGTAAAGAAATAGTTGATATGTATCGAATGCGTGAACAGGTATTTTGACTCTGTCGATAGGAATTAATCATTCCTAATGCCAATATGATACGAATTCGATTAATTTTTAGTTAGTGTTTATAGTTGTTATCATTTATGTTTTATTAAATCTTGGAAATAAAAACTAGACCACGATAACTCGATTCTCTTATAGCTACTGTTTACTTCTTGTAATTGGCCCCACGTTGGAAGAAAAATCAAAACTCCTTTGAATTTTTAACTAATCAAACAGCCCTTCACACGGTATGATTTTCTAGTGACAAACAGATCCAACCGCAAAATTATATCATGTATGGCGTGCTTTAATGACCCGTGGCTATAATCACTCGACATGAAAAGAAGTTTCCTAGGAATGCAGCTCAACGAGCATTGAATTTAAATTCACAAAAAGGGTGAAAAGAATTAAAAGTACATAAAAATAAAATAAGGATTTAAAAATTACATTTTTCTAAGAATAGCTTTTGGGCTGTTTTCAGGTTCATTGTAGTTGTATTTAAAGATGTAAAATTTTCAGGAATTTTTAACCATGGAAATTTACTCTGGAATTTTGGAAATAATCCAGGAATTTTGAGGGAATAAATTCAACCAATCATTTTTGTGTAACGGATTGTTTTGTTTTACATAAATCAAGTGAAGTAAAGTTAACTACGTAAATATGCAAAAAAAGTTCTGTCTTCTAAAAACGAAAATATTAGTTTCGTACTGGAAAAAACGAAAATATTTGTAAAAATTATAAAAGTAATGAATTATTAAATATTAATTATATTTCTCAGGATAATAAAAAATATCAAATATATTTCTCAGAACAGCCGAAATAAATGATGCATTTTCATATTTCTGTCGTCACGAATTCCTTAATTCGTATATAGAAAGAAAGAAAAAAAATATTTCCTCAAAATTAATCTTTGAAATTTTTCCAAATTGGTCATTTACGCAAAACTGTTTTCTTTTTATGGAAAACTTTCTGTTACTATAATTTAATAATAGGCATCATAAAATAAGTCAACTTTCATTTATTTTAAGGAATATATGTTGAAAAAAACTTTCAAAAATTTCTAAATCATCCGAAAATTTTCAAAGCTCTCAAAGTTTCAAAATTCCCAAGAATTTTTAAATTTTCCAAGGGATTAAGACGGGGTTATTCCCTGAAATAAGCCTGATTTTTCCCCTCCTTTCCAACACTAGTTTTATTGTGGCTGGTTACTTATATGAGGATTAGGAATTTAATTTAAACTATGAGAAAAATTGTTTTGCTAACTTGATTATGTGCTCAGTAAAAGATTAAATGTTAACTTCACTAAATATGTTTTCATTTCGGAAGTATGATGGAGCCATTGTACACACTCTAATTATATTAATATCAGGATGTTGGGAGTTTGCAGAAACACCTTTGGCAGCATAAGTTACAATAGGGCTTATGATGGACTAATATACTAACAACTTATTTTCAACATTAAGGCCCTGCTAGACCTCCGTTGGGGAAAAGAGAATCCTATGTTAACCCTATGGATAATATTTTAACTTTTCACAAGTGCTATTTTCATGATAGAAACTTCCGGTCTTTTGCAAATAACAAAAAACAGACCTACTGTCACTTCGACGTCCATTTTTAGCGTTCAAAATTTTTTCAAATATTTTTAAAATGGCAAAATATCTCCATTTAAGTAAATTTTAACCAAATTCTAATTTCATTGAGGTTGTACAAAATTTGGTTTAAAGATATTTCATTTTTTTCTCCCTACAGCTACAAAATGAACATTTTTTTTTTTAAGATAAAATTATTTTTGATTGCATTAATATTTCGATACGAATTTTGATTACAAATCAAACTCATTCTTATTTCTGAAAAATCCACCTCTGTACACAACGTCATCTATGAAACTGGAAAATTTTTAACGCCAAACTTGACTGATTTTTCTACTTCACTACGGTAACCTTAAGAAGGAGGAATTTCTGAGAAAAACTTCTCCCCATATGATTCCAGCTGTTTTACCATGTGGTTGGCAAGCACTTCCAAATCGAGCAAGACAAATTAGCTTTTCTCACTCATGAAATAGAAAAGGCATCTGTAAATAATGCATGTTAGATCTCTGTTTATAAGCGTTGGAAAAGTAGCTATGATATTCACTTTTAAATCAACTTTGATTATTTTCATTTAAGTAAATTTTAAAAATGAAATATAGTAAACTGTTTTGTGTTACCTTGTTCAATTATTATATACTACGATTTTGAAATTAGTCTACTTATATATTAAAAATTTAAAGAACTTAATGTAAAAAAAATGCATTTTACAATAGACACACACACACACACACACACACATATATATATTTCTTATAAAAAAGAATATCTAATAATAAGAACGATAAGTTTATTAAAATAATAGTGAGACAAATATTTTAATTTGATTTTTAATCATTTTCCAAAATTATTGAGTTTTTACCTCTACAAACATTTGGACATTTAATTTTATTTTCAACTTATTTCATGAAAAAAAAATACACTATAAGGTATGATTAATAAGCATACGATACCAGCATACTAAAATATTGAGTCTGATAAGAAATTAAACACTTTAAATTTGAAAAATTATAAATATCTTTGAAAAAAAATTGGGTTTATAGTAAAACTTCAGCGGAAAAACATAAAAGCATTTCAATAACCAAAATAACGATAATAATATATTACAACACACTGCAATGCAGATGACATCAATGCTCTTAGGGGAATCATTTTATGCTCACGAAATTTATTTGAGAAGAATATTGTTCTGCGCAACGCAAATGACATTATTTTTGACAACAAAGGAATAAAGTAATAAAATATCAAAAGAATGAATAAATATCCTGAAACACTTAAGGCGATATAAAATATGTAACTGAAGTTATAGTATTGATGTTCGAGAAGAAATGCTTGAGAGAGAATATCAGGAAGGAAATTGAGAATCAATTAGATATGCTCAAAGTGACTAGTCTAGAAATAGTATGATTGAACGACTTTCTTTCTCTGTATGGCTACAACAATAATTAAATCATAAATCACCTTGTTGTCACTAAGATGGGATACGCAGTACAATACCGTCTCCAAACAGCTTTCTAATACATATTCCAAACTATTCAACTGCAAGATTCTGTTGAACATATTATTCACCTTGACGCATTTCTCAATTGATGTTGAATGCTGTTTACCGAAAATTCAAATTTCTCGTAAATTATTTTCAACACTTTTATCAATGTAAATGTATTTGGATCTTTTTCTCATTAATTAAACTCTGTAAAATTAGTCTATTTTAAACATGAAAAAAGTGATTACAGTACGAAAAGAAAACTCCATCTTTCCACTAAAAGGAAATCGATGAAAAATCGATTTCCTTTCCAATCGCAAACAAAAAAACAAAAATAAAAAAAAAAGCTGAAAAATTAAGATAGAAAAAAAATAAAAGTTTAACTATATGGATTTGTATGTTTGTGTTTGTACAGAAACAGAAACTAGAACTATATATATTGTTACAAATTTATAAATAATTATTGTATATGTCTTAAAATATCTTAGACAGATCGGAAATACTCACATTTTGGTCAAAAATTGCGGTATTTAGACGTATTATACGCTAAAATCGGGTTTTCTAACAATTTGGCTAGTTGGCGACATTGTTGGCGACTTGGCGAGATCTTTGGTGACTTGAAGAGAAATGGATATTTCTCGAAACATCCATCACCTAAGCTCTAGGACCAATATTTAGCGAGATAGCCTAGAAGCTTCCAGAACCTTGGTGAAATTAGTAGATTTCCCCGCCAAGTCAAGTATAAATACCGCAGCCCGACATAGTTAGTTAAGGTTTTGTACAAATAGTCAGTTTTGTGAAGACGATTAGTCGTGACTGCTAGTTTAGAGAAGCTGTTTTCTGCCTGAAGTATTTGAGACCTGTGATTGGAAGCTGTAACTTATCGTATCTGACGAATTGTACCTGTATAATATTGATTATTACAGCTGGTATTTCTAGTGGAATTTTTGCGAATAAAAGTCTTGTGTTCATCGAGTAGTTGCTTTCTTCAACTCTCAATCCACACGAACCCCGAAGTTCGGTACAACTGGTGTCAGAAGCAGGGTTGAAGAGTTGATGCAGCGTGTCACAAGAAAAATGGATATGGATTTAATGAAAAGTCTTCTCGAAAAATTAACAGAGCAGATGGCTGAGATGAAAGCAGAGATGAAAGCTGGACAAGAAGGGATTAAAACCGAGATGACGAAAGAGATAAAATCTGGACAGGAGGAGCTTAAAAAGGAACGTAAGAAGGACATCGTAAGTGTTAAAGAAGAATTCGCCAACATCATTCAGGAGAAAATGAATGCAATGGAAGTTAAGGTAACTTCAGTTGAAACTAAGGTTTTGGAGATCGAAGAAAACGTTGAAGAAGCATTAGACAATATGAATAAGGAGATTGAAAGCTTGAAGAAACAAATGTCAAACAGACATGAGGAACCCAATGTGGCAGTTATGCCTTCCCTGGCCATGATTAAACTCTCAACATTCGATGGAAAATCATCATGGCAGGTATACAAGACCCAGTTTATAATGGTAGCGGAAGCTAATGGATGGAATCCCCGGGCCCAAGCTTTTCACCTGGCGGCATCTTTAAGAGGAGAATCGGCCGATATCCTCGAGACGCTTCCGGAAGAGCAAAGGCACGATTTTCAAGCCCTATCGAATGCGCTTGAGCTGCGGTTTGTAGAAAAGTGCAATAAGGAATATAGCAGATTACAGTTAAAATCCCGCAATCAGAAAGCGGGTGAAAGTCTGCAAGAATTGGCTGCCGATATTCAGCGACTTTCCCATTTAGCATTTTCGGAATGCCCAGCTGAGACAAGTCAAGATCTGGCTCTCCATCACTTCATTGATGGTGTGCGGGATCCGGAGATACAGAAAGCACTTAGACTCGCCGATGTCAAAGATATCGGATCTGTTCTAGTCTACGCACTTAAGATAGAGGCTGCCCAGCAGGCCGCGCGTAAAGACCGCCACTCAATCAGAGCCGCCTCTGCTACTAATACAGACTATGATCTAAGAAAAGAAATTGAAGATCTGCGGTGAAAATTCCGTAGCTTAGAACTGAGTAAAGGTGGCAGAAACACGAAAATTCATTGTTGGACTTGCGGTGCAGCTGGACTTGTCCGTAGAGACTGTCCGAAACCAAAAGATGGTGGAAATATCACAGCAGAGAAACTAATATGTGAGAATCTCGCGGGGCGGAAATGTCCAGAGAGTCGGAAGCCCCACTTTAAATTGTTTCACATTTCTTCTGTAAATGGCGGAGACAACGAACTTTTCGTAATGGGACATGTCAACGAGGTTCCCTGCAGAATGATAATCGATACTGGAGCCAATGTAACCATCATTAGGACAGATCTGGCTCGCCAACTTGGTGAAAATCTCATCTGGACGCCGCCCTGCATTACCCTCCAAACTGTGACTGGTGATACGATTAAAGTGCATGGAAAAGTCAGTCTAAACATTGCATTTGGTAATGCCATGTACCATCATATGGCAAATGTCACTGATATAAATGGCGAATTTATTCTCGGATTGGATTTCCTCAAAGAAAACCATTTCAAGTTAGATTTTAAAAATAATGAACTACACTCGTGTTCTGAAGACATAGCGATTTTTAAGACGAAATATTCAGATATTAAAACAGTCCCTCATATAACTGCAAAGAGTGAAACAACATTACCACCAAGAACTGAGACGATAGTTTCCGGAGCTGTTTCAGAAGATAATAATCTTCATCAGGGATTGATTGAATATCCAGATTCTGACAATAGCGTTAAAGGAGTACTAGTGGCTTCTTCATTCGTCGACCTTTCACGGAATGTAATCCCGGTAAGAGTTGCTAATCTAAACGATAAGGCAAAACTAATAAAAGAAGGAGAAGTGCTGGCGACTTGTACTCCAGTGACCTTTATTAACAGAAATTGTCAAGCCACACTATCTGAGCCTCCTGACACTCTAATTAATGAACTCCTTCAGAATGCCGAGTTAGATGATAAACAGAGGAATTCTGCAAGAAATCTATTATTAGAATTCGGAGATCTCTTTTCCAAGAAATCAGATGATGTTGGGCGAATCAAAATAACGCAGCACCGAATAGATACAGGAAATCATCCACCCATTAAACAACATCCGAGAAGACTACCATTCGCTAAGCAGGAAGAGGTGGATAATCTTCTGATGGAAATGCAACAGAATGACATTATTGAGCTATCAGAGAGTCCTTGGACTTCACCTATTGTTTTGGTTCGGAAGAAAGATGGTTCCACCCGATTCTGCGTTGACTATCGTCGATTAAACAACATGACTAAAAAAGATAGTTACCCTCTTCCTAGGATTGGCGATACACTTGATGCTTTATCCGGAAATCAATGGTTTTCGACTTTGGATCTCAAGAGTGGTTACTGGCAAGTAGAGATACATCCTGAGGATCGGGAAAAGACTGCGTTCACCACAGGACAAGGATTTTGGCAGTTCAAGGTTTTGCCATTTGGGCTTTGTAATGCACCTGCAACGTTTGAACACCTGATAGAGACAGTATTACGAGGACTTTCCTACGAAGCCTGCTTGGTATGTTTGGATGATATCATCATTGTAGGGCGCACATTCGAAGACCATCTAAGAAAGGTGCTGGAAAAATTAAAAATGGCAAACCTGAAGCTTAATCCTTGAAAATGTAATTTATTTCGACGTGAAGTAAGCTATCTCAGACACATTATCTCTGCTGAAGGTGTAAGAACAGATACTGAAAAGATCTCTGCAGTTAAGGACTGGAGTCGTCCAGAAGATGTTCACCAATTAAGAAGTTTTCTTGGATATGCACGTATTACAGGAACTTTGTTAAGGGTTTTTCAAGTATTGCCAGACCCCTTCACAAGTTGACAGAAGTTAAACAGAGATTTCTATAGACAGATGAATGTGAGAAAGCTTTTAAACAACTGAAGGAGGCATTGACATCTTCGCCCGTTCTTGCATATCTCCAGCCCGGAAAATTATTCATTTTAGACACAGATGCCAGCAACGAAAATATAGGAGCTGTTTTGTCGCAGGAGATCGATGATAAAGAATATGTCATTGCTTATTGGAGTAAGTGTTTGTCGAAATCAGAGCGAAATTATTGTACAACCAGGAAGGAATTGCTGGCAATCGTTAAAGCAATAGAACATTTCCACCATTATCTCTATGGAAGGAAGTTCTTGCTTCGGACAGATCACACATCTTTAACCTGGTTTTCAAATTTTAAAAATCCAGAAGGACAGGTAGCCAGATGGATTCAACGAATCTAGGAGTTTGACTTTGAAATGCGTCATCGCAAAGGCACACTTCATGGAAATGCTGACGCTTTATCAAGGAGACCGTGTAATGGAAGCTGCCGATATTGTTCTAGAGCAGAGAAGAATTATCAATTAGTAAATCCTTCGGTACGCCAAGTTACTGTTTCTTCGCCATCGAAACCAGACCCATGAAGTGATGAAGGACTTAGAGAAGCCTTAAAAGAAGACCCCGATATAAATCCAATTTTTGAATTAAAAGAATCTTCCAGTATGAGACCAAGTTGGCAGGACATCTCCACTACAGTCCTGCTACTAAACAATATTGGGCTCTTTGGGACTCACTCCATGTTAGAAATGGCGTGTTATACAGGAAATGGAAGTCCGATGATGGATGTAATTTCAAATGGCAGCTTGTTCTTCCAAAACCAGTTTTGAAAGAATTGCACAGTAGCTCAACTGGAGGCCACTTCGGAGTAATGAAGACTCTACAGAAAGTTCGAGAACGCTTCTATTGGAGCAAAACTAGACAAGATGTAGAGAAATGGTGCCAATCTTGTAATGACTGTGCGGCACGTAAGGGACCAAAGAAACGTAGCCGAGGAAGGCTGCAGCGGTATAATGTAGGAGCACCTTTTGAGCTGATAGCATTGGACATTTTGGGTCCTTTACCACGATCTTCAAATGGCAACAAATACATCCTAGTTGTCATGGACTACTTTACTAAGTGGCCTGAAGCATTTTCAAACCCTGATCAAGAAGCGACTACAGTAGCCGAGGTTCTAGTGCAGCATTGGGTTTCCAGATTTGGCACACCCTTACAAATTCATTCAGATCAAGGGACAAATTTCACGTCTGCTGTGTTTAAAGTAATGTGTCAAATTCTCGGAATAGACAAGACGCAGACCACGCCATTACACCCCCAATCGGACGGCATGGTAGAGAGGTTTAACCGAACCATCTTAAATAATCTCTCACTTATGGTTTCCAGAAATCAGCAAGATTGGGATTTGAAGCTACCACTGTTTCTGCTTGCATATCGCAGTGCTTTCCATGAGACTACCGGATAAACCCCATCACAAATGCTCTTCGGTCGCGAACTTCGTCTCCCTTGTGATCTTCAATTTGTTCGTCCACTGGATACATCTTCATCGCCAGAGGAATACCTTCGATACCTTCAGGCACGTCTTGAAGATGTCCATAACTTTGCTCGAGACCGAATCAACCTGACGACTGAAAGAATGAAGACGAGGTATGACACAAGAGCGACAGGACACGAATTTCAGGAAGGTGATAAAGTTTGGTTGTGGAACCCGATTCGACGTAAAGGAATTTCTCCAAAGTTGCAAGCCAACTGGGAAGGTCCCTACAGAGTACTAAAAAGACTGAATGACGTCGTGGTTCGTATAAGGAAATCATCTTCTTCAAAACCAAAAGTAGTTCATTATGATAGATTAGCTCCTTATCGTAATGTAAAAATTAACGTACCATAGTATCTTTGTAAATAGTATACATAATTTTAATATTTTATCTTTTTTTTTTTGAATTTGTATTTTTAATTGTTTGTGTATGTAATACGTTCTGTATCCTCTTGAAATGTAAATTCTTTTATATTAAATTTGGCCTCCTATCAGGGGATTGTACTGCCCCGGACGTGCAGTCCTTGAGAGGGTGGCAATGTTACAAATTTATAAATAATTATTGTATATGTCTTAAAATATCTCAGACAGATCGGAAATACTCACATTTTGGTCAAAAATTGCGGTATTTAGACATGTTATACGCTAAAAGCGGGTTTTCTAACGATTTGGCGACTTGGCGATGTTTTGGCTA
Source organism: Latrodectus elegans (assembly GCA_030067965.1). Lineage (NCBI taxonomy): Eukaryota > Metazoa > Arthropoda > Arachnida > Araneae > Theridiidae > Latrodectus > Latrodectus elegans. Next base: position 15,156,284 of record CM057811.1, read on the forward strand.
GAAAACTTGGCGAGTTGGCGCCTTGACGAGATTTTTGGCGCCTTGGCGATAAATGGATATTTCTCGAAACATCCATCACCTAAGCTCTAGGTCCAATATTTAGCGAGATAGCCTATAAGCTTCCAGAACCTTGGCGAAATTAGTAGATTTCCCCGCCAAGTCAGGTATAAATACCGCAGCCCGACAAAGTTAGTTAAGGTTTTGTACACACAGTCAGTTTTGTGAAGACGATTAGTCGTGACTGCTAGTTTAGAGAAGCTGTTCTCTGCCTGAGGTATTTGAGACCTGTGATTGGAAGCTGTAACTTATCGTATCTGACGAATTATACCTGTATAATTGTGATTATTACAGCTGGTATTTCTAGTGGAATTTTTGCGAATAAAAGTCTTGTGTTCATCGAGTATTTGCTTTCTTCAACTCTCAATCCACACGAACCCCGAAGTTCGGTACAATATATATATATATATAGATATAGTTTCTGTTTTTTCTTTATGAAATGTGAATTGCCGAACTTTAAAATATTAATAATATTTTCTTTAGAATCACTGGCAGCTAATTTTCCACAAGACAGCAACAGGTAATTCCGGTGTCAGTTCGTTGAGTATTTGTACTGACCCACTTTCCCTCACCACTATTCTAAGAACCCTAAGGTTATTTGAGGTAAGCATCTGTTAGGAGCAAATTTAAAACTCTCTTTTTGGCTGTTTTTATGGCGTTAGTACTTTAATTTTTCACGCTATAACGCGCCAAATCTGGCAGACTCGCTAACGTCGAAGGATTGATTGATAAGCAATTTCAACCAATAATAATGTTTGGGATACTACCCTCTACAAGCTTTGAGAACTAACACCAGATGGGGCGACAAGACAACAGAAGTTCTCACGTAGGTCTGGAAGAGCCTTAAACAATGATTTTTCAGGTGTCGATCTGGGCTTCGGTTTGTTTTAATTTTTCACTTTATCAACATTAAAACCTGCAGAGAAACTTTAAAGACTGCAAGCACAGGTAGCTATAATCTTGTTTCTGATATGGCAAACCCCCTACTACCCCCATAATAGCAAAAGTGACTAATATAGCCAATCAAAATGATAAATTTAATAAAAAACGAACTAATGATGGTGAGGAACTTTTCATTTTCCCAAAGAAAACAGCCAAAGCTGTGAATGAGAGTGTCACTAAGACCCCCATAGCTGTGGCTAACGCGTTCAGTGGGCTAACTCCAGAGGAAGAAAACCACGAAAAAAATGGATGACCAGCCAGTGACTGAAATAGCCCCTAAAATTCCACCCATAATTGTAAGGTATGGTGAAAGCCATGTTATATTCATAACCAAACTAAAAAATGAATTAAGAATAAATATTGAAGCGAAAGCTTCAGGTGAAAATTTGAAATTGCAGCCCAAATCAGCAGACCACCACAGGGAAATTACAAAAAAAAAAATAATAATTTCTTGAATATAACACATACGAATATATCCTCCTAAGAGGAATAAATGAGAAACCCCGTAAATGTGTAGTCAGGAAACTTCCCATGACCACAAAAAGTGAGGAAATTGTTTCTGACTTAGCCAATCAAGGATATAAAGTCCACAAAGTAAACAGGATGACTAGCCAGAGAAATGGAAAACCCCTACCTCTATTTTTGGTCCAACTCTACAATGGTCCAGAAATAAGTGCTATATTTAAATTAAAAATTTTGCGTCACATTTCAAACCCTACCATAGAACATTATAGGAGAAGCAAAACAGTTATGCAGTGTCTTAATTGCCAACGTTTTCACCACTGAAGCGATTTCTGCCATATGGCATCCCGCTGCGTGAAGTGTGCAGAAGCACATAATACAAAAGAATGTCCCAAGGACAAAAAACAAGAATCCCCAGTCTGCTGCAACTGTAATGGGAACCATCCTGCAAGCTATCGGGGGTGTGAGAAATTCCCTAAACTCAAACTGAAAACGAAAATATTTAAAAAAAAACCATACAAGAGAGGAGATCTCATACGCAAGTATAGTGGCAAGTCATAAAGAAACCTCCGCTACCGTGGCACTCGAACCCGCACCCCCCTCAACCAATGCAACTGTTCCAAGCAATGGACAAAATCAAAATAAAAACGACTTTAATGATTTATTCACACTCTTAAGAGAAATAAGAGAAGTATTTAATGGAATTAATATTCCCGAAGCCATCAAAAGAATTCAGTCTAAAACTGACCCTTTGGATAAAATGTTTATCCTCATGGACATGTTTAAGCAAATTAATAACACCCCTTAATGTGTGCCACACAATGGAGATTTATAATTTTATCGTGGAATTCCTGTGGTATTAGAAACAAAATGGTCGAATTTCGTGACTTTGTCAATGAGCATAATCCAGATATAATCTTAATTCAGGAATCATTCCTAACAAATTATGTAAATATTCACATCCTAGGATATGCATAATATAGAAATGATCGCCGAAGAAATACCACAATAGCAGGGGGTGGGACAGTTATTTTTGTGAAAAGTAGTCTCCCACAATACCAAAACACAACACACAAATTAATTACAATCGAGGCAACTTTGGTCACTTTGACCTTGCCAATCCTACCCCATATTACATTCTGCTCCACATATATTAAACCTAGACCACAATATCAATACATAAACATAGATCTTAAAGCAATGCTTACAACAAACTATGATATTTTAATATTTGGAGATCTTAATGCTAAGCACACTGCATGGAACTGTAGATCACACAACAAAACATGTCAAATAATTAAAAAATTCGCTGATATAGCCGAACTAAAAATCCATGCACCTGACACACCCACACATTTTAGTGGTAATTCAGCAACAACGATTGATATTGCACTCATCAGAGGAATTAATTATAACACTAAAATTTATACAATCACACGGAACTCAGTTTGGATCACAATCCAGTCAGGGTCAAGTTTGACTTTAATATTCCTTTGATTAATACTCCCACACTTTATAACACGGATTGGATCAAATACAACCAAGTTTTAAATAATTACTCGTTTAATATAACTCATACGAACACGGGAGATGAAATTGAAAATGAGACGATTCGCTTGGAGGCAAAACTGCTTGCAGCGCACCGTGAATCAGAAAAACCTTACTCCTCTCGTCCCACTCACCTCGCTACCTCAGAATTTTGAAAGCAAATAGAAACAAACTCAGGAAACTATATCAAGTTAGCTGACACCCCCGAATAAAAAATCAATATAATAAAGCGAATAACGAATTTAGAGCCAAGATAAGTTCATAAAATTCACATAAATGGAGGGAAAAATTAGAATCATTAAATACGCACGACCGATACCTTTGGAAGTGCCGTCAGTATGTTCAAGAAGAAACCACAGTATTTTCCGCCCATTCAAGGCCAAAATACAATTGCATACACAGACAAACAAAAAACAGAAGCAACTGCTGACGTTTTTGAAACACAATTCACCACTTATGACCTACACGACGCTTGAACCAAAGATCTGGTTGCCAGCAACATACTCAGATTTCTCTCCAGACCACATACACAAGTCATACAAAGCACCACCCCTTCGGAAGTAATGGCAATAATCAAGAAATTAAAGGATAATAAATCCCCAGGAATTGAAGGAATAACAAACAAAATGCTAAAGAAAATTCCAATCAAAACATTATTCAAAGTTACGATTCTTAATAACGAGATATTAAGAAAAACGTATTTTCCTCAAAAATGGAAAATTGCAGTAATAGTACCAATATTAAAACCAAAACAAGACAATTACCTTCCCTCAAGCTATAGATCTATTAGTCTACTGCCGTCTCTAAGCAAAATAACCGAAGCAATTATTCTAAATAGACTATATGAATTTTCAGAAAACAATAGTAAACTTATCCCTGAACAACATGGGTTCAGACACACACATTCAACAACGCATCAATTTATGAGAGTAGGAGAAATCATCACCCAGGGATTTCAACATAAGAAAAGTACAGGAGCAACTTCTCTTGATATTGCCAAAGCTTTTGATCGAGTTTGGATTGGTGGATTTGTACTCAAACTCATTAATATATTGGTCTACCCGACAAACTTATTAAAATACTAATTTCATATCTTTTGGGGCGAAAGTTCCAGGTTCGCATTGGTACTACATGCTCAACACATAGACAAATCTTAGCTGGCGTGCCATAAGGGTCCAAATTGGGACCAAGACTCTTTCTTATCTATGTGAACGACATTCCAACATCAACACTAACTTCCCTACACCTTTTTGCAGACGACACATTTATACTAGCACAAGGTAGGAAAACATCATATATCACAGAATCGCTTAACAAACATTTAGAACAGATTGAGCTCTGATTCAAAATAAAAGGATTTAAAATCAATCTGATTCGTTAAATGGAAAATTCTTATTAATGTAAATAAAAGTGTATCCATAATTTTTAACAAAAAAAGACTACTTCCACCCAGTGTAATTAAGATCAATAACGAAATTATAACATGGTCACAAACCTGTAAATACTTGGGAGTAACTTTCCACAGAAAATTAACATGGCACCCCCATCTGATCCAAATTATTAACAAATTTAAACGGCAAACAGCTGCATTACACCCACTTTTCAACTGGAATTCAAAACTTTTTATGGAAAATAAATTGCTCATTTATGAAGTATATCTTCGACCACTTATTTCCTATGCCTGTCCTATCTGTGGTTACACCCACGATAGTAAAATTAAAAAACTGGAAACTCTCCAAAATAAAGCCCTCAGATGGGCAGTTAAGGTTTATTAGAAACCAAAAAATCAGACAAGAATTAAAAATACCTACCCTGAGAGAATTCATCGCAAAAATAATGTATAACGTGATTAAAAATATTGATAAAACTAATAACGAAACAATAATTAGCCTTCCGTCCTATAATGACCTAAGTACCCATAATAGATTGCGTCCTCGCTCATTGCTCAGATATTGCCCAAAGTTTCCTCACCAACCACCAGGAAATAAACTGTAAATAGAAAAAACATTTCTTTGATAGCTACTTCTTTGTATGGAAAAAAAAGACTACTAAAAAGATAAAATGATTTTTTTTGTTACATCTCATTCTATATGTGGAAAAAAAACTATTTAAAATAAAAATGATGAAAAATGCATATATAAGTGTGCATACTAAATGTATATAAAAACAGATTTTTTTAAAAATATTCATGTATATGTAAATACATAAAATATAAAAAAAAAGATAAAGATAGATGTATTGTATTAAAGACCAATTTATACCTTGTAAATATTATAGTGTGTATAAATTCTTGTAAACACCTTTACCTGTTCTTATGTAAATATTCTTATTTCTCTCAATTTATTCCTAAACTATTTCTTTTATTATTCTATTAGTTTCATTTAATTTAAATATACATTTCTCATAAATAATAAATTAATGAACAATAGCTTCTTAAATTCTGAAATAAATTTTATGAAATAACCATAGTCCAGTCCATCAAAATTTCAAACTCATTTTAAGCCAATCAGACTCAAGTTACAGCTCACCAACCAAGAACCAGCTATCTAATGAGGGTAGAGGATCGCCAGATCCAGGGACCTCTGAAAACGGCCAGCCGGCAATCACTTCAATTTTTTCACTATTTCATTTATGTATGCAACCATGTCAGCCACTTACCTAGGAGGACTCCTAGGTATTTGACTTTCGGTGACCAAGGATTGTTTACATTAAATAATAAGGATTTTGTTTTATTTTTTAATACCAAACAACACAGCTACGCATTTATCCACGTTGATAGACCACGTTATCTTCTAGTTGCAAAACAGTTTTTCTAATTTTGGGATGATTGGATGGGAATCTACCCATCCAATCAATATCCACTATCATTATCATGTGCAAATGACATTATAGCTGTTTTATATTATCCTACTTCGGTTAACCAGCAAGATCAATAGAAATAAAAAAAGCCCAAGGATGAAAGCTTTACTCCCACTCCACATTTAATTTCTGATAAAGTAAAATAATTGTTATAAATTTTAATTTTGAAACTGTTTATTAAGTATTTCTCAATTAATAAAGCAATGGGTGTGGGTTTCAAATTTTATTAGTTTTGTATACATTTAGTTTGTGTACCAAACCTTATCAAAGGCCATGACATGGCAGGTATAATGCTATTGCATTATTTTATATTTTTTGTGATCAGCTCCACAGTTCTCAATGGTTTGTCGAATGTTTTTTTTTTCTAAAACTAAATTAGTCGTTATTTATGAATTTCCTTCTTTAGCATGAACTCATTATGTTTGGTTTTCATATAATTTTCGAATAGCTCAGAAATTACAGTCAGAAGGCCAATCTGCTGTTAGATTTTGGTTATTTAGGATTCTTGTCGTTTCCTTTGAACATGGTGACTATTCAGCAATTTTCCAAAATGCAATGTAGTTATTTTAGTTTCAGTAAGCAATTAAAAGTATTAATAAGGTTAAATGTGGTTTTTAAACGTAAGTTTTTGAGCATTTTATTGCTTATTTTATCAGGACTAAAGGCTTTACGCGGCGGTATTTAATTGATAAAAGAGATAAGGGAGAATGGAGACAGGGGAGAATGATCTGAGGGGAAATTGGAGACAGGGGAGAATGGAGATAGGGGAGAATGATCTGAGGGGAGAATGGAGATAGGGGAGAATGATCTGAGGGGAGAATGGAGATAGGGGAGAATGATCTGAGGGGAGAATGGAGATAGGGGAGAATGATCTGAGGGGAGAATGGAGACTGGGGGTTGGAGATTAAAAGAGAATCCAAGTAAGATTCCACTTCATGGTTTATTTAACTTTCTTTCTCACTCTATCTCACTCTATAAAAGAGAATTATTTTTTAATACTTTCCGCTATTATATGAGCTTTTTCAATATCAGCGTAAGCAATTTTATCAATTCCGTTAAGAGACAGGACTATAACTTTCTGATTTTTACAAGATTTTGTCACTTTCCACAACGAGCCATCATCGGCTTTTAGAAAGCTGATGTGGTCTTGCCACTGATTGTGTTTGAAGCATTTAATCTCATTTTTTAAAGTTCATTATCAAATCTATTGTAATTTTTTTTATCATAAGGGAGACTAGACTTCTGCTAGGTTTTTCAAAGTTTGCTTCTGTTATTAATCTTTTCTTTTAATTCGTCACTTAAGAAAGCAATACACTGCCCGACATTGAAAATGCAACACTAAGAAAAAGAGGTCAGAAAATTATGCAAATTTCAGGGTAAGCTCACTTTACCGAGTTAAGCAAATGATGTGAACTGCACAGCTATCCAGTACACGTAGGATAAGATACAAGATGAGGAACCAGCAGAGTGGGCAATATTTGCATCGTTATTGTTGCTTGAAAGATAATCGTTGAAAGTTTCTTCTTGTCGCAAAGGACACCTGTAATTGCCGAAAATACCAGGTCATTGTTGACGGAGTCAGTTCCAGCAGAGAGATGATTTTGCGATTAAATCTAATAATTTATAATAAAATCTTTATATTTTATGCTGTTTTTATTTTATTAAGTAAATAGTTCGTTGCAATTAAATGAATTATTATTAAATTTTGCTCTCCTTCTGGAATTTGCATTTCTCCTTCTGAATTCTCCACTATTTTATTTAATAAATTAATTGTTATTTACCTTTTCTGTGTAATCTAATGCGGGAAAAATATATTTAATTCGGTCAAACTTAAGAGATTAGCATTGTAAAGCTCACATGAGTTGTGGGAAATCATCAAAAAGGGTTTTTCCTCTGTGTATACTTTTTCATAGTATCAAAAAATTCAAATGCTTATTTCTTATTATTTAAAGTATTGTGATATTTCTATATCTCTTATATAAAAAATTATTAATATGTATGTCTTAACGTTATATAAATTGCGGTTATACTACAGATGGACATTTAAGTATTCAAATACGATATCACAGTTGTAAAATATGCTACAGACCTTAATATCATACCTTCTAAGAAAATTGAGCAAGATTGAATTACTATTAGATAAAGTGCGCTCCTTAAACATTTGAATTCTCTATTTCTAAAGATTAGAAACCCAGATATTTTTTTAAAAATATACTTTTAAATAAGGGAAATGTTACTCAACACTTTTCTTACTTTAAATGTTGGCATGTGTATCACAGTTTCTGTATAAGGTATGTAGTTTTTAGAGAAATTTGGAGTGTTGCATCTAAATCATTTTCCAGAACTACGAATGTTTCTTGTATACATCTGATTTTTGGTAGATGGAATTTTTAACTCCAAACGGATTCCAAATAGATTCTGATTATGCATTGTTAATCGAATAAATATTTTTATTTATATGATTAAACACAATGCAAGGAAATTTTTGACTGTTTTGCATTTCTTATATCTAGAGTGCAAGAAACAATATATATTAAGCATTTCTACATGCAAATGGTTCAAATGGGCCTCATAGTGTTTAAAACACAAGATGAATTTGGTATTCCAACCATTCCCATTTACACAAGCATAATTCAGCGTGGATCTATAGATTTCAAATTTTATTCCTTCTTTAAGTTTGATATATTGCTATTTTGTGGAATTTTTTAATTTTAAAAAATAACTTTTTATTATAATATTGTAAATTTTGTAATCTGAAACCAGTTTTGGGAATTCTTATTTTTCATAAAGTGAACTATAATTTATATAGCAAAAGAAAATGTGTGCTATATTTTTAATATAAAAAGTATGTCATCAGAAAGAAATGGGAAAAAAGTTATAATATTAGAGCAAATATTGAAACACATTTCTAGTTGAATTTTTCCAAACTTTTATTTAAGCAAAAGATAAATTAAAATAATTGAAATTAAGTAAGTCACTTTTAATTTATGTTTGAAGTATTCCAGTGTAGTAAAAGAGAAATGAGTTTTTTTACAATAATAAAATGTATAAAAAAATAAAATGTATAAAAAAAATAAAATGTATAAAAATACTCATTCTAAGACTCACTTCTTCAGTCCGAAAGTAGTCAGATTCTTATATACATTATTAACATTGTTTCGATACAGACAAAACGATAAAGAATGATGAAAAAATTGTTATCAAGATAACAATTCAATGACGAAATATGTATAAAAACAGAAACTAAAACTGAAACATTCCGCACTCATTTCGAAGATGTCATTTCATTGGCTGACATTTGGCATATAAGTAGAACCCCTTGCTTCATTATAACCGAGCGTTACATATAAGGCTTTCGTCATCACAAGCAATTTTACAACTGATGAGTTTAAATTTCTATTGCTCTTGGTGTTTTAATTTTTGAATAATGTTATTTGTTTAAATATTAAGTTTAAAATGCTCAGCAGAATTTTTCTATATACAGTTAGTATCGATACAGTTATGTTGTATAAAGCATGCTTTATTTTGTTTTCTTCTGGGACAAGTTTCAACACGTGTTTTGACTGGTAATTCTCAGCAACAAAGCTTTTCATCGTTTGACATTGATCTGATGATTTTGTATTTGTGCGAAGAATTGATATAGTAATTGAAGAATTGTGATTAAAATGTGATTATGTAAACAAACTTGAATTTTGGAATTCCTGCTCTGTGAACATCGGGAGCTGTGCTACTGGTGTAAAGTTTTTGTGATCTTCATTACGTATATCTTCATAGTTTCTGTGAACGATTTATTTCGTGTGTCTGGTGCTATTTTCCTATATTTCCGAATTGCGTTTTTGAAAATATTACAGCAAAAACTGTTTTTCTGTTACAGATTAAAATGTTTCTATTATAATAAAAATGTGTTATGTACCATGAAGTATAAGTTAACTTGTATTAAACTCGATTTACTAAATTTAGATTTGAATTTGTTTTTTATCTTATATTTTCCGAAGCTATTATGATATGCAATTTATTAACTGTATCGATTTGATGCGCATTTTTTATATAAATTTTTTGATGCTGATTGTATTAGATTAGTTTATTTTTTATTTACATAAAGTTATAGAAAATATGTGAAGAAGTTATATAGAAATTGATGTTTATGTTTTTAATTTTAGAAATTGTCTACAGGTAATAGTATGCCTGTTTTTTTTATAAAATAATATCTGGTTTATAACTTTACATTTTGAGTATTGTATTTGATTTATTAAGTAAGCTTCAATAGTTTAAAGTCACTCCAGAATTTGGTTTTATATACCACACTTTTTACTATTTTGATACATATAACATATTTTCTACTGCCTTTATAATTGTGTATTGCTGCAAAAATAGCTGAAATGTATGTTCTAAAAAATTAATGTTAGTAATTTTATGAATTTAATCAGCATGCAATTTTTAAAATTGAATAATTCCATACGCAACCATACAAAACAAATTCCATACAAAACAAATTTTCCCTTCATTTTATTTATAAAAATATCTTATAAAAAATTATCCTCAGAAGGAAGTATTTTTGTATTTAAAATAACTAATCAAATATATTTATGTTGTTTTCAAGAGACATAAAACTTAACCTTATATTCTCTTTATCATTGAATTTTATTTTCAAATCTTTATGAAATACAAGAGTGAGCACATTATTGTAAATACTTAATTTAGAAATGTGTACAAAAAAATTTATCAATACAGTAGTGAGGTTTTTTTATTTAAATTAAAATGCAAATTAATTAAATAATTTAATTAAAATTTAATTTAAATAAAATATTTAAATTAAAATGCAAATTAATTTTGATATTTAAGTTTTAAAATAATTACTTAAATTCCTTTTAATTTCTTTATAAATTGTTGTATGAGCATATTTTTCTGTACATAAGTAAGATTTGGGCTCTACTAGTTAAGTGAAAATAGATGGGAGGGGGGGATCTTTCTTATTTAGAAGCAGGGACCAAGCAGAAGACTTCTACTATGTGTCTGCCAGGGGTATTATTTTATATGGAGGATATACAACAATGACTTATTAATTTAACATGCCCCAGTCATTTTTATTGAACAATGTGGATCTTCATAGAGCCCCTGAATTACCTAGGCTGACACACGAGATTTCCACTGTCCAAATCCTGGCGACTGTATTTCTATGGAGTTTTTTTCTAATTGCCTTGAGAGATAAAGGAATTTAAAGCAAGTTTTTAGAATTTTCTGCTACCAAACATTGGACATAGACAATAAGATTATTTTGTGAGTCATTAAATAATGAAAACTGTAACGTTTAAACTATTAAAAGTCTAGACTATTTTATGATGCTTAAGGATTGCTATTTTCGCTTAAAATCGCCCTTTTGGCGCAGTCTGGGTTTTGCTTATTTTGATAAAGAAAACGTGTTAAAAAGCAATATCATTATTCTTAAGATTGATAAAAATAATACTTTTTAATTACTGGAAAGTCTTATTTAAAATGTAATTAAGTTTAAAATTAACATTTTATTACATGATATCTTGTTTGAAGTGTTGATCATTTTATTTGTATCTGAATTACAGAGTTTGTTCACTAATTTTGTTATGTTTTTAAATTTTGTATTTTTCCATCATCAAACTGACTTTACTGAGCCATTTATTTTATTTCATTGATAAAAAATAAAATAATTGGCTCAGTAAAATGCAAAACTTTAAAATTTATTTTATATTATATGTTAAGTATGTATTATTCTCAATTTATATATTGTAAATATATATTTCTTACTAGTTAATTATAATATGTAAAAAAAAAGTTTTTTTATTTTTGTTAGTTATTACGTGTATGAAAACTTTAATATATTACTTACAGTTTAACATAATTTAATTAAAAAATAGTTCTACTAGACCTTTTTTTATATAACACTATATGTCAGTTTTAACATAGGCTTATATATTGTAAGTATGTATTATTCCTTTTCAGTAATATTGAACTAAAAAAAAAAAATATATATATATATATACTTACTATAATAAATTGCTTACTATGTGGAAAAAAAAATCTGATATATTTTTTCTTGTATTAGTGAAGCACAATTTAAATTCTTAAAAAAATTATTAAGAATAGTTTTTGCACATTACAATCTTTTTTTAAACTTATTACAGGAGAAAATATGACTTTAGAAATATATCAAACAAAGAAAACAAACTTATGAAATGTAAACTAATGTATGTAAGAATGTTGCGTCATACAAAGTTTTATGGCAGCCATAGTGTTTGTGGTAGGTTGGGAAGTCCATGTGTCAGCTTCTTTTTACAGGAGCCTTAGATCTTCAGTTAAGACAATATTCAAACTCGCTACCTTCCAATAATGAGAGAGACGCTCTAATTAACCTGGCCACCCTTTCTTTACATGTATGTATTGTAATAGATAAGTTATGAAACATACACTTGTCAGCTCTAATTCATGTAGGATTTTGACCTCCTTGCCAAACAGCTATACTTTTTCTGATATTTGATCTTAATCTTTTTTCAAATCCTCCTCATCCAGTAATTTCTTTCTTACATGTCAAACCTTTCTTTTACTCTCCAGTTTATTCTATATATTTTCATATCTCATTCGTTCCAGATGACCAAGCCATTGTATCTTTGCTTTTATTATATTTACTATACCTTCATAAAGCTTATTCACTTATAAGTTACTTCTAATCCTTCACTTATCTCTTTCTAATTGGTCCATATTTTCCTTAAAATTCTTCTTTTACGTAACACTATGTGTATGATTTGCAGTCCAAGTTTCTGTTGTATAAGTTATAATTGGTCTGATTATTGTTTTATTTATAAGCTTCTTGAGAGCTCGGAAGATTCAAACTTGCATAATCACTAAAAAGTAACATCTGTTTCTAGCTGTCAGTGTAATCTTTATTTCTGGGTTTATTTAATTTTTTTTTTATGATAGTTGAACCAAGATATTTAAAATTGAGCTCAGTGTTTGCTGCATTGGTGACCAAAGATCCTCATCTATCCATAATAATATGCTTAGCTTTTCCTTTATTAATCTGAAGTTCCACAATCGGCCTCTTCTTATTGGACATACAAAAAATATTATCAAATTTTTTCAATGGAACAGGTTAAGAATTTTATAATTAATAATCTTAAGAATTTACAACACATTCAACTGTTTTATTGCATATTTTTAGATTATAATTTGTAGAAATATATGAATGCGATCCATTCTATAAACGGGTTTCTAGGTATGGCGTGGGTAATGTTACTTGCCTCCGTGATTTGGTTCACAGAGGACCACTATGTAAGAACAAATGAGTAAGTTTCCAGTCTTGTGGTGGTAAAAGGTTAGTCACCCAAATGCCTGCCGTTATAAATAAAAGTTAGCTAAAGTTAAATTTAAATTGTGGAAAATCTAATTTAGTGCAACTTCAATGGATAAAGTTTTTTCTACATTTAAATAGTTAATGTGCCTCATCTTATTTGAAAATTTTTTTAAATGAAAGCTTTAATATTGGTCACATAATTTTTTTTTTAACTGCATTAGTTATTTATATTCTGGACAAATTAAAAAAAAATTAATGAAAAATAGGCATACGATTTTGATGGAAAATAAAATTCATGTATGTATGATTAATATGAAATAGTCAATTCTTCATTAATAATTATTATACTTTTAAAATTGTTTGAATTCTTATATTTGTATTGTATTTTTTTTTATTATCAATTTTCTATATATTTTGTAATGTTTTTATTTAAGTCTGTTTCTAAAGTTTGTGGCCGAGCTGGCAGCTGAATGGTTAGCGCTCTTGCCTTCGGTTCAACAGTTCGTGGGTTCGAATCCCACCTTGGGCATGGATGTTTGTAGTGGTTCGGAATCCACTTTAAGCCGTAGGTCCCAGTCTAATTAGCCCTTGTGTGCAAAAAATGACCGTTGAGCGAAAAACAAACAAACAAACAATTCTAAAGTTTGTGTATATCACAAAATATGCGTATAGAACATAAAATGTATTATAAATTAGATTGGATTGAAAATTAATTGAATGAAATATAGTTGCTTTCTTTTTGATAAAAATAGTATAATTTTGGGAAATATTAATTTTTGTGTAATTTTGCAGGGCAAAGTATCACAAGTAAAAAATGAGGAATTAAAATTTATCTATACATTCTTTTTTTTTTTACTTCTGTAATGATCTCTTATATATGATTTTTCTTATGAAATAGTATCTTTCAATATCACTTCACATTTCAAAGAAGTTGTTAAAATTTAAATTTCAAATGAGTACACTCTTATAGATAATATTAGAGAGAAGATTTAAAAGTCATTGCATTTTTCTCATTGTCAGAACTGTTTTTATTTTAATGCCTGATTATATTTGTTACTTAAAGTTCTTTTTATTTAACCACTGAACAAACTATAAATTTTATTTTTATATAAATTGATGCAAATATATTTTAATTATTATAAATTTTATTACAGCAAATACTTTTGTATTCTTTTCTCATATTTTGTTTTGTTTGATTATACACTACTGGCCATTAAAATTGCTACACCAAGAAGGTGACATGCTACAGACGTGAAATTTATACGAAAGGAAGAAGGTGCTGTGATATGCAAATGATTAGCTTTTCAGCGCATTCAGACAAAGCAGGTGCCAGTAGCGACACCTACATTGTGTTTAAATGAGGAAATTGTTCAGCCAGTTCCTCATACACAAATTGCATTTGAATGTTGTTGCCTGGTGAAAAGTTGTTGTGATGCCTCATGTAAGAAGCATAAATGTACTAGCAAGTTTCTGACTTTGATAAAGGTCGAATTGTAGCGTACCGGGATTGCGGTTTATCTTATTGCAGTATTGCTGCTTGCATCAGTCGAAATCCAATGACTGTTTGCTGAATATGGAATCGATGGGTTCAGGATGGTAATACGGAACGCCATGCGGTATTTCAATGGCCACCTATCACTAGCAGCCGAGAAAACAGGCATTTTATCCGCATGGCTGTAATGGATCGAGCAACCACGTCACTAGCCATGAGTCAAGAAACAGGGTCGTTCGGAAGACAACAAGTGTCTGCACTAATACTTCGACGAAGTTTGCAGCAGCATGGACTCTCAGCTCGAAGACCATGGCTGAGGCCTCCCTTGACACTGCGTCATAGACAAGAGCGCCTTCAGTGGTGTGATCAATGACTAACCTGGGCGCACAAATGGCGAGACGTCATGTTTTCAGATGAATCCAGGTACTGTGTACAGCATCATGATGGTCGCATCCGTGTTTGGGGGCATCGTTGTGAACGCACACTGGCAGCGTGCATTCGTCATCGTCATACTGGCCCATCACCTGGCGTGATGGTATGGAGTGCCATTGGATACACGTCTCGGTCGCCTCTTGTTCGCATTGACGGTGCTTTGAACAGTTCACTTTACATTTCTGGTGAGTTACGGCCCGCGGCTCTACCCTTTATTCGAGTCCTGCGAAACCCTATGTTTCAG
The DNA here is from genome assembly GCA_030067965.1 of Latrodectus elegans. Classification (NCBI taxonomy): domain Eukaryota; kingdom Metazoa; phylum Arthropoda; class Arachnida; order Araneae; family Theridiidae; genus Latrodectus; species Latrodectus elegans. The sequence goes on from CM057811.1 coordinate 15,171,641, forward strand.
TAGGATAATCCCCGACCGCATGTTGGCGGTATTGTACGGACCTTCCTTGATACGGAACATGTTCAGCTGTTTCCCTGCCCAGCACGTTCTCCAGGTCTTTCACCAATAGAAAACGTCTGGTCAATGGTTGCCGAGCGACTGGCTCGTCACCAAACGCCAGTCACTACGGTTGATGAACTGTGGCATCATGTTGAAGCTGCATGGGCATCTGTACCTGTACATGCAATCCAATCTCTGTTTGACTCAATGCCCAGGCGTATAACTGCTGTTATTACTGCCAGAGGTGGTTGTTCTGAGTACTGATTTCTCAGAATCAATCCAGCCAAATTTTTTGAAAATTTAATCACTTGTTATTTCAAGGATAATATATTTGTCCAATAAATATCATTTTGTTATCTGCATTTCTTTCTGGTGTAGCAATTTTAATGGCCAGTAGTGTGTATATATATATATATATATATATATATATAAGTTTCTTGTTAAGGTGGTTGATCCTGTTGTCTGCCATTTTTATTTAGTGTCAAAACTGGATCCTTAGAACACAGCATTTTTGGAAGGAGGGGAGGGGAGCAATATTGCAAACCTGCAAGAGTTAGTCTGAAAAGGGGGCACTGTCAAAGAAAGAGCAGGAAAACACAAAATGGAAGAACGCAACAAAAGAATAATAATTTAAAAAATAAGATTTTGAAGTATTAAGAAAAAAAAATTAATAATTCCTCCAGAATTTTGTTGTAAAATATAATGTGAGAATACCATGTTGATGGCTATATATATATATATATATATATATTATATATATATATATATTATATATATATATATACATATATACATGGTCTTTTACAGCAAAGGTGTGCTATTTTTTTTTTGATTTTATAACTACATTGGCTCAAATTTAATTTTATTATATATCTAATACCTACTGCAAAAAAAATCAAAGAATTATGTTGAAACATGTGCCATTTTTATTTTATCAGTTTTTATAATTTTATTAAATTTATTGATCATAGTATTAGGACAACTGGCATGAAACTTTCTCTCCAATTAACCATGATATTGATTAATTTCTGTCTGTAATTTACAAACCTCAAGAATTATTTCCTAACATTATAATTGAATAAATCACTTTGATAGTAATGTGTGCAATTAATGCCCAACCAAATTTGTGTCTATAAACCTTTTTAATTTATTGGCTTAAACACTAATAATGATACCATTTTAGATTGAAATTAAATTTTAACTGCATAGTAGGATTATTTACATATTCGTTTTTGGTGAATAATGTTTCTTATTGTAATAAATAAAATTGACATTTTGTTTGTTTTGTAAATACCAAATTTTTAAATCCATAATTGTAAATATAAAACAAAAATGGAAAAAAAAATTCTCAAATAAAAAGGGTTTTGCATAAGCAGTGTTTATAAACACAACCTAAACTTTCCAATGACTAGTGTTAACAAAATATGCTAATATAATGTCTAGCATTTATTCACAATAACCTATTCCAACCAATAATTGTTTTTAAGTGACTTAAAGCTAGTTATTTTGGAAAATTTCTATTTAGTCATTGTTTGCTTACATGGGCACACTGTGTTTATTATTGTTTTATGTTTCTTAGACTTAGCTCAAATAAATTTTCAAGTTATTAGTTCCCTGTAACCATCTAAAAAATGGGATATGAATTGAAAAATAATGAACACACATCTCAACTGCTCTTTCCTTCTTCACAATTTGAAAAATTTCTTAAAACTTAGGACTGGATATCTAATATTCATTGGGATTGCATAAAAAATCCAAAAATATTTCATATTTACACACAACATTTGGCCTTATTTTTTTCTCCACTAAAATAAATGGCAGGATATTACTTAAAGTACAAATTTTTCTATGATGTTTGAATTATTATGTTGAATTTTAAAGTAGTGTTTATTTAGTTTCATTAAATGTTGTAACCTTTTAAATTTGATTGTTGTATATGAATGTATTTTAGTTATAATTTTGTGTTTATAATTCTATTTTATTTTTAAACTGAATTTGTAGTTTATAATTTAAGGTGTAAAAAAGTGTATTTTTTTAAATACAATTTTTGTCATTTAAAAATGTATTAATATTTAAGTTTACTGTTAATTTACTAATTTCAAGTGAATTTTGGCAAGGGTTTTTAAAAATTTGTTTGCATTGGAATATGATTTGTATTTCATATAAAGACACAGGGATGTGGTCATACATTTTAACATCTCCTGGTTTCTTGTATAATTATTTATTAGTTGCAATGATGTTTAATTTTAAGCTTTTCTCACAAAAGTAAGATAAATAAGTTCTTTAGAAATCATGCAAAAATTGTAGGTTGGTTTAAAGAAACTAGCATAGTTTATTTACAAAAATAATTAAACATAAATATATTTCAAATTTATTATTTTAACAACATTAAAAGAATTAGCTCATAAGAAACCCCTAAAAATATATTATATGCCCCATATGACATGTTTTAACTCTTTGCATCAACTATAAATAAATTTGACTGTAATTAGAACAACAATATTGAAATCCTCTAACCAAATTTCTTTCACATAGACACTTATATATGCCATATTCTTTAACATTGCAACAGCATTTTTTATTTGATTTACTGTGAAGTTTCATATCTTATTCTTTAGAACATTTTTTAGGTGCCAGATTTCTATATCTTTGGAAAGATTCAATTACACTCTATTCCATAATATATGTGTTGGAAATTTTTATTATTACTTTTTGGTGCTATAAATCAGAAATATCTATTAAAATTGAACTTGTATTTGAAACAACTCAAGTGATTTATTAAAGTTGCAATCTTGTATTTGGAATATAGTTTTCTATTATACTGACCAAATCACACGAAAATACGAAATATAGTAAATAGTTGGAAAAATGTGTAAAATTTCCAAGAAAAATATAAAATTTAACTAAGTACCAATATGGCCAGCTTTGTTGGGGGTGTTGACCACATTGGCACAAAGTATAACTTTTCTGCACTGGCCCAAAACATTGTCTTAAAGAAGCCAGTATACCCCAGATTTTGGCTTATATATTTTAGATTAAATTTTACTTCTTTTATTCTGGCCTGATATTTTGGTTTGAGTTTTTGGTGTAACTTTGGGGTGTACTGGCTTCATTAAGACTATGTTTTGGGTCAGTGCAGAAAAGCCAAACTTTGTGCCATTGTGGTTAACACCCCCTGACAAAGCTGGCCATGTTGGTACTTCGTAACATTTTATAATTTTCTTTGAAAATTTAAACATTTTTCAAATTCTTTACTATATTTTGTATTTTTAATGTACTATTTTCTATTTGGTATTTTCAATGTATTATTCTCCATCTATTATTTAACTTTATGAATTTATTATTCTCCATTTGGTATTTTCATTGTATTTTAAATGTATTAGTTTCCACAAACATCTAATGTTTGATCATTAATTTTATAAAATTTACTATTAATTATATTTTATTAATTCTATTTTAGCTGCTTTTGCACCGAATGTATTACAAAGCATAAATGTTTTTATCTATTCTTGGACTTTTCAGTTCTATATCTAATCTTGTATTATATATATATATATATATATATAATAAAATAATAGCACAAATATTTTATGAATAAGTTTAATTTTTCATAAAATAGAAGTTTGTTAAGATTATTGAACTTTTTTTTTTTATAAAATGAGTTGATATTTGTATTTATAATTGGAATGTATGTTAATTTTCAGTATAGTTTCTAAGCTGATCTAAAATACTCAAAAGTTAGTAGTTTTAAGCTTACTATCCATAATTTTATGTGTTATATTATCATGAAATATTGATCAACTATTAAGAATTGTTTTGGATAGAATATGTGTATTCTGCTAAGATTTTGTTATAAAAACACATTTGAAATTTCTATAATAACAAATTAATAAATGGAAACATTTAAAAATTTATTGTTGTCTTTAACATCACTATAGTTATGTCACCTTGTTCAGTTTTCTATATTTTATTTATCAATTATTTGAAATAGGGGAAAGATACTCAAATAATTTCAAGAGAACAATTTATGTAGTTTAAAAGCAGAATTATATATAATTTTAAATGCTTTAATACAAAGGAGAAAATGTTATTTTTGAATTTATATATTTATATTTTAGTAAATATTTCTTTCAAATATGTGTTTCCTGATCCTAATTTTTTCTTTTTTTTGTCTGAATGTGTTTGTATCAGATTTAAAATTTTATGATTAATAATTATTCTCCTTTATATTTCGTATGAATATATAATAAATTAAATTTAAAATTTATATGCATGTAATAGTTAATATCTTTTTCTATAATTTGAAATATTTTATATCCTTTTCTATAATTTAAACCAATATCTTGAATATGAAATTGTATGTTTGGATTACACTTATTGCAAAGTTTTTATATGTGATTCAGCATTTATTAATACTGTATTTGCTTATTTTGTTGTTATGTATAATCAATTTCTAATTATACTCTTATTTTTTCAGGTACACACACAGGGATTAAGCATTTTGAAAATTTCAATTTCAAGGGAATTATTAATATGCATGAAAAACTATTTTATAGGAAAATAAAGATATTTTGTCCTTAACAATTTTATATTTTTCAGTCCATAATTAATGTTACAATATTTTTCACTTGTTTTATACATATGAGTTTAATCCATTGAAAATAATTTTGATATAATTTATTTACATATTATCACATATTTAAAAAAAAAAATATTTAAAATTTTTTCAAATATCAACAATTTAAAATAAGTCATTACTAAATAAAATTCATTGATCAGTGTTTTATCAAATAAAAAGTGTTTTGTAAAGTTTTTTTTTTGATTCTTTGAATAAAAAAAATATATTTAGTTCTATTGTGTTTATTTTTTGTGGTGTTGCTTCTGTATTAGTATTTTATATAGTTTTATATTATTTTATATTATTTTAGGTAGGTGTTTCTGTAATATATACTTTTTATTTTCTATTTTTCTGCATAATGACTAATTTATATTATCAGGGGTGTTTGTGCTCCGGGGAAACCCCGGAATTCTGGGTTTCGTGGTTCAAAAGGAAATAGGAATAATAATGAATTATTTATTTTGATTAGAATTAATTCAGGTAATTTAAAATATTTACATAAAATGTAGTTTATATGTTTAAAAATTTATGGTTATTAATTTTGCAAAAAAAAGATAATATATTGAACTTTTATAATTAGGTCATTCAATACTTCATAATTGTAATTTTTTTCATTTCTCCCCACCCCCATCCCTCTTGTAGCTCCAAAATGCCGGTAGTAAGTCCGTAAAAGTTTCAGGGGATTTTTTGGGGTCCCACAAACACCCCTGTATTATCATAGTTAAAAGAAGTTTATAATTATTCTCTTATTATATATTATTTATATTACTATACTATACATTTTATATTAATAATGTATAGTATAATAATATAAATAATATAATTAATTATATTATTCTCTGTTATATTTCCTTTGAGTATATAGTAAATTTAAAATGAAGTAATAATTAATATCCTTTTCCATAATTTGAACCAATATCTTGAATATGAAATCTTATGTGTGGATTATACTTATTGAAAAGCTTTTATATGTGATTCATCATTTATTAATATTTTATTTTGCTTATTTTGTTGTTAAGTGTTATCAATTTCTAACTGTATAATTGTGTCATCAATTTCTTTTCTTTTTAAGTATATAAGTTCTAATTTTGCTTTTATATATTTTTAAACCTGTGGGAGAGATTAAAAATATAAATTTTGTGTTTCTTCTATTTAGTTTACAAATTTTATTCTTTTAGATTAAAGTTTTTAAACTGTTATAGGTTTAAAATGTATAATACTTTTTTAACCATTACATTGAATTTTCTTCTTAGAGTCATCCTCTGGTGATGAACCTGACATCCTTCTTCAAGCCAGCTATTCTACTGTGATGGCTACAACTAAGTTGCAAACTTCTGATAGAGTCCATGGAGCCAGTCAAAGTTTTAATGCACCATTGCTAGCAAGTGGTACTCAGTTGGCAAGATCTATTACTTCAAATGAACAGAATCTACAAAATATTTTAAATTCTCCAGAAACTTGTAAACAAGTGCATCAAGGTGATGGTGATAGAAGATCTGAAAACCCTCTTTATCATAAAATATCTCCCAAGAATTTAATCACATCTTTATCTCCAAATAGCAAACAAATCTATCCACAACTGTCTCAAGTTCATCAGCAAATAAATCATACTAACTTGTCTTCTAATGCAGCATCACTACCAGCCAACAACTTAGGAACATTGTCAGCAGGCAATAACATGACCCTTGATAATACCCAATCTCTTATCCAAAATCCAGTTACTCCTTTGACTTCATACAGCAAAGAAATCACTCCTTGTATACCTCAGGCTAATGAGCAAATGAATATTGCTAATTTGCAATCGATTTTTAATGTAGCGCCTTTTACATTACCAGCTAACAATATAGGAACATTGTCAGCTGATGGTAACTTAAATGTTAATGTAGGGGAATCCCTTGTTAAAAAACGTGTTACTTCTTCTTTACCTCCAGACAGCAAACAAATTTGTCTAACTGAGACTGATAATAAAATAACTAGGGCTAATTTATCATCAGCTCTCAATACTGTATCACCTGCTATAACTGGAAACACGGGATCATTGACAACAAGCACTGGCAAAACCCCTGATTTTCAGGTGCCATCTTCTTCTCAAATAAGAAGTCAAAATCAAAACCTTACATTAATTGACAAAGATAAAAAAGAATTTGTTTGCCCACAGTGTAATAAATCATTCAGTAGTAAATCACTTTTGGATCGACATATGCCCAAACACACTGGCGAAAGGAAATTTTCTTGTAAACATTGTTATAAAAGATTTACATCTCAAGGTGCTAGAGATAACCATATGAAGAACAAACACAGGGCAAATACATCTAGTAATAACTGATCAGATGCTAATAACTAGGCTATTGATTAAAGTTTCTTATGCTTTTTATTGTTAATATTAATGAAAGCAGCAAGAAAAAAATTTCTAAGATTAGATGCGCTACACTTAGACATAATATATTTTATTAAATGCTATTGCAGAGGCTCATTGTAGAATATTCAGGGAACATAAAGTAAACTTGGGCTTAAAGACTTAACATTTACTAGACAAATAATTATTAACTATTTACATAAATTATGTTATTGTAAAGTCAGACTGCCTGCCACACTCCATCAAACTAAATTTTTAAGGATATTTATAGTCCTGCATTAGTGAGGTAGAAGTGCCTCACAAAGTGTATAATCTATGCAAATGCTACAAAGTGTGGCTCACTGGTAGCATAAAAAGTGTCAATTCTTTCCTAATTTTTGCAATATTAGATTTAATTTTTAAATTTTGTGTTATCTTAGCCTATAAAAATGTTTTTATTATAATTTCATAAAATTTGAATTCTTTCATAATGATTTTAATGATTATTTAAACAGTATTTCAGGCTAAAATAAAGTTTTTCTCAATAATTTTAGTTTGTTTGATAATGTATATGCATATATATTTATGTACATTTCCAATTGTGGTACTTAGGATGGTTGCTTTGATTAAATCTTGATCTATTTTTAAACTGAAATGTATTTTACTGATGGTTTGTAAATTATGCTGTATTTTTTGATGAAACTGTCATCTATCTTCATATTACCTGCAAATAATTAGGAAATATTCCCAACTAACAATAATATAAATTTCAAACAAGAAATCCATTATAAAGATTTTCTATTTCTTGCATAAATTTTTTTTTAACGAGCAACTGAAAAAATATATGAAATTTAACTTCAACAACAATGCTAGGAAAATATTATAATCAGTTATATTATAAAAAAAAAAAAAAAAAAAAAAAAATTATTAATATAACTGATTATAGAAATATTTTTTTTACCAAAAATAATCTTTTTTTCAGTAAAATAATGAAATCAGTATCAAAATCAGAAATTTATTTATAATTATGATATTATATTTATATATTTTAAACTTTAGCTTGTGAATAAGCAATTTCAAATATGTGAAATAAATTTGTATCTTGACCTAGTAGTTCTGAAAGGAAAAGTTCACCAACATAATTTTGTAATGGAGCCCATCCATTTTTATTTTCAAATTTGAAAGCTTAATCATATTGATGATGTATGAAATTGATAAAAATGTATTGTGCTTTATTCTTTGTATTTATTTTTGAAAGTTCTTAAAATTCACGATAGTAAATTCTGAAAAATGAGAAACATTGTCTCACCTTAATGTAATTTTGTGTCTGGTTTCTCTTATCTATTCTTGAATGATCATTCAAGGGTGCCAGCCAACTTGTCTAGTGGTCAGCGTGCCTGACTACAGATAGGGAGCTTCTGGGTTGGAATCCCGGTTCAGTCATGGATATACTTTCTCTCTCTCTATCCTGTCTTTGTCCTTTCCTTGTGTGTAAATGAGGTATGAATAGTGCCTACCCTATAAACGATTCCCTATGGCATGTGTAAGGGTGTGATGGTGGCCCATCCCCTGTGGTGCACCCGGGGCAACGCCTTGGCGGCAAAGAGATCGCTGTTTCTGGCCGGTTCCTTGGGCATAAGGGGACAATATATCCTGATATACCCTGACCATTGGGAAAAAAATTATCATTCAAGGTAAACAATACATTATGAAGTTATTTTAATGATGAGAGAAATTGAATGTCTTATGGTTTATTTAAATTGCAATTTCACAACTCCCAAATTTATATGCCTTAAAAACTGGTTTTTAATTTTTTTTTCTTGATAAAATATTAACATTAATTTAGAAACCAAAATTTTTTTACATTTGAGTGGAATACTTGAAATCAATATATTTAAATATTTTTTGAGAATATGACTAAACTAATTAAATCATATTTTTGACTGAAAGTGATTCTTGTAGTATTTTTTTTTTTGGCGCAGCATGTCCATTTTTGGACCTTGCGCCATAAAACCCAACCAACCAACCAACTTGTAGTATTTTATTATTGCCTGTTATTTCTTATATTCACTTCTATTGATATGAAATTGATTAATATTTATGTTTTATTTCTTAAATCTACTATATATGAAAAATAGGAAGTTATTATATGTTATGTATGTCTATAGTTTATTGAGCTATTTGCTTGTTTAGATGCAATTTATATTAATTTGAATTGTTTTATATATCCATATATGTATGTATGGAATAGGTTTTGATATTTAGAATTATAATAAAATTATTTGAATGGATTTTTTATTATGATAATATGAATTTATTGCTTTATTTATGTTATCATTATTGAACATTACATGCATATACTTTATTTTACTGTTCCAATAACTTTTAATTTTAGCATTAGGTTAAACATAGTTAATGCACAATGCACCCTTCAATTTATTTCTTTGTTAGGATTTATTTTTACTTCGATTTTTCAAAAGTAACACTTCTGTTAAATATGTAATTGGATTTATAACTGTGCATATTTAACCAAATTGTGTGTTAAATTGTTCAGTTTATAAGCCTACAGATGAAATAGCCAAATTTAAACTGATTGTAGTTAATATGATATAAAATTTTTTTAAAACAACCAAATAATATGTAACAAATTGAAGTTATTAAAAAATTAATTTGCAGCTTGCAGTTTTTTTATTATTCATGAGCCTATTTTTCTGGGTCTCCCTCAATAATTTGGCTTGGGGGGGAAAGTCAAAATAAGCTATTTTTCTCTCCCTATTCTAATAGGAATGATTTTTGATGGAAAATGGAAGGTATAAACTGCTTCCCTTCTCAAAATTCTGATAAATTTTTGATGAAATCATTATTATTCAACTGTCAACCTTTTATTTGCTATTTTTTTATTTAAAATATCTTAATTGGTATGTATTATATAATGCTATATACTATTTTAAACTACTCTTTTTTAATTGGTTTGGAATATAAAAATGTAGTATTTAGTTATTTTGTTGACTTTCATTGTATTTATTTAAAAATAAAATGTTTTACAATTAATTGCATACTTTAAAATAATTCAAAGTACAGAAAAAATGCTAAATTTTAAAATTACTCATGTATAACTTTTTTTATATACATAGAAGTTTTTAATTATCATAATTTTAACATATTTCTTAATTTTTTTTAGCATTTCTTTTCCAGGAATTTTGTCAATATGCATAATTGTCAATTACATTCAATACATAATTTAAATAATAGACTATTTGTATTTGGAAGATGTATATGTATTTTTTATACATTATATGGTAAAAATAAGGCCAGAGTTTTTATGTAAGGAAGTTACAAAATTTCCTTACATATAAGTTCTGTCTTTTTTCTTGTAAATGTGTATAGTGCAAATTAAAATATAAAATATTTAAACTTATTTATAAAATTTATTTTTACTTATATAAACATTTGAATAAAATTGAAGTTTAAATTAAAGTGACAAATTTCAATCGATTTTAACAAGATAAAAATATAAAATTTGTAATTTGGATTCATTTTTTAAAAGATAAACAAAATTTGAAATGTTTAAAAAGTAATTAGAAAATTGTCATCAATTTCTATGTTATATATTTTTGCTGCTTAAAGTAATGTCTTCACATAAAATATTTATGTTTTTCACAAAATTCACATAAAATATTTTTTAATCTTTTTTAAATATCCACAGAAAATACCTTTAAATATCTTCACATAAAATATCTTTCTGAACATTATAATCTTTGAAACATTGGGTATTTTAATAAATATTTAAGGAAACATAACAATGGTTTTTAAGTATTGTAATATTGTAAGTATTGTTTTTAAGTATTATTTTTTATTGCATTATTATTTTATTTTATAAAATATTTATTCGGGATTTAACTACAGAAGACAAATTTAAATGAAAGTATGATAGCTGTTAATGTAATAAAGAAGGGATAAAGCTATTTCAAATAGTCTTTTAATAGGGGGGGGGTACCCCTTCAAGATTGTAGCTGGAGATCTAATTATGAACATGACGAATTTATTAATGTGAAAGTGTTTGCTTAGTACTTAAAATAAAATAGTAAAAAAAAGCACTAAACATATCATTTTATTTAAGTTACAATTTCTCCATGTTATCTGAAAAAAAGGACTTGCCTCAAATAATTAAAAATTTTATAGAAGAATGTAAATGTTAGTGTTTGTAGAGTAATCGATTGTTGCTCTGGAAATTTTTTTTATCATTAATAGAAAACATTAAGACTTCAAAAAGTTTATCTTAAGAATGCAAAGAAAACATTTGCTTTAAAAAAGATATTTTCTAAATTATTTCTAATTACTAAGTTTTACTTCTCCACAATATAACATCTTAATAAATATTTTCGAATTTTTTCTCTTGTAGGTTTCTCGTATTTACTCTTTAGTTTGTAAATTTGCTTTTTAAAATGAATATTTCAGTTTTGAAGGGACATTTCAAATTTTTAATTTATTTTATTTGCTTGAATGTCAAAGTTTATTTAACAAACTTCACTGCAAGGACATTTAAGAACTTCATTTAAAATTTAATTAAGAGTTGTAATAGATATTTCTGTAGCAAAATTTAAATCAGCACATTTAAATTTCTTTTTTTTAACTTTGAAAAATATTTGAACCGTTAAAAAATTAGATTCTGCTGCATTATATAAAGTCCAAAAAGCTGAGAAATTGATCCTAAAAATTTTTTTATGGTGATTAAATTTTATCCTTTACCCCCCCTATTATTGTTTGAAGAAGGATAGTTAAAATCAAGTAATTTAAAATTATGTGTTTATTACTTTTTTGATTAAGATTTTTGTGTGTTTTTCATTTTCCTTTCTTTGTAATCTAGGTTACTCTCTCAAAACCTTCTCCGTTATAACTTTTTATTTAAATTTATTGTGACCTTAACTTTTTATAGAATTTCCATCCTTAACTATCACACTTTACCTGCTCTATGGTAAGTATTGTCTTTTAATCTGATTTTAATTATATTTTCTTTTATTTCAAACTTTATTATCATTTAATTAATTTCAATATATTTATGCTTATTATTTTCACTATTTAAATTTTAAGTTTATATTTTAATTCCTATGCGCTTTATGCATATTTATTTTTCGTTTCTTTATAATTTTTTTTTATTTGCTATGTTAGGAAGATAATATTTGCGTTTGCATCTTTATTTAAATATATGATCCCTTTGATCTGTTAATTTTTCTGTTTATTTGTTTTTACAAAATTTATTTTGTAAAAACAAATAAACAGAAAAATTAACAGATCAAAGGGATCATATATTTAATAAATAATAATAATTTGTGATCATTTCTTTTAATTATCTTTTACTTTTTCTTCTTTGTATTAATTTTAATTCTTTATTTTAAATATTTCAAGTTTTTAATTTTAACTATTAATTTTTTTTTGTTTATTTTTTAATTGTGCTGATATTGCATTTTTTGTTTAATTTGTAAACATATATTGTATATCTATGATGCTGACAGCATATGATAGTGTCAGAAAAAATGTATTAAATTACTCTCAGAAATCTTTGACAAAAACAATTTCAGGGGAAAAAAATTATGTATTTTATCAGTTTAGTTAAAAATTGATGTTAAAAAATCAGTTAAATTTTAATTTTTTATGTAACTGAAATCTAAAAAATGATAGTTATGTGATTTATGATTTTTATATAAGAAGTTGCATACATAATTTTTATACATTTCTTATTTTTTAATATCATCATAAACAGGAAAATCATAAATTTATACATATAAAAAATGATGAATTTGTAATTAATAATTTGCTTTAAAATTTGACATCTGTTATTGAAAAAGTATTTAAAACTAAAAGAGAACCCTCCTTTTTCAGACTTTTTTTAATTATTTGTAAGAAGAATTAGATTTAGTTCAAAAAGAATAAAAATGAATAATAATGGAAGGGAATCGCTGCATTAATTACACAATCACTATAAGAACATTTTTCTGACTCTCGATTAATAATCATATTTGTGGTCTATTAAATTAATTCCTAAAAGATGATTTCACAATGTCCATTTGATTGAATGAGGGTAAAAATATGGAGGAATATTTCTATTAAATCGAATTTTTCAAGCAAATGTAATTTATAAATTATGAACTTATTACAGATTCATTATAGTATTAATTTAGCAGAAAATTCTAAAATCTTGTGAATTGAACATTTTCTCTATTGTTCTAGATATGTTTTTTCATATCACTGTCACTTACTTAATATAAAAGAATTTTGTTAACTAAATTCTTTTTTTTCATTCTGTGTCCTGCACGGTTCTGTTGTCCTTATGCAGCCTTGCTTTTCTATGTAAATACAAAAACCGAAAAGAAGTATTCTCATTGTTAACGTTTTGAGTTTGTGACAATTGAGATGTTAATCATCTATAGAACCAGCCTTATGCCAAGGCTATGAAGTAGAAAATGCTTCACTATTTCGATAAAGATGATATTAAAGGTAATCTTTGTTCATTAACATTCAAACGTTTGTCCTGTGTGATCTTTTTATGTTTGTTTTTTTATGTGAATCAAGAAGAATCTTTTTCGCTTTGAACTAAACTTTTAGGCGTCATATTTGTCTGTTTTGTTGACTTTTGAACTGGAATTTGTCTTTGGTATTCCTAATATTAAATTTTTATTATTTCTAAATTTTATCAAATAGAAATACTTTTATTGATGCAGAAATCTGATTAACTAAATTGAAGATTAAATATCATAGATTTACATTAATTATGCTGTATTATTCTATTACTATGTCCAAAAACTGAGTTTTACATTAAATTTTGGTGATTTTGTGAATTTTAATATTTTTTACAGCTTAATGGAACATGTATTGAACTTTGATCTCAAAACCATCTGGAATATAATTATTCATTTGAATTTTAAAAACTATGAACTCTATTCTCATTTAGGCTATTTTAGATATTTTGTTTATCTTTTCTAAGTTTAGAAATGAACTAAATTTGATTTAAGAAATTAATGAGTAGTATTCTTAGTGAACTCAAAGCAATATTGATTTTGTACTTGTATCATTGTTTTCAATATTTCAATGTTATCCTTTCTTAATCACAGTATACAGAGTTTTAATGACTAAATCTGTCTGACATTTCATCTGATTATCTTTAATGACTTACAATCGATGATTTAGCTATAATTTCGATTTTATTTTCATTTTACCTGTAATACTTAGGATAATAAAAATTGCATTCTGCCAGAGATTTAAAAATGTTAGTTTATCTCACTGAGCTTATAAATGTAGATGATTTGACCCCCATGTTTATTATTTTTGAATAATGTTTTACATCAGTTGTCTCCCATCTTTTTTGGTTAAAAATATAAAGATGCCCCCAATATTTTTTTCTGATATAGCGATATATTTGATACATGTAAAAATTTCATCCATACTTTATTGGAGATTCTCTTACCATTCTATGTTTATGATAGAATATTATATATGTATATAATATCAAAAGGGACAAAAATATAGGTTGCATAATTTAAATACTTCATTTTTTCTTGCAACAGTTAAAAAAAAAAAAAAAAAAAAAAAAAATTATTCAAGGAAATGAATTCACTACATTCTCTTTTAGTTTCAACTTTTATATTTGAATCTTCAGCTTTTTTTTTTTTATATCAAATGAAGAGTGGTTTCTTATCCTTTGATACTTTTATCCATTTTGTCTTATTAAATCAGTGTTGAAATAAAAAACTATAAATGATAAACTAATGTATTTTCAATGTATTATCTAATGTATCTAATGTATTTTGTAAGTTTGGTAATTTTGGAATTATATACAAATGGTTTTGCAATATATTGTAAATTTTTTTATTTGTATGTTTCCAATAAAATTTTATTGCGAAAACTTTATATGGGAGTGATTGTATTAAAGAATTATAACTTGGGAAGGGTTAATAATTTTATGAGAATAAAGAATGTATTATATAAATATTCACAATTACATTCAATTTTAAAAATTTGAATGTAAAATAATGACAATTACATTAAATCATTATTTTACATTCTATTTTTTACATTAAATAAGAAACACTTTTATTGCTTATGATTGTGTTTTAAGTTTAAAGAACTTCATGTTTTAACATTTTTATCTTCTTCATATAATAAGTGTTATTAATAATAAAAATAGGAAACAATTATGTTAATTATTTAATAATTAGATTGTTATATTTGTCTTACCAACACCATATGGGAATAAATGCTTTGAAGCAGTCAGATATGAAAAGCAATATTTGTAACTTTAAATTGTAATTTGTTAACTTCCTGTTGAATAATAGGCATTTTTATAGAATGTGAGACATTGATGCAAATGTGGTCACTTATAATTTAAATTCCCAAGTGGTGTATCCTTCTTTAAAAAAAATATTTTGTTGTTGATTTAAAAGATACTCATTATAATGTCTTGGATAGAAAGAGTATATCGTATTTATTTTTTAAAGCAGTTTGCATAATTTGAGCTAAGCTATTATATCTTTAGTTTCATCTCTTTTTTGTGCTTATTTTTAAAATATGTTCTGAATTATTTTTTTAAAAACATTTATCTTTATATTTGTTTGTATTTTTTCCCAATAAATTCTAATATTCTTGTATTGTTGTTAATGTAGAGGAAGCAGTTTTCAAAACATTCATCTTTATATTTGTGCTCATTTTTTTTTCGTATAAATTTTAAGTTCCTTGTAGTGATATTGATAAAAAGAGAACAAATCAAGAAATAATGTTTAATAAACAATCCTTATTTCCTGAGCTACTTTTACCTGTGAATTGTATTACTTAATATTATTATCCAAAAGTGACTAGTGTTAATGTCAGGTTGTCAGGAATAGAGGAATAAATTAATGAAAATCTCTAAATTCTTTATATTGAAAAAACAATTTGTTTGTGTAAAATATTCTGAATATATATTCTGTGTAGAATGACTCTGTAAATGATATATTTAAGCCTATATTTAAATTATAAGACTGCAGATATTATAACTTGTGATTAAATATTTATTCAAGTTTATGAAGATTATTATTTTTTTTTTAGGTTGAATACTTGCTTCTACATATTTTTTTATATTTAATATAAAAATTGGTTTCATTCATTATAAATGAAATTTTTTCGGCATTTTTAAAAAAATTGTAAAATTTATGTTTTTTTTTTGCTTTACATTTTAATCTGAGAAACTATTACTTAAATTTATCATAATGATTTCTTTAAAAACACATTTTATTAACTATGTTATAATTTTCAAAAGATTGTTTTTTATTTTATTCATTGTATTCAAAGTTTCAATATTTATTCTTTCTAGAATCTTTTTCTATTAACATATTGGATTATGCTAATAAAGAAAACTATCCCCTATTGAAACTGCATCCTAACATCGTACCTTCAATACCACAGACAAGCATTTTGAGATCTTTATTAATGAAGGGGAAAATATAAAAGGTTATTCATCTCTATTTTCTAACTCCCAATTATATTGCCAAGAAAAAATTTCAGACTCGAGTAATAAAAACTAAAATTAGCTTAATAAAGGTAGTTTGTGTTGAAAATGTGATGTATTTAGTTAATTTATTTTATATAAATGCAGTTCTTAATATTAATGATTGATAAATTTTTTCTGAAAATTGTCAAGAAAACAAAATGTTAAAAATATTTATTGAAAGATTATTTACTATCCTATTTGGCAGTTATAATTTGGTCACTTATTTAAATTTTATACTTTTTAATCATTTTCTAAAATAATAATATTTTTTTAATATAAGAACTAAAAATGTAAGCATTTTACTCACTTGTAAAAAGTTCAAATTGAATAACTTTATGTAATCTACATTTTAATTTACTTATGGCTGGTGGTTTTTCTGTATCCATTGTTTATGTAAAGGAATGTCATTTCTTGAAGCACTGTGAAACTTATATGTCTAAAAATAAAATTTTTAACAATCTAGTGATTACAAAAATTTATGTAAACTTAAAAATTAAGCTGTTCAACTATTATTTAATTTTTATAAAAGTATTATAAAATTATATTATTTATAAAAGTATATAAGTGCATAGAAATTGATGAAAATATCAACAATGATATCAGAATCAAAGATGCGAAAATTATATTTCCAGACCAAAGATTGTTCATCCACTATTTTCGCAACAATACCATTAACTCTTTTAACATAATATGGCATTTATATTAATGTTGCACTTTCTGAGCAATTTTTAATTTTTCAAAATCAGTTTTCCCACCTTTATTTTTTACGTTGATGCAGCCTTCTAGAAATTATGTTTAGTATAATAATGTTAAATTATTATGAAAGCATCTGTGGTACTATACTTTTCTTTTCTTGTAATTCAGCTAATGTGTGTTATTATCGTTCTGAATTTCAAAATATCTTTTCTCTCTTGATTTTAAAAATTAATATTAAACTGAATTTTCTTCAAGTTTGTTATTTCAATCTTATTCTGTTATTGCTGTTTTATGTTTTGTATAAAGGAATATGTAAATTTTAATTTAAGTATAATAATGTTCATTTAATGGACACTGTTATTTTTTTCTTATTTTCAAAATGATTGAATTTTCTATTAATTTTTATTGTATCAAATGCTTTTTCTGTACAATATTATGTCAAGTTTATTTTTATTATATTATGAACATGAATAAATTTGTATCTTTTAAAAAGCTTGTTATCTTTCTTTAACTTTTATTCCAAATTACATTTTGCTAAATTTACAATGATTATTTACATAATATCAAAATTATGTAATTAATTTTCATTTCTTCTATATTAAAAAATAAATTCTTAAAATTTTCATTTTTGAGTTGTCTAAATGTAATAATTTTTTCATTGCTCATCATTCTTATAAAATGTTATAAAAATTATATCAAATGTCTGAAAGTATTTTGTGTTACATAGTATACTAGGAAAAAAATAATTTGTTTGCTTGTAAAATATGGTAGAAAATGTAAGACCTACCCTAAAAATAAAATCTCCTTATGTTAATTGATCGCTTGTAACAACTACAACAAAGTGTTTTTCTCCAATAATTTCATTCTTTATTGAAGGAAAAAATCCAATTGTCTTAAAATATATTTAGGTTTGATAAAAGTATCGTTCATATTATTTATGAAGCATGTTTTCATAAGGAATGAAATCTGATTTTTGAGTACAGAACTTTGTTCATTAAAACCTGACCATTGTTTATATTTTAGAAATAATATTCTAAATAATGATAAAATAGAATTCGGGAAATTATGTTGTTATCCGTATATCAATACATTTTTTAAATAAAAAATAGTTTTTCAGTTTATGTATAATATAAGCTTTTTCATTTGGTAATATTAAGAATTATAATTTAAGTAAAAATATATTTTTGTACATATTGTTATGAATTAAAAAACAATTAACTATTTTAATTGTTATATATTTTTATTGCTTTCTATTTTTGTGTTTCAATCCATTTGAAAATAAGCAAAATCATATACTACTTAAAATTAAAAAAAAAAATATTATAATTTCTTTTTAGGTGCAAGTATAGTGTCTGATCTTTTTTATTATCTTGGTATCAAGAATATTTGCAAAAGCATTTGGCTGTGATGAAGTAAAGCCCAAAAAGACTTTTCACAATAAGATGATTTAACCATGTGTTTTTTTATATTCATAAAAATTGATATCAATTTTAATGCATAATTTTATGATATATTTTATGTATTTATATAATTTTTTTATTACATTTCCTTACTACTTTCATTTTAATGTAATGCTAATATTCAAATAAAAACGTTTTTACTTAAATTTTGTCACTTATTTGCCAAATGCTTGAAATGTTGATAATTTTTACATTTATTATTTGTTTCAAGTATTCATCAGTGTTAAAAAAATTAATTAAGTATTTTTAATATGAATTTAAATAATTTATCAAAATAAAAGATGAATAATTTTTTTGTATTTTTTCTATTGCACTTTAAATGTATTTATAAATAAACATAATTAATATTCATTTTTATTTTTGTAGGATATGCATAATTTTACCATTAACTCAATAATTTGGTTTGAATATGTGATATTTTTTTAAAATTGAGTAACTTTTAATATTTATGAAAACATCTTTTTGTCAGATGCTTCAAAAATAATAATTTGTTTTTCAAAAGGCGAATTTCAACTAATTTTTGTAAAAAAAACATTTGTTTAGAAATCTCATTTGTAATAATTTTATAATGGATTATGGTGCAAACATTGAGACAAGAACTATTAAACTTTCAATGATCGTAAGTTGTAAATTAATTGAATTAGTTAATAACTCTTTTTTTTAAAAATTATTTGGTTAAATTTGTATTTATCTTAGAATTTATGCTACTCAATGGTTTTTTTCTATATTTATATATTTTTAAATTTTCTGTTCTCTAACAGTTTAAATTTTCTATTGGAAAACAGTTCTGTTCTCTAACAGGTAATTTTTTTAAAAAATAGTATTCCAAATTTTTTATGGTAAAAAACATAACGTATGTGTTTAGAGCTCCTTCATTTACTTATACGGGTTTTTTTTCTGAACATAGTGTTTTTATAAAATTACTTTCATATATTTCAGCTTATTAAAGAAAAATTTTGTTTTTGTGTAAAAATTATACTTATTATCTTAAATAAGTGTTTTAGAATTATCTGCAATAGTTAAATTTTACACATTCTCTTCTCTAATTAATTTGATAATTTTCAGTTTTTTGTTCTATTGCTAATGTATATTTTGTGAATCAAATACTAAAAACTTTAATGTTTAAATTTTCTTTTAAACATTAAAGTTTTTAGTATTTGTTTCACAAATGAAATTATTCGCATACAGTGCAATTAGTTTTTAAGTTTATGTTCTAATCAGGAGAGAAACTGACTTCTAATTTGCATAAAATATCAGTTACCAAGTTTTGATAATTTAAATTGTATATGGTAGTTTATATTTTGAGTTGTGTCTTGAATAAGGGTGTATTACATTGTTTGTCTGTGATTACGATCTGTATAAAAATATTTGTATATTTTTCCTAATATGTGTATACTTAACTTTTCCAGTGAAAACTCTTTAAATGATAAGATTTAAATCTTTTAAATAGCATGTTTTTCATTCTATTGGCTGGAACTAAATTTTTGATTTTACTAATAGGTTGTAAAATAAATGATGCTTACATTTTTTACTGAAAAATACAGAGATGTAATAAGTTTTATGAATCAAAGTAAATATTCTTGGGCGAATAAAATCAATGTCTAATGTTTCTGTTACTCTTAAAACAGACATTTAATAATAATAATAATAATATATATATATATATTATTTGAATTTTTATGCTACTAAAGTTATATTTGATTTATAAAATTAATGAATATCAAATTAAAAGCTCTGAATTATTTATCGTGATTTCCAAAGTTATTTATTTAGATTTTTATTTTACAGGAATTCTTCCAAATTTGCTTCCAGTAGTAGATCAAGTAGGCACCAAATCAGTTATTTCAAAATATAAAAGAAAATATTCTCAGGCATTAAATTATAATAGCAATCTCTATAAGTATGTATGCTCGTATTGTGGAAAAATATCACCATCAAATTCTGCTTTGCAAGTTCATCTTCTCATTCATACTGGTGAAAAACCGTTCGCATGTGAATTTTGTGGCCGAAGATTTAATCATAAGCAAAATCTTTCACTGCACAGAACATTACACACTGGAAAAAAACTTTTTCAATGTGATATTTGTGGACATGAATTTAATCGCAAAGATCGTCTAGCAATTCATCTTTCAAAACATTCAACAGCAGATAATTCTATAAAAAACTAGCACTGTGAGTCAAATAATTATCTGAATCCCAATGTTACTCTCAATTCTGTTGTTCCTTATTCTTTAAATATTTTGCTATGTAAAAATAAAGACTGCTTGTTTACAGGAGCAAGAAAATTGGAATTTGTAACAAAAGGATAGATATTTTTTTTAAAATTGATTAACAAACGTACAGGTTTACTGTTTTAAATTTTTCATTTAGTACAGATTATATTTTTTTATATGATTAATACACATTATCTATTATGATTGGAATTTTAAGGTTCTTAGTAATATTTTCCAAAATTTTCATTATATTTTTCTCAATATAACTGATTGATTTTTTACCTATTGACATATATTTTATTTAGACTTGGCCATGAAAGTACACAAAGAAGAAATATAGTTAAAAAATGGCATTAATGAACAATGATTAAATTTTTGAATAAAATGGAAGCCCAGATCTGAAAAATCGCTTCTGGCAGCAATAGCAGCACTTATACATTTGGGGATTGAATGGTATGTAAAGATACATTTACCCCATGCATCTTATATGAAATGCAATCTATGCAGTGCAACAGTTCATGGGCTGTAGAGATTGACATGTGGTGATGAACAAACATTGACATTTTGTATTAGAAAATTCTGGAGATTGTGCTGCCCAGGGCAAAAGTTGAATACTTTCTTTTTCAAGAAAAATTCATACGAAATTGGCAACATGAGTTGTACAATGTTACAAGCTTCGAATAAAGGATAGAGCCTCAGCTTTAACATGATGAAAAATGTTACAAGCTTTTGTATTTTTCAAAATGTCATCAGTGCAAAAAACGCTTGTCATTGGCAATGCACGTTTTAACTGATAAGTCTTTTTATCTTTTGATACTGGATATTGAAGTTGTGGATTTTAATATTGTAACAAAATAAATTGCTTGATTAAAATTTTATGTAAATAATATATAAAATTTCATTATATTTGCTTTGATTTCCTTGTTGAGAAATTCTTGTTTTTCTAGTAATGGCAGCTATTGTCTTAAAACTGAAGTTTTTATTATTTATTTAAAGACAAGCAGTTTATTATTACCTAATTTATGATATTGACAAAAGGACATTTTTCAAGCTTGTAAAATATTAGTGGAGTATCTTATATCTGAAAACATTTTGCAGTAGCTTTTTTATTATTATTTTTTTTTTTATATCAAATTTAATGCTTAAAATACAGAATTTACTAGAGCCTATTTAAAATTTTGTCCCATTGGAATAGATTTTTGTTACATTTTATTTTGTTGTATTACTTTATGGTTGGAACTTATAAAATCTGTAATTTGAATCTACTTTAAATTTGCAATAAATTTTTTAAAGGCATTTTATGTTTGGTAAAATATGTAAATATAGCTACTTCTCTAAAATGTGTAAAATTATTTAATTTCATCTATTTATATATAAACTTGAGTCACTTACAATTAAGTAATTTTTAAATTAATATTGTAATTATCTAGTTTCATTGTCCAATAGACATTATTTTTTACTGTAAAATGATGTCAAGAATCATGCAAATGATTATTATGTTTATTAAAAGTATGATTATAAATTTTTTGTACTAGATACAAAAACAGCTGCTTTTTGTGTCTTATATGAATATTATGTTTCTTAGATTAATCTTTCTGTAAACTGAAATTATTATTTAGTAATAATTTTTCTATACAATAACTTTCAGAAACCTTATATATATTCAAAATTAACCACAAAAACCTAAAAGTAGGTTACTCTATTTGATAATAAAAATATTATTTGAATTAATATTTACTGTGTAGTATTCACTTTACAACTCAGATGTGTTATTATTTGTTCAAATATTTATTAGAGAAAGTTCTGTCATTTACACTCAAAAATTGATAAAAACAGTATTCTGTTGAATTCCTGTCCTTCTTCTATGGAAGTAAATGTGGTATTTGTCCTGATCATATTGCATACCGCTTTGTTTTATACAGAAAAATCATCCGGCTAAAATTTCGCAAACTATGTTTGAGCTGTTACTCTGCATTTCCTACAAACTCATTATTAGTTTATTTTTTTTTGTTCCCATTGGAATACATGTTTTAAGTGCACTTTTTCCTCACTCATGGCAGCAATTTTATAAAATATGAAAAAATGTTATGAATCATCTAGTATTTACTTATCTTTTTCAGTCAGATTAGAATTCTTGCTAAGTAATGTACATGCATAAAAGAACATGTGATTAAAATTGTCAGAATTTTCTCATATGCTTAATAATTCATGAATATTAGATAGTATGTTTTTATAATGATTTAAATGTATGATATAGAATTAGCAAGTTCATTAGTTAAATTAAAAGTATGGTAAAATTTACTGCCAAAAGCAAAACATTCTCACTTATTGAGTGTGTAATATTATAGGAGGTAGAGTACAAAACTATTATTTTTTACTGCTGTTTATATATAGACTCATATTATACTTTTTTCATTAAGTTTTCCTGAGTATAATTTGCAGTTATTTTTTTTTCTTATTTAATAAATACCCATAATGTTATTTAGCACCTCATTCTATTTGTAACTCCATTAGCCTTATATCTTTGCTATATGTAATGGGATTATTTACCATTCATTGAAAATTGTCTTTATAATGTATATGTTTTTAAATTTTACTTTCTGTGATAACGAATATAAACTATCAATTGAGTTCATTACATTTGAAATATTGATTATCAAAGAGTGCTTAGGTATTATATTAGCATCTTTAATGGCAGCTTTTATTTTTGCTGGCAAAGGAAGAAAAAGCAGCTTTTAAGCCATGCTTTTGTACAATTTGATAATGGAAGGAATGCAACATACCCTAAACCAAGTAAGTTAGAAAAAACTTCAATTTGGAACTTTTAATTCCAAATTGAAGTTTTTTCCAACTCACTTGGATGGCTTCATTTAAGAATTTATATGAAATAATTCTACTCCAGATTCCACATGAAGCTTTTAGCAAGTGCCTCTGTCATCTCAGTGCTGAACTTGTAGCCAAATGCTTTGGTCTCCCAACAGCTTTAATGATTCGAATCCACTTTAAATTATAGCTTTTGATCTAATAAACTCTCCTGCAAAGAGTGACTTCATAAGCAACAAACAAACTGATTCATTATATTCAGCATTTTTTAATTCAATGCATGGTACATGAGACTATTCAATATGCCTAATATCAATAATAGATATAAAACATTAATATTGAAGTCTATGAGAAAGACGATTTAATAGGAAAAATAATCTAAATGCCTATCTGTGCAGAAAAAGAACATTAGGTCTCTGCAGTGTAAATATTGCTCTACAAATGTTACAGAATATATTCCCTGTAGCACAAAATATTGTGAATGTTTATAAAATTAAACAAATTATTTTATTACAATTTATTATGCTGAGGTAACTTATTTACATGTATTTCTTGAACATTAAATATCCTCTTAAAAAGGCAGACAAGATAGAGAGCCCAGATATATCATGTCTGATAGCATTAAAACATTTGATTCTTTATGTTTAATGTATGTTAATAATTTTACATCATTAATCTCTATTCTATGTATATTATTCATTAAGAAATAGTAACATTTTGAAAATGAATCTTTTTCAATTAAATATTACTATAGTAATTTGCAGATATTGTTTTAACTTTTAAATATTTCTATAAACTTCAAAGTTTTAATTAAAAAAAATTGCTTGATAAAAAAATGTTTTAATAAACATTCTTAAATTAGAATAAATTACAACATAATTTAACTTTTACTGAAAAAATATAAGTAATTCTTGTAAGTTTTAGGATATTTACATAATTAAAATAAGTGTTTTAGTAAATATACAAATTATTATATTTGCTAAACAAAAAGAATAGAAAATTAATATCGACAAAAATAGAATTGATGAATTAAAAATGCTTCAGTTTTTTTATGGTTGATTATAAGAAATAATGTTAACTGCAAAAATACAATACAAATATTCCAAATTTTTTATTATTCATCAATGATATAATATGAATGCACCTATTAGAATATATATTTACATTTGTGTTTAACAAAATAATTAATCTTGTACAGTGACATGCCTTGTAATGAGAATTCAAAAGATGGATGTTATTGTTAATGAAAATATTTACAAATGTCCAGTTTACACATTCATTGTTATACAACTATATACTTTCGAGAGTAAAGAAAAACAAGGTCCATGGCACCAGTTGATTGATAAATCAATGATAAATTGTAAGCTATCTCCCTTTGTAGGTTATACACATCCTAAATATAAATGAACAAAGTATCATTACTATATAATTCAAGATGATAAACTGTTTTTATTATGGAAATTTTTTTGATAATAAAATGTTATTTAAAAACCTCTTTTATGCAACTGCAATATTATAAATAGTTATTACCTGATCTGGTCCATTTATAAGAAGAGGTGAAATGAGAGCCTTTTTGTAGAAATAAACGGCAAGATCTTTAATACCTAAAAAACAATACATAAAATTTTTATAAAACCTATTAAACTAAGGGAATGTTTAAGTAAGATCACTAAATTAAAATGAATGAAATCAATCAATCAATCATTTATAACAAATATCAAAATGTGCCTCAATTAATTTTAATTACAAAGACATTACTTAAGCTGGGAATATTGAATTGTTGATTTGAAAAATATTTATTTAGAATAATAAACATTAATAAATAATGATTTTTAATTTTTGAAAATAACTAGCGCATATCATTTTACAGGTTTCTTTAATAATAGCAAAATTGTGTGGAGTTTTCAGAGATAAGTGATTTTTACATAAGCAAATTCCAAACCACATGTCAAAGTATATAGTGAGTACATTTTACATTAAGCTATTTAAATCCTAAGAGGAAGATAATAAATTTTTGTTATTTTATTACAGTACTCAACTTTTATTTATGTGCAAGGTACCAATGAAGTTCTTACTATTTTTTCTTTGTCATTTAATGAAGTGAGAAACATTAGGTAAATTAAGGCATCACAAGGTTTTAAAACATGTCAATTGAGAAGAATAATTCTTACTGTTATAAAAGCAGGTCAACCACACACTTTCACCTCTTATTACTTGTACTGCATTGAAAATAAATGGAAATGCCAACTAGCTCATTCAGCGTTGTTCGTTAAATTTCAAAATATGCTTATCAGTAACTGTATCAAAAGCTGACTTGCATGAAGCACTTATGGGCTTCTTTGCATTTAGAACCCCAGGATTGAGAGAAACTTGAGAAGTGCACAGTCATGTTGGCAGAATGTACTAGATGTTAACGAAGACCACAAAGACAACTAACAAAATTGGCTATATTTTTATGTGAATCATTTTTTTTTTGGGACATCACAAATCTCAGGAACTTTATTGGGTTACTTTATAGTAATCTAATATTTGAGATCATGTTTATAATTTAAGTAAAGTATGTAATATTTAAAGTTACAAGAATATCTCTAATGCAACTCAACTTTTGCATGCATAAAAAGTTAATGTAGTTTATAGCATTGATCATTTATTATTAAGCATTAACTTAATTTCAACTCAAAATGCTAAATTTTTTGGGCACATAAAAAATATCACTATCAAAACAGTGTGGATTTTATACAAAAAAAATTTACTTGACAAATATTTTTTGTGATAGCAAATAAATTGAATTTTTTCATTTTGCATTAGTCCAAGACAATCAAGTTAGAGTTAATAAGCAAAAATAAATGTACAGTAGCCAAAATTTAAGCTGGTTAATTCGCTTTAAGTAATTAATTTTTTCAAAAAACTATCAGCAAATATTTTTATCAAACTGGACAACACAGATCGATGGAAAATTAATATTATTTTCCTTTATGATTTGATTTTATATGTAGCTAAAACATTTCAGAAAAAAAAAAATTATTAAACACATTTTTGTGCCAAGACTACTAATTTATGAAAATGTTGGTATTTCTGAAATATCTTATTGTTAGCAGCATTAATTCAGTTTTTGTGTAATTGCAATAGAGAATTACATTTTATATAGCTTTTATAATTTAAACTTAAAAAAATAATAATAATAACTTGGTAATTTTAAATTACATAAAATGTTAATCTTCATCTAAATATTTTCAATTGATACAATTTTTCCATTTAAAGGAAGCACAGTTAATACTTATGTATAATTAACTGAAATGTATCAAGTAATACCAAGCATTGCTACTCACTCTTAAAATATTTCTCTAATTCATGAACTTAACAAAGCAAATGGAAGCCAAATGATTACAATGAAGGTCAGAGTATTTAAAAGAAATATAACATGTAGCAATAAAAAATTAGGATATAACATAACAATCAAAACTTGATATACCTAATTGATGATAAGCTCTTCCTATATTATAAAGTGTTTCCTGGCAGTCACCTTTTAATTTCAAATACTCCAGAAGAAATGCAAACCCCTAGTGATAAAATAAGAATTTTATTCATAAGTTACTTCATAAATTTAAAAAAGATATTTATTAGCAGAAAAACTTTTTTAATAGAAAAATTTAACTGCATTAATTAGTAATGAAGTTGTGAAATAATTTAAAATTGCTAAAAAGTGTTACTTGTTTGTTAAACAAAAAATTTACAAATTGAACCAGTCAACATAATACACATGCATAAATTATATCTTTATGACACATAAATGCCTTTAACATTAAATATATTTATTGTTTTACAAACAGAATAAACCACTTAAGAAAATGTTCTTTATTTTTATATGAACCAATAATTTGAGAAACATTTTAGACTAAATATAGTTCTCCAATGGAAAGTAGGATTATAGTTTGTAAAATTGTTTTTTGTATAGCTTTTGTAGAAATTGCTTTAAATGATAAAAATTGAAAAAGTGTTTCATTTTTAATGTCAGTTCAGTCAAAAAATAAAATTTAAAACTGTTTACATTTATGAACATAAAAAGTAACTGCAGTATAAATGCTTTTAGCAAAAAACAGCATAAAAATGCAATAATTAAAAATAAAGAACAGAATCTGATAGAATGGTATGTCAAAATATTTTTTATTTGTTAATGAGAAGACACTACCATACACCAAAATGAATATTTGAAAATTATAAATTAGCAAATTTTTATGAATTTTCTCAGAAAAATATATAAAACAGAGATATATCAGAATTTTTTACACTAAGAATTTTATAAATAAAAGAGCTGAGTCACTAAAAAATTTCTTGTCTCTGTAGATTTGACAATGATAAGATATTTAATAATAATAAAGATAATAATTTAATAAATAAATTCTTCTAATGTTTTTTAAGCGTGTGGCATATTAACAAAAAAAAGTTTCAAATTATATAAGAAAAGTATAATGAATCAATGTTACAAAAATCTTTCCTTGATTTTATATAAAGGCATCAAATGGTAATTAAAGAAGTTGTCTGTGCCAAATGGTTTTTTTTAAGCCAAAAGAATCTTTAAAAAGATTGTTTATCTTTGTTTCGGCAGTTTTAATTATGATTTAAACTTTAAAATTTGTAAGTTTAAAATTAAATGCTTTTATTATGAACAAAACTTCTTTTATACATTTATGTTATTTTTAAATACTTCTTTAAAAATAAATCACTATTTTATAATTTTAGAGTGATTTATATTTCATAATGACTTTGCATTGCAGCAATTTTTTTTTTGATTACGGAAATCAAATGAATTACTTACTTGAATGCTTTATTATGTTTTAAAATATTAAATTTTCTACAAAAGTTAACAGAAATAGAAATTATAATACTCAAAAGCATTCAAAATTTTTTTTAAATAGACATATATTAGAGTAGTAATAGTAAAATAATTGGAAAAAATAACTTTTATATTATAATCAATAATATATATATATATTATAATCAATAATATATATATATATATGTATATATATATATATATCATTATTCTTACTTGTGCAGTTAGCAGATGTCGTTTTGTTGCAAATTTCTGACAAGCCATGTGGATAAAAGTTATCCCAACACAAAATGTGATGAAAGGATCGTTTGGATGTTCTTTGAGAATACACATATATTCACCTTAAAATCACAATTAAGATACATTTAAAAAAAATGTAAAACTCCATTACAAATGTTTAGTAACAGCATCATATTTTTCACTATGCATTATTTTTAAAATTAATAAGAGCATATATATACCTAAAGCATGTTTATATGTCCCGGAAATCATTGCATTATGACCATTGAGAAATCCTAATGCTAAATGATCTTGATGCTAAAAAGAAAAATGTTAAAAATATAAATTATATTTTATATTTAACAGTTACATTATTTTAATATTATACTTAAAATTATAAACAATATTTTTCCTATAATAGTAGCACAACAAACAATAAGGTAAACACAGCATCATTTTCATTGATACAATATTTATTTTAAATTTTATAGTAAAACATTTAATATTTTATTACATATTAAAAATGAGGTAATTATCAGGCAAAATAAAACAAAGAAATAGAATTACTGGGAAAACCTTTTCTCTAACTTATACAGTAATAAAATAATTATATGATACCTAAAATTGGTTTAAGTGTATACACTTTTATAATGAAATTTAATTAATGAAGAATGTTTGAAATTAAAGATCAAAATAAATACAAAGCTAATTTTTTGAAAGATATAAAAAAGCCAATTTTTATTGAGAAATAAAATTAGTTTATTTATGAAGATATAATAATAGACAGTTTGGTTATTTCATAATTCTATTCTTAAAAATGTGCTTATAATCTTCACCTCTGGTAAATTTAAAAATGAATAAATAAACAAATGTAATGATAAAGAGCATCTATCAGAGGATTTGAAGAATAAAGTCGTATTTTCACCTTCAAGGCGCTCTGATTAAATGAAAGACGCTCCTTATTGCGTTAAATTCGCATAGCAAGCTTGGCTTGTCCAAGTGTCATAAGTAACAACACTAACAAGGATAAAAACTTTTGATTAATAAAATGAAAGAAAGAAAAATGAAGTTATCAAATATGCCACTTTATTCTTTCTAATTTTTGTCTCAGAGATTGTATATTGTCTAGAAATCTTTATAAAGATCTGAAAGTTACTTTTCCCATATTTCCTGAAATCTTTTAGAATATAATTAATTAAATTTTCTTTAAAAATTTTACAACTCCATTCAGTTTGGAAATTTCCAAAGAAAGTTCTTTTCAATTTCTTTATTTTATTGCAAATTCAAACTTTTCATTTTTTTATATTTTAGTTTCTTCATGAAATCAATTTAAACTTTGTCTAGTCTATTAATACCATTTACATAAGGAAATAAACTATTTACCTTCATCATGAGACGCAGGCAAAATCTATTGTGTCTACTTTCTTGGTTGCGTGTAACAACAAGACAGAAAAGATTCCAAGCTTTATTGCTATGCAAATTCTATAAGTAAATAAATAAATAAATATATATATACATAAAATGGTGAAAATAATTAAAACTTACAAATTAAGAGCAAATTAAAAAAAAAAGTACCTTTAGCACTAAATCCTTGCATAAGATATATGAATATTGTGAATTATTGTTATAATAGCAAGCCAGCAAAGCTTGAAATTCAAGTTCCTAGAGAAATAAAAATATAATAACACTTAAGTCACCTAAGCAACATAAATCAAATTTTTAAGTTATTGAAAAATGTTACATTAATTACTCCTGTTATCCACTGGAGTTGGTAACATGATAAGAAAAGATTTAAATACAATGATCAAACTCTTCATAATAATTTCAAAAAATGATAAAGACGAAAGTTATTATTGAAACAATGTTTTTATTTTCAGATTCTAAATTTCCACATATAATAGCATGCAAATACTAAATTGCATCATATAATGAAATTATACTTCCAAAATACTTAAGATATTAACTGTAATCAGATAGAAAGTAGCAAATAAGTTAATAGTATATACATTTATTTTAAAACTATAAAAAGTTTTGAATCATAGATTTACATGGCTTATCAATCCTTTAATATTATCAATGAGATAGATTTATGCATGAATAATTTTTTAAATTATTTTCAGCATTAGATATTTATAACAATTTTTAATAATTTTGTAATTTAATTGGTGTTTAGTCCTTTCTTTCTTTATGGAAATTTTAGATAAACACATCAACTTGGTAGATTAAAAATTATTAATCATTAAAATGCAGAAACATAAAAGCGAGTCAAAAGCACTAACATAAAAGTGAGTTTTAATGCAAAAAAGCTAAAAATTGAATAAAATAATAAATTTTGTATTTTTTTAAAATTTAAATTCCAACTTTAAGTTTCTCTTAGTTAGAAAACATGCTTTAGATATTAAACTTTTAGAAAACAAGATAGTTCATACATTTTTAAACATCCAATATTGTATATAGGCGATAAACAATATTTTTTATCAAGTATAAAGAATTGCTTTACAAAAACTTTTTTCATTAAAATCATTGACAATAAAGCATATTACTTACTCTTTCCAAACCTAATTTTTTCATAAATAAAACAGATGTCATAGCACTGAGAGAAAGATTCTGCAGTTCTTCATATCGTTTCTTTTCCAATAATTTAGTTGACACCTAAATTCAATTGAATATCAAAACAAAAATTATAATTTAAAAATTTTGTCAAAATTTTCTGCAGACATTTCATAGAAATGCAAATTCTAAATTTTCTTTTAAACACAAAATTTAATTCTGAAAATTTTACAAAATTTTAACAAATACAATAAATTTAAATTAATATAAAAAATTATAAGATTTTAAATTTATTGTCAAATAATAGTACATGAAAATATGACATTAAAAAAGCACAACAAAAAATTCCCTTAAATGCATGCAAATGTAACTCAAAATCCAATACACATTTAAAAAGTCACTTATTTAATTACATAAATATTAGACTAGAATATATATAGAAAATAACTAGCACTTAATATATTGTATTTAATTTAATTTTTTTTATTTATTTATGTTAGAACAATTAAGATAAAAATTATTTAAGTTAGTTTCAAATACACAAATGAATATAAATTTTAGAAGACACATTCAAAATATTATAGTGAACAAGTAATAGCATTATTGCTGTTGGAGTACTATGTTAAACTAATAATTCACAGAAGAATTGCATTAAAGTAAAAGTTAAATTTAAAATGTGTATTTACTTTAGCAAGCAATATTGTGAAATGCCTTTGAGGATATCCTGATATATATACAAATTTATTTCACATTCTGAACTATAAAAAATTTGGTGTTTGTTCATTTTTCCATCTTTTTATTTATGAAACCTATTTATTACAATTGTTTAAAATAAATGCACTATTTACAATATACCAGAATATGACTTATCAAAGCATTAAGAAATCTGGCACGAACATGATATTCCATTGAAATATTAGTTGTTTATAAAATAAAAGAATGATTTGTATGTATGCATATTTCTATGTAATTGTATAGCTTTTAATTGATTTTACTGGCAATTTGTAATTTTTTATGAAACAGTAAGATATTAATTAAATATGAATTCATTAGTTACTTATTCAATCCAAAGGTTTTTTGCAATAAAATATCTTATTAATTTTAAAAGCTTTTATATTACAAAAATTGATAATTAAAACTAAATGCAAAAAAAAAATAAAAAAAAATGATCTATTAAAACAAAAAAGATAAAATTTAAAAAATATTGAAGTAAAGCTTACTTTTTTAAAAATATCAAAGAGTTCAGAAGGTGGAACATTTTCTCCAATGAGTTCTGGAGCTTGTTTGTTAGCTAAGCAAAGCATAAATAAAAATGCATATATATAATAATAATAATCAATACTTTATTAATTAAAATATTTTTTAGCATTCTTTTTTTACCGAATAAGTTTCTGTTATTTTCCTTACATATCAAAATAGTAAATAAAAAAAGTCATTATTTTAAAAGTAAAAATTAAAGTGTTAAATTGAAATCTGCTTTACATGTGCCCTTTTTGATACTCACACACAAAATAAACAATTTTACTGAAAAAGCTGTTTTAGCTGAAATTAGATATTAATTGACTCATACATTTTTCTGATGAATACTTTACTATATTTATTTTGTTTTTCCTTATGAGCACTTAATTAAATCCTGAAAATTCGTCCAATGTAGATATTAATTGAAATAATATAAATAAAACTAGAAAATTTATTGTTGTCAATTTATTGTCAGCCAGGCATTAGTCTTAAAAGAGATTGTTTATAAATATTGCAATTATTAATTTAAAATTTAATTAATCGATAAAATTTTTAAATATTTAAATCATCCTTGATGATTTAAACTAGCCATAAAGTGGATGTTTTCACTTATCTTTTTCATTTTGCTTTTTCTTCTGTTATATGGTCAACATGTTAATGGCTTAGGTCAATCGAAAACGGTTTCCAAAACCAATGTTTTGGTCTTTACATAAGAATTGATTTTACTAACAAAATGAACTTCAACAATATTCTAAGAAAATTGATGGTGAACTTCACCTTGTTTACTACCGTTCAAAAAATGTGATTTGAAAGCAGGCAGCAGATTTGTTGATATGTCAGATTTACAACCCTCTCTCAATATGATGTGGTAATTAATTATGTGTGACATAGAGGAAATGTTATCTGATATCATAGATAATTTTAAACCAATGAGAATTGTTATAAAGTGACGTAGCCATGGTTTCAAATAAAATGAAATAAACAACCCATTTATGATTAATAAATAAATAATTAAAATAAAAAAGTTTTTATAAATCATTCCTTTTTGTATCAATATAAAAGAAAATTAATGTTTTGCCTCAGTTCCATAAATTGAAAATTTCTATAAGTAAATGTACATTCAAAATCCACACAGCATTAAAAAATGTGTCTTTTTATTAAACATTTTATGGAGAATTGCTAGGTCAAATCAAATATTAGGTTAGCAGAACTTCAAAATATATAATTTCACAATCGATTTAATGATGATTCATGTCCATGGAGTATGTGTGAAAACCCTAAATGTCTCCGAAGCTGTCAAGGATAGCCCCGGCGACCCCTACAGCTTTATCTGTAAAAAAAAGCTCCACAGCATCCTCTATGCTGATGTTAAAAAACTTGGCCAGCATTGCTGGACAGCTGAAGAAGTGTTGAGGAGAAAATTTAATCATGAATGCTTATTACAGCAATTTGTTAAAAATAATTAAAGGATTTTACTGTGGATGTGAAATTAGTTGAACAAGCAGATACTTGAATTAAATTGCTTTTAAATTACCTCTGGTAACACAATATTTCAAATATCTTATATTTCAAATATCTTTGTTTTGAAATATAATTTTGGTAATTTAAGAATTATAAGTTGTTATGTAAAGATTTGAAGTTTTAAAGCCCTTATTTTATTTATATTCTTTAAAATTCAATATTAGCAAACAACTAAAATTTGGGAACAACATAAAATAAAATAGGGCTATTTCATATATCAATAACTTAAAAGAACATTTCTGTTAATTAATGACAGGTAATTTAAGCTATAAATACTATATCATTAAGCAACTTAGATATTTTAGCGAAATTAATTTATATGTTTTTGTGATTATGTTATATATTAGCATTATGATTTATTGAAGTCACTATCTACATGTAAGTTACATAACACAGTGATGAAATTAATATTTACTGGAATAAATTTGGAACTTATAGGACCAATGACAAATAAAAGTGTTATATTGAAAATATTTTATGAATTTTTTAATTAAGGGAAATTAAAATGCATAGTTTAGTTTTTGAAGTATATATATATTTGTTTAAACTAATCAGACATGAGTCACATTAGCTTATTTTACAGCTTTTATCCAAACATCTTGAACATATTTTAAAATAATCTAACAAATGAAAAATTTTCTTTATAGAATCAAAGGCATCAGAGCTCATAATTGATGAAATAAAATAATTTCTTTATTTTACCCTTTTATCAACTTGAAATTAATTATATAAAAGGAACTTATAAAATAGGGAAATATTCATGTTTCAAAACAAAAATAAAATAACAAGAACATAAAATCAGTTTACTGCTTATAATCACTCACATTTACTTTTAAGTTCCTTTAATGTTTCATTTCTTCTTTTAACTGTCTGATTCATAATTACAGCTGAGAAAAAAAGATCAATAAAAAATATGAACATGGAATATATTTTCAATAGCAAAACAATAATGAAACAAAAATCAAATACATAATTACTTTAAAATATAAAATAAAAAATTATGAGTACAATTAAATTAAAATACGTTTATAAAAAACTTTTATTGTATGATTAGACAAAGTATTTCTATATACAAAGATAATAACACTTGATTTAAGAAAGCACAGAAATATAAGTTAAATTAACTTGAATTAAAGTGTTTTATAACCTTCATCCTTACATTTTTAATTAAAATATATAGAAATAAAAATTATAAAATATTTATTAATTTTTAATAAGGGGAAAAAAAAAGAAGTTATAAACCATTGAATTCTTCCTCAGTTTCCAAATAGTGACAATGACTGTATTGCAAAAATGTGCCAGCAATAATAAAGTCATCCCAGCGTCCTTCAGACTCCAATAATTTACATCGTTGATACAATGCTTCAGTGCCCTTAAATGAAAAACAAAAATATTATTAGAAATTTCTGTTGGTTGCAATTGAAATATTTGTTCTTAGCAAATATAAGCCCAATTTTATAAGGCCTCATATATTTGAACAATGGGTGACTTTTCTGATGATTTAGCAAAAGTTGAATAGTTAAAAATTGAATATTAAGAATTTAAATGAAGATGAATTTGAAAGTTTTACGTTTAGAATGGCTAATTTTGTACATCATTTATAAGTATTGCTAAATCAATATTATTTCCTTCAAGCAAAGTTGTTCTTTTAAGGCATAAAAGTGTTATTTTTGAAGAGAAAAATATATTGAAACTTCACTTCTGATAATATTTTCCTACCTATACAATGGAATATATATTAAAAGCAAAATAAAAAATTATAACAGTTTTGAAATATTTTGTTAAATAAGTCATATAAATAATGTAACATGTGAATTTATTGACATAACTGGAATTTATATATCCTTTTATTAAGCACACACAATTCATCAAATTTCATTTCCAAAAATAATGTATTGTTAAAAAGAAAAAAAAAAATGATACAAGCTACTTTTCTCAGCATAAATTTGGTCTTGAATCAATAAATTAAAATGAATCAATTAAAAAATTAATGTAAGATTTAAACTAATTATTAGCAAACATACAGTATGACAATGTATTGTTACAAAGAAAAATGATACAAGCGCCTTACATCAATCATTTAAAATCAATAAAAATAATTAAGGTAAAATTTCCTAAAAATTAATGTAAGATTAATTTAGTATTAGGTAAATTAAGGTAAGATTGCTAATAATTATTAGCTAATCTACAGTATGGTGATGATTTGAAAAATTAAATAACTAAAATTAATAAAAAATAGAACACTTGTGAACAGATGATTATTTATATGTAACATGCAAATGAGACCTGATATCAAACTCTGATGTTGTATCATCAAAAATAAGTAATCATTTATAGGACCTGCCCCATTGCAGTGGTGAGGCTGCATTTTAGAATGGAAAGTACAATGTTTAATTTTAAACATTGTTCATATTGTTTTTTTGGTTTGTACATATACTTCCATTTAGGTGAGTGCTTGTTTTTCTGGATTTCTTATTTTTCACACATTAATAGTCCAATATGTATGAAATACTTAAAACTTCAATTTTAATTGAATATCTCATTTTTTTAAAAATCATGGTTAACATTGTAGTCATGATAAATATATATTCACAACTAAAATAATTTATTATTACATTTCATTACATAAAAATAACCAAAAAAATCGATGAAATCCAAAACAAATTGACATTACACATTCACTTATCATTAAAGTAGTTCACTGTGATTTTAAATTTGGTATTAAATAACATTTCTTATTTTGCATTGTGAACATCTATATAACTTTACTTGAGAATAAAATATAGGAAAAATATGTAACGTTTTAATTAGAACTTCAACTCCAGCATAATAGGAATAGAAAAGTTATGTGATGTAAGAAGATAGACAATTTGTGTGTGACTAGCATACTTCCCTGAACCTATACCAGAGTTGTAGAATTTACCTCAGAGATATCACTTTTCTTAGAGGACACTGCAACCATGATCAGATGCCTTTAAAAAACAGGAAGGATCTTCAGTTAAGTTAGGATTCAAGTTCAGTAGACAAGTTGTTGTTTCAATTACTTTATCAGTATACTTTATTTTGTACAAATATATAAAATGAAGTATGCTTATACTTAGCTTAGAGTTAGACTCTAGCAGTTAGTGAAATTATCCTAGTGAGAGTCTGTAATCAAGAAGTAGGGTTCAAACAGAAAATCCCTCATCTAAACCTGTCACTTGTAGAGGTATCATTTTACATGAAGGGTATTATGACCATGATGGATCTTCTGTTAAGGCGAGATTCAAACTTATTATGTTCTACTAATGAGAATGAAGTCCTACCAAATCAATCAACAGCAGCCAAATTGTACATAGCAGAATTTGAATATATGAAAAATATAATGAATCAGGAAAAATTTGAGGACTTTTTTTTAAAATAATCAATGAATAAGGTTTGAATCTCAAATGTTATAAAAATAACAAAAAAAAAAAAAAAAAAAAAAAAAAAATACTTATTTCAATTATTTTCTAAAATCTTTTTCAATATTTTCTAGATGCAGCTAATTAATTTTTTTATACAGCTGTAATACATAATAGCATTAATTTGTAATTAAACTACAGAATTTAGATGTTTAATATAAGAATAAATGTGAATATACAATTAAAACATAAAATAAACTGAATTAGTAGCATAAAATGTATGCAAAAATAGGTAAAAAATAATTATTAAGAGCACAAAAAATGCTTAAATAAAAAGGCAAACTAAATTCAAAAATATATTTATTTTTAAAGTCAGTTTTATTTTACAATGCTTGATTTTTGTTTAATAAATTTTGAATAAAAATCAAAAATAATTATTAAGAATATTTACCAAAACTGTTAATTCATTTCCCACTTCAAATTCTAAAAAGAAAAAAAAATATTAATATTAAATATAAAAAATACCCACATACATATTATATGGTTGAAAATTTACACATAGATACAGATTGATAAATAATTACTAAAAGAAAGTTTACTGATGAGTTTTCTGTTCTTAAACTAAATAACATGATTGAAACTTCAAACACTTTGTAAAAGAAATGGCAAATTCTTTGTACAAAGAAAAAAAAAAACTTTCAATGATATCATAAATTAAATTTAAAATCAATAATAGTAATTTTCAATACATAAAAAATGTTTTCAAAATTGCAAATATTTATTCTTTTAAAAAAGTTATCTTTCTTAAGAACAAAGTGAAACTAATGTATTTTACAAAAAAATTATTAATGTCTAAAATTAAGGGTACAAATATACAAAATAAAGTGGGATTGTTTTCTTTAAAAACAGAATTCCATATATGAATTTGGTAATTTCAGAAAATTTTTGCTTTCCAACTTTAACATGTTATTGAAATATTGTCTAATTCTATGCTATGTAATACCAAAAATAGTATCATGATCAAATTACAATAAAAGTTAAACTTACTGCTAATTATGAAGAAAATTTTATCCCTTTTTTTATAAATGTTTAAGCATGACTTATAAAGAAAACTATATTACAATATTACTATGTTTAGTTCAAGGGCATCTATTTGCATACTTATTCAAAGAAACCAAATTAAGAACCCATTTTAAGACAGAGTTAAAGGAATTTTTTCAGAAATAAAATAATAATTTTGGAGTTTTTTTATTTACATTATAATTTTTTCATAATTTTTGCATATATTATAATGACATAAATCCCTTTAGGAATGCAAAATTTATAATAGAGTAAAAAAAGTTTTTTTATTGCTAAAAATTACTAAATAAATTTCTGAAAATTCACTAAATACAAAAATGCAATTTTTTTGAAATATAAAATTACATTTTACATTCCATCTCTCAAATTAAGTTAATAGATTATAATAAAATGCTGCCATAAATTTATAATAAAAACTAAAAAATTCATTTCCTTCAACAATATGTTTGATATTTTCATTTAATTACATATATATATATAGGAAATAAATATAAATAACTATTTAATTATAAGATAATAGTATCTTTTAATTAAATGTTTTAAATAGAAAACTTCAACTAAATTTAAAAATTAAAGTTTAAGTGTTTAAATTTAAGTATATATTTTCATTACATTGATCAGTTTCATCTATTCCCTTTACCTTGTTTTAACACATTTATTGCTTCTTCTTTTCTGCCCAAGTTTAACAAAATTTTTGACAATGAGATTCGAGCATCTTGATATGTTGGTGACAACTCAATAACTTTTTTGTAAGCAACAATAGCTTTTTCTAAGTCACCTAATTCATTAAGGCAATCTGCATATTTCATCCAAACTGCTGCCTACAAATAATGATACACAAAGTCAAATTTTAATAAAAAAAGAGCAAAAATAGTATTAAAAACATAAAGTTAATTACCAAGTCATATGAAGGGGTTGAAAGCAAAATTAGAAGGAATTCTTTTGATAATTCATACTCTTTATTTTCCATCAGAACTTCAGCAACATCAAGAAACAAATCACCTACTTCTTCAGGATTTTCTGATTTTAAGGATTCTAACAGAGGCTGAAATAGTTAATATTAATGTAACAATTATATACACATACATTTTCAATCTGTTTTTGATATGCAAAGGAAATAACTATCTCTATAAATTATCCTTTGAGTGGAATGTAAAATATATTGGAAATTTAAACATATTTTACAGCTATGTTATCTTAAGTGTTTAATTTAGAAAAAGAAATCATACTTAATGATTTAACTACTTAAAATGAAATCAAATAACACAAGATTAAATATTTTTTATTCATTAATATTAGTGTTGAATAATTAATAAAATGAATAGATGATATTTTTTTTTTTTTTTTTTTTACTTAAGCAAAAACTAGAATATTATCTTACAAGATACGCTGTTTTTGATTGAAGATGAATGAGACAAATAAGGAACTTCACAGCTAAATCAATAGGAAGTTGCATTGGTACAAATGATCTAAAAAGAGAATAAATTAGGAAATTAAAATTTTACAAAATAATCTATAAAATAAAAGCAAAATAAGGGAAACAAATTAAATATGGTGTTTTATGAAGGAAAAAAATATCTCACTCATTTTTTATTAAAATTATTATTGTTATTAAATAAATTATTTTGATTATTTAGTACTTTATTCCCTCACTGACATATGGAGATTAAAGAAGTCAAACATTTCACAATCAGCAGTATTCAGTACAAACAATATGAAATAGAGCTCATAAACTAGCCATAAAGTGGATGTGCAAAACCAACCAGAACTATATTCTCTTATTTTAATCATTTTTCTAAACATTGAATCAATCATAAAAAGGCACACATGAAATTATTTTTGGTCTAAATTCAACAGGTGAGAACTATCGAATGTTAATTCTTATTTATTATATTAAATGAGTTAATATAAGAAAACATAAATGGATTTTAAGTCTTCTCTAAATATTAGAATAAAGTTCTGATAATCAAAGAAATTTATGATCACTTAAATATGCAATGATTGAGATCAATAATATGTAATATACATTCTCAAACAAGATTCATCATTTAAAAGATTAATGAATGACTAATTTTAGAAAGTTGACATTCAAATATGAAGTTAAACTATATTTTTGATTTCTTTGATAGTGGTTAATTTGACATCACTTGATTTTGTAAAAATATGCCTTTTCAAATACTATAATCAAAGTAGTTATTCAATAATTTCAAAAAAAGAATTCATTACAATTAGATTTAAAATTTTTACTCTATAAAAGGAACAAACTATAAAGTAAAAAAAACAAGTTGGACATAGAAGACATTGATTAAATTTTAATTAAGTAAAACAAACAATCTGAATAACATTACTAGAACTAAACAGTAATAACTGAAGACGAGTTTTCTAATAAAATATAAGAAGTCATCTACAATATTTTATCACTGAATTACATGGATCATAGAACATAACAAAAATACTGAAACTATTAATGATATAATAGAATCACAATATGAAATATGCAATTATATTACAGAAATCTACCATTTTTTTAAAGCTGAAATTTATGTTCTAAGCACTTGAGACAGTTGAAATAATTGTTAATGAATTAATTAGTTTCATAAAAGATCCACCTACTCAATGATTTTTTTATAATCTTCATCAGAAAAATCATTTAA
Source organism: Latrodectus elegans (assembly GCA_030067965.1). NCBI lineage: Eukaryota > Metazoa > Arthropoda > Arachnida > Araneae > Theridiidae > Latrodectus > Latrodectus elegans. The sequence goes on from CM057811.1 coordinate 15,212,825, forward strand.
GCTTTCAAATGACTGGATTTCCCCTTCAAGTGTCTTTAACTTTACCTCACAATGTTGCATAAAAGTCTACATATAGAAGAAAAATTAAGAATAAGAAATACAAAATGTAAACTAAAGTGAGAAAAATGAAAAAATAAATTATGTTATTATTTTCTTAGTAAATTTAATTAGTTTTGGAATTTAGTGAAAAAATTAGACAATACTACATTTATATTGGATTATCTGAAAATGTTTTTAAAGCAAGTTTTATTTTCTTAAGTACAAACAGAGGGTAAAATTTCTAAATGTTTAAAATTAAATTGTAGTTTAGTAATAACAATTATTTTAAAAAATGTCTGACAATGAACAAAATTTAACTTTTTAGTGTTCGTAACTCATATTGTATTTCTATTAAGGATAGCTGATTTTTTCTCAATGAGATTTATCTACTTATTTCTTCAATAAATGAAAATTATTTTTAAATTAATTTTTATACTACTTATATTTATCATGATAATTCATAAACTAAGATTTTATAAGCAGTTTTAAAATTCAAACACACAATTTTTACACAAAATTCTTATATTTTAAACATTAAAAATTAATAGACAGTTATAAATGATTTGATATTGAAAATAAATTTTAAGCCTGACTTATTTTATCATGAAAATATTGATGGTAATTAATAGAAACAAGTCTGACATAACTTACTCAATGATTTAACATATTGATGTATACCTTCAAATATGTATTAAAAGTTAATTGCAGGGGTAGGAGTACAGACATTTTTTTCAGGACACTATTTTCAAGAAATATCAGGACATTTTTCAGGACATATATTTCAATAATTAAACAAAACAAATGTTACTTTTATATATTAATTTCTGTTTTATGTATAAAACACATTTTAGAAAGGAATAAACTATTTAATAAATTCTGAGTTTTTTAATTTTTAATAGAACAATATGAAAAATTATACAGAAATTCAAACTTTCTAAACTGAACATTTTTTGAAAATTAATAAATTACATGAATAAATGCTTTAAATTAACAGTTAATTTATGTATAATTGAATAACTATAGCATTTTTCAACTTTGATAAGTTTAAAAAGTGCAGTATTAAATTATGGAATTAAGTGCTAATGCATCCAGTTCAAAATGAACACAGATGCAATCTCTGCATTAGTAGCAGACAGCATTATTTGTCCAACTTTCACATCACTCATATTATCATCATTGATAGCACATCACTGATCACTGCTATTTTTTTAATTGCATCATCCAAAAGTTTTTGAGCTACACACTCACTCATTATCAAGCAAATTTTTCTTTTCTTTCTCAAGTTCATTAATTTTTTCTAATAGGTGCCATTGTTTAAACTTTTTTTCACAAGTGGCTTCTACATCTTGCTCATCCTTTCTTTTCTTCTCTAATTGTGTTACATCTTTTGATTTTTCCATATATGATGCATATTCCTCATGAGATTTCTGAATATAATGCATCATTTCTTTGGTATATGGAATGCAGGAAACAGAATTGCCATGCATTTGAATAACATCATAATAAATCTGTAAACTTTGAACTGTTAATTCTGATAAATAAGCTCTCTCTTTTGTCACAACAGAATTGTTAGTTGAAAAACCTCTTTCTGGTTGGGAATTTACATTCAATAACGACAGACATGCTTTAACCGCTCTAGAAAGAGTAGGATATTTTATATAACCACATTAGTATCTTTTATATTGAAAACCACATCCCAATATTTGAATATATGAATATATTTGTAGATATTTTGATCATTATCATAATCATTCATAATCAAAGTCCCATCTTCATACATGTAAAGAATCCACTCTTCATTCGTCTTATCAAAATCTGAAGAAGTTTTATTCACATGAGGAATATGTTGAATTAATCTGCTAAATGAACTCCTAGACTCTTCCTTTTTTCTATTATAAGGAGACAAACACTGAAGATCTTTGAGTAAAGGATTTGTTATAGGAAGTTTTTGAAGCAAATGCTTTGAAGTTGCTATGTAGCAGCTTCTGACACTTTTATCAGTAAGCTCTTCCAGTATTGCTGTTGCACCATTACCTATTTCAATCTTGTTTAAATTTAACCAATTTTTTCCTGAATCAACATTAATTTGTAGCAACTTTGCTCCATTTTTTCACAGATTTCTTCTGGGTTTAAAAATTTAAACATAATACTGTGAAAAAGTTACTTTAACTAACTGTACATTACATGTACTAAAGGTTCGACTTTTTGCATTAAAAGTAAATATGGTTCAAAAGTTTTACAAAAAAATGAAACAAAATGCAGATATGCCAGAGTCTTAGGATCTTTCAAATGTTTTATAATTCGAAGATGTCTACCAGAAAGGGGAGATTTCGACTCTCTTCTGTAACTTTAACAATGAAATATTCCTTTAGAAATTGCTCAACAATTCTCTCACAAATTGAGCCCAAAGTTAACCAAAGGCTCTCAACATGACAAAGGGAACTATGTCTAGCTAAAGTTTCTTCCAGTATTTCTAACTGTAAGGAATGATAATCTTGCCTTCTTGCAGGAGATAGTTTAAAAAATTGATGAATAGCTATAGCAAATCCATCAATATTACAATCAATTTTATCAATACTCTTATGTAGTGCTCCATGGATTATGTGTAAGCAACATGTACTCAAATAAATTAGTACTGGTAAACTTTGCTTACTCAGTTCACTATTTATTTGCTTTAAAACAGCTAACTTAACTCTTGGTCCATCCATTGACAACTGCATTAATTTTTCTAAATTCAAACCATTATTTTGAATAAAACTTAATAAATTTTTTACAATTTTATTGGCTTCAGCATGCTTTAAAACATGCGAATCAAGGTAACAAATGACATTTTTACCTTTATCAGACCAATGTGAGATGTAAATATCCAACTGTTTCTTTATTTGTTTTGTAGTAGTTTCATCAAAAAGTAAAACAAAATATGAAGTGCTGATATCCAGAAACAAAAGAGTTTTGAAATACGGATCTAATCCAAAATTAATAATATACCTGACTTTTTTGTCAGATAATTTGAGATTTTTTGCTATGGAGGAATCATCAAAAATTTCTCTGTAAATGTTAGCTAAATCATTCAAAGATGAAAAAGAATAATTATTTTTTATTGCCACCAAAACTAAAATGGTTTCAGCTTTAATGGTTTTCTCTGATATCGTTTTGGGAAACCATGATTTGTTATTCACTACTACAGTCGATGTCAAGGAATCAGATGAAGTTGATGACTTGATAGTAAATAGTGTTTGATTCTTGTAACAGTTCACGGCTTTTTTGTGTTGTAATCCATCTACATGAGCAAGCACTTGTCTAAAACCCATATTTGAAACACTGAACTTGCTTTTGCATATGAAGCACTTCGCAGAATGAACATCATCAAAACTTCGGCACCAGGTCTCATTAGGCATTTATTCCCATCTTGCAATTCCAACCATTTGTCGGAAAATTTTGTTTTCCTTGGCATTTTTAAAAGAAAATTAATTGTTTTCAAAAATAAAATTCTGAGCTTGCTAATAAACATTCCTCAAAACACCCATCAAAATCTTTCAAAATGGCACGATAAGCATTTCATACACGTGCATAAACGTAGGCAAATAATTCTCACAATTTCACCATCATTGTAAATAGTTGTGCAATACTAAAACCAGAATCTTTGTCTGTAAAGGCAGAAAATAGAATTTAATGGTAAACCCAAAACTAAATTTTTTTGATGTCAGACATTCGTGAGCAATGGCTGAAAACGAGGTGGAGACGAATGTATGGCAATTCTATTTCCAGTTTGAAAGAGAACAAAAAAGTGGGAAATTTTCTCTTTCTTCTTGCATAGAACGCAGTTGAAAGAAAAAATATATTCCACTGGAAGAAAAATTTACTACTGAAAAATATAAAATTATTAATTAAAATTAAACTTTCAAAAGAATGTAATAAAAAAGTAAGGAATTCCAGGATTTATTTTGAAAAAATAAGGACATTTCAGGACCTTTTTTTAAAAAATCAGGAATTTCAGGAATATTAGGACAACTCTGAGTCCTGCAATTGATTCAAATATTTTTATTAAGGGCATAAAAATATATTAATAATTATATTTTTAATAAATTATATAACTTTGCAAATTTAAGCTTTGATACGGAGCTTAGAAATTAAAATAATGTATTATAAAAACATTTTTAATTACTTTAACAGCAGCTTTATACATTTCTTGGCTAAGTTGTAATTCAATAAGAAAGTTGACATCTAAGGGTAAAGAAAAAATGAACATCAAAATTCAATATTATGACATAAAATATAATATTAACTAAAAAGTATTAATATTACAGTTTACCTTCTGAAGTTACTAAAGATGGAAATTTGCTAAAAGCAGTTTCCAAGACTTTCACAGCATTACTATCATCATTATTATCATGATGCATCTATGGAAGTAAGACAAAGCAATATAAGTAAATCAGGAAATATAATATTAAAATGAAATAAGTAAAAGAAATTAATAAAAACCTTAGCAATCTCACGAGCCATATCAACACATTTTTCACCATCTTCAGGAGAACTCAAATGCTTTATAATTAATTCATATCCTGAAAGAGCTCTTTTCCTCTCTCCAATTTGCTCATAAAGATTACAGCGTTCCCATAAGAAATTAATATTACTTGGCTCATTACGAATAGCTATAAGGAATGATATTTTTTTATACTTAATTTATACTAAAAACAAACAAAAAAATAGAAAATAAATAAATAAAAAAGGTAAATTAAAAGTTAAAAAGTTCAAAACACATAATTTGTAATTAATAAAAATTTCCTTAATAATATTTGAATATTTTTGATTTCAACAATTGATGAATGTTTTGAAAATTAAATGTCCTTACTAAATTTAATATCAGTCTATTTTGTAGTTTACCATATATTAAACTTTTACAAAGTCTTAAAAATATTTAAATAAATATGTACCTAAATTTTATTATTATTTAATCAATATTTAGGGCTATGAAACTATGCAAAATAAGCTAACAAATGTTACAAAGGCAGATTTGATCAAATTGAAAGTATAAACATTTTGAATTAAATTTCATAAGAATTACAGATTCATAAAAAATACTTAGTTTTAAGGTTATAATTCAGAAAGAAAGGGAAAAAAGTCATACATGCATTTGTAAATGAACTATCTGTTAATTTTATAGGTATAAGGTTTTAAAGATTATATGACAATTCAGAATGGTCACCAAAAAATTAAATTAGAGTGTAGTATTAAATATAACACAAATTGAAGTCTTTAATAAGCTTAATTTCAAGCTCTTTTGACAGTAATTTCCAATAATTTTTTTAACAAAAGATACTATGTTTTGGTCTCAAATATTGATTATTTTTAAATAAGGAATCAGAATGACAATTATTCAATAAAAATCGATATATGGTAAAATATTTAAAGTTAATTTAATATTGTCTCAATTATAATTAGAAAATTTTTTAAACAATTGCAAAATAAATCTCAGTATTTAGTAATATCATTTTTTGTACATTTATAACATCCTTTTCCCAAAATACTGATTAAAAAACAATATTTAACAATTAATTGAATAACTAATGCATTCATATTTTTATTATTCATTAGAAGCAATTGATAAAATGATTTTAAATTTTCTCATTGTATTAAAATCATGGAAACAAATTATGTGCATACCACGAGTGTAGCAACTGATAGCTTGCTTGATTTCATTATGCTCAATAGATAATTCTGCTAATCGAATCCATTCATCAGTATCATGTGGATTTAAAAATGCAGCCACTAGATAACACTATAAATTAAAGTTGCAATTGTAAATTAAAAATCCTTATAGAGAAGGTATATAAATACCATAAAAATTGGTAAAGTAATTGGTATATATCAATGTTATATATTTGTATATACAGCAAAAAAAAGTAAAACCATGAACATAAAAGCAATATGTAAAACACTTAACAGTATAAAATGTATATGCAAATAATTAAAATTTTTGCAGTAAGTTTAGTTTATATCAATCACTAAGTTAAAAAAATATTAAAAAAAAAGACATATAAATACATTCAATATATATATCTTTAAAAATTAAACACTCAGTTCTTAAGAGAAATTAACCTTTTTCACAAATCTGTAATATATTTTCAAAATATTTTAAAACAAAAAGAGAAATATATTTCATACACATATTTGAATTTATTATTATAAGGCTTTGTAATAATATATAAACAGCATTACAATAACATAGCCGTTTACATGACCTTGAAAGAAAATTATGCTTCTTTATTGACAATATACAATAAAATTGCATTCCTAATTAAATTTCACAGTATGAAAATGCAAAAACTATTATTAGCACTGTAAGTTGAGCACCACGAACACTTTTTATTGGAATAATAGTTATGCCATATAAATATATTCAAACAATACTATGTAATTTAAAGGAGTGCAGTAAATTGATCAAGAAAAATTTTTTTTTAACAGATTAAGAATAAATAAAGTACTTGTAACACATTGAAACTTTTCTGACAACTAGCATTTTTCAATTTTTATATCTCATTTCTTTTTATTTAAAAAAATCAATTTCTTCAAAATTAAATTTATATTTTAAGTATTTAAAAACTAAAAATTTTGAAAGTTATTTATCAATAATAAACCAACATTATAAATATAATTAGAATTAAAATGAAATGTTAATCAAAAGGAGTTTACTAATTGAAAAATGCATTATTTTTCAATGAAATAATTAATAATTTAACAAACTAATGAACTGAGAAGGAACAAAATAAATACAACTGTATTGTTAAAATGGCTCATGCAAATGAATTGCTGGATATCAGACCTTAAGTAGTTTGTGAGCTTATAAAGTAATAAATCCAAAGCAGACAATATTTGCTCAGATGAAGCTATTGCAGAAAAATCTTGATTAATTATACATAACTAATCAAATGCTTTCTTCATATATTAGTTTATATACTACACACTATTTATATAGTACATTTCATAAACCATTTGTTTCATATATTGGTTTAACATAAAATTTGTCAAAAAAAAATGTTTAGAAATAAAGACCTTCCCCAGACTAATAGAAAGAACTTTTTTTAGTATATTTAATATAAATAAAAATTGATTTTATAATAGCTACCAAAGTAAGGCAATATTTTTTACTGATAAACAGCAATATTTTCATTAAGTTATTTTCCTGTCAAACATGGATCTAAAAAATTAAATAAATGTGTTTAATGCTTAACTATGTGAGTTTCCACAAATTTACTGAGATTAGAAAATTCTTTTCATATGCATTTGATCACAAGATGCTTCACTTTTACATTAACAGCAAGTTTTCTAGCTAATTCTCTGACTTCATTTGGTTTTGAAATAAATAATACTGCAATAACATTGTTATACAATGTCACTGAAATATTTTTTGCATTTAAAGATAATCAATCAGTTTTTCAATTGATATTAAATAATAAGCAATCAATTATGCTTCAGATAATATTTAGGGAAGGAATAAATTTAATACTCCTATTTCTGATATTTCTCCTCCTATTTCATGATATTTCTCCTTCTATTTCATTCTATACTCCTTTTCTTATATAGCTTAAATTTATAATATTTCAAAGTGTTGATACATGAAATCAGGAATATATGATACTTACTTGAAAAGCTTTGCGTGCTTCTCCCATTTCATCATAAATTAATCCCATAGTTTGGAATGGCTCATTAGCATTAGGAGCTACAATTAAAATAAATTCAAGTTTTGAAAATAGCACATAAATATCAAGAGAAAAGTGATAAATGAATAAACTTACCAAGTTTTACTAATTCCATACACATTTTCAATGCTTCTTCTGTTTTTCCATTAGCATAATTTAGATTTGCAGCACCCATTAAACCTAGTAGATGCTTCGGTAAAAGATTTTGCTTTTTTCTTTCTTTCTGTAAGTTACAAGACAGCATTGAATTATAATTGACTATTGGTACATAAAATAAATATATTTTAAGAAAAGTTGAAAATTTTTTTATTTTTTAATCATTATATCAGACAAAAGTTGTCCCTCAGTGTAAGAAAAAAAAATGTTTAGAAATTTTATTGAGATTTTAAAACAAAATCATAATAATTTTTTGTTCTTTTTATAATTAGTAAATTTACAATATTGGAATGAGAAAAATCTAAGCTCTGTTATACCAAAATGCTTTTTATTCATGCAAAAGTTCAAGCAATATAATTTTTAATACAAATAACGATATTTGTGGAGTTTAATAATTTTATAGACTTTAATTTTTAATCAGAGAGAAAGAGATAATATTGTGATCAGTGGGTCTATTAATTTTGAATTTGAATCTCACAAAAACTTTAGATTTTATTCTACACTCTTCTCCTAGCGTTCAGAATAAGTTACAATAAAATATTAAAAATCAATCCTATATCAATATTTGTAACTCATAGTACTTCTACAAAACTGATAACAAAAGAGTATACATATATAAATAAAAAGGAATATAGATTGAAATATTTCTTATCTAATGCCACACAAATTATCCAAGCTTAAGCAAATGTGTACTTTTATTATTTACATACATACATGTTATTGTATTACATTTATTATAGTAATCATATAATGTTTCTAATACCATTATAAAAATACATAAAAAAATTGGATAATACATATTAATTTTCAAAGAAAGTAGTTTAAAATACATAAATGAGTTTTTAATCAAAAGTGAAATTTGAGAAATTCAACTGAAATAAGTCATTCATTTCTATGAAATTAAAAAAAGTGTATCTATGAAATTAAGAATAGGCAACTTTTTTATAAATACACTGTTAAAGACTAAAAAAGAACCTCATCATATCTTGGAGTTGTTCAGTGATTTTAATTCTGCAAAATCAACACATATTTTTCAGAGAAATCACAATTAGTTATTAATTACAATTAACAAATGTATTATAAAATCAATCTTATTTCTATACAGAAATTAAACCCCAATTTAATTACTTATAAAAAAATGTTATGTAGATTTATTATTTAACTTATGTATTTTTTCAACTGTACAGATACTACCTTAACTTATATAACCTATTCTAGCAAATTTCTTTAATTTTTTGAAATACAAATCATAGTAACAATTTAAACTGTTTATTTTTTAAGTAACTTTAAATACATAAATAGCAAAATATAATATTTTTTACCTGTAATATTTGATTCTAATAATGAGTGTAGATAATAGAGAAGATACATAAAATTCTGAAATTATAATAAATATTAAAACATTTACTGCTTTTTTTGGAATTGAAATATTTTAATAGTGTGTGGCTTTAATGTTTCATTATGGAGCTATTATCAAGATATACATATTTTCTCAAAAAATATAACTTAAAATGTATTATTTTTATTAGAAAATTATAAATAATATATTTATTATACTTACATATTATGTTATGTTACACTTGTTTATTCATAAATGATGAAAAATAATTTTATAAATAATAACCAAAATTTAAGAATTATAATTTAATTATGAATAATAACAAAAACTTACAAATAGCTATTAAGAAAATCTGATTTTGAACAAACAAAAACACCACAATACTTTGCATTATATATATATATATAAATATATATATATATATATATATATATATATATATATATATATATATATATATATATTGTTTACATCATTCAAAACAAGCAATGGATACCTTTCCAAACATAGAGTGTAAAAGAATAAAACATAATTTTTCAATCAACCATAACAAAATAAAAACAAAATATTCAAAATTATGTACTCTTTGCTTTTTAGGAGCATCCTTTTTAGATTCTTCATTTTCTGGTGCTGTTGTCTCTATAGATAAAATAAAAGTTTTTTTTTTAATAATATGAAATTTTTTAAAATTATATGGAAAATTTTAAGAATATTGGTAGTTTTAACAAACACAAAAAGAAGTGCATCATGAAAAAAGTAAAAGGTATAAATTTTTGAGCATATCTAACACACAATAAAGTCATTAATTTAATTAAATTGGTATCTCTCAAATATGGGATTCAAACTTTTATGGCTGATAGCAGTAATATGATTAGAAGTTGAAGTTCTTGGGATGAATATATTTTGAAATAAAAATAATTTTCTTATACATGAAAAAATACAGCAAATAAATGAATAATATTTCAAAAAGCTTAGAATTTTATTAGTATTTATGTATAAGTATGATAATACTTTTTAGATGTACCAAATAAAATTACAGTAAAAACAGTTGGAGGATAGAAAATTTTACTATCAGCAAACATGAAAATTAGCAATATGTGTAAAAGTTGAAAAGCCCAGAGATAAATTAAAGTATGCTGAAAACAAATTTAAGTGTTTCTGCTTTTTACATGCATATCTACCAGAATGAGTACTTGGAATTTTCCAGGTAAACATGAATACAATTCACTACCTGGGAAAATCTCTCTCAGAAAACTAAAATTGCTGGATGGACTAATAATGGCTTTCAAATGTTTAGCTATAATTCATATGGCATCAAAATAAAAAACAAATTTTACTAAGCTAAATATTTAAATTTTGAGAATAATGTTCTGCTTGTTGACAAGATATCATAGAAAATGGCACCAAAAAAAGTTATATTTAAAATAAAGAAAAAATACTGGAAATTAGTATACAATAAAAAAATGTCAAGATATAATTAGAAAATTTTTCAGCATCATTTTTAATGTTCACATGTTTATAACTCTCTTATTTCTCAAGTGAAACATGAAATCTTGAGCCAAATCTCCTAATTTCTTAGCTTAAAAACTGAGGAAACTTTACTAAATCAAAATCAACCAATTGAAGCTGTTACATTCACTACTTTTATTAAATAACAATAAATGGAAGTATTTTTTAAATCTACACCTAATGTTATAAATTTTATTACTTAAATAATTCATTAATATGTAATAATTTATTTTTTAAAAGGGAATGCATAACACAAAGCATGTGTTGCAAAACAAAAGTATAGGACTTGATTATAAGATTAAGCTAGAATTCAAAGTGTTACTGACAAAATTTAAATCTGGCACAGGTGCTGTATAATACATGATTCTAAATTCTGAATTTTTTTGGTGATGAAGAAATGTTGCCAAGATGATGTATCATGATATGCACAATGACGTAAATGCTAGAGTTACCAAAATAAAATTTTCTGCATAATTCTTGTAGGTCTCCACATGTATGACATAATAACAATGAGGTTGCCAGATACATAAGAAAATCAGCCAAAAGATCACCAATATCAGAATTTGGCATCATGGATTATTTGGCACCTGTGCCTTATTCTTATTGAAAGAAAAAAATAAAACACATAATTGCTTGTTGTCTTACCTAACTTTTTCTTAGCTTTTTCAGAGCATACTTTTTTATGAAGAGGTTCTTTAATAGTTTTGCTCGTACCTTCAACAAGATCAAACATATCTCCAACAGATATTTTACCTGTGAGTAAATTAAAGAATTATAGTTAAATAATTTCATTTTAATAAATTGAAAAAAAATTTTTTTTGAAAGCTAAAATGAGACAGTTAAAAGATGCATACATTTTTAGAAGTTCTAGTTAAGTATATATGAATAACAGAAAATTGTAAAATTACATAACAAAGAAAAATAAAATTTAAATATTCCAAAAAATTAAGCATTTATAAAGTCTAATATTCAGAAAAATGCAAAAATGAGCATGAATTTCAATACAAAAAATACAGTAATTATTTTATTTCATTCACAAGAATTTATGCTGATTTTAATAAAAGAAAGAAATATTTATCACAGGATTTCAAAATTATTTTTAAAAAAATTCAGTTGGTTTTGATAACAATTCATTATACTAATATTTTAAATGCTTATTCAAGAATTAACCAGAATTATATATATATATATATATATATATATATATATATATATATATATATATATAAATATGAAAAATTAATTTTAATAATTTTTTCCAAAGTATACATCAAACAAATTTCACACAGAAACAGCAATACTTTTAAAGTGAATTTGTATTCATATGAAGTTTATTCTGAAAGTTTTTGAATCTGTAAAAGGGGATGTTCTCTTTGCATAAAAGAGCATACTAAATTTCAACAAAATATATTTTAGATATTTTTATTTTTCCAAATATTTATTTCAGTCAAAAATCCATGTCAAAAATCATTCACTAAAAAAAAAAAAAAAAATCAAATAATTAAATTACAACATTTAAAGATAATCTAAAAATTTTATAGCTTCAGTCTAATTTTAAAAAATATTTAATTTAATAAATAAAAATAGAAAATTTTAAAGCATGAGAAATTTTAATATAGATAAGAACTACAACGTTTGAATTTAACAAAACATAGCACAACTAAAAAATTAGTCCATAGCTTCTGATTGCTAGCTAACAATGAGCAGTTATGAATAGAAAAATGGTAACTGTGGCAACTGCAGATATAAAAATATGATTTAGCCAAATTATTAATTTTGTATAAATATTGGTTAATATTTATACTAAATTATAGAATATTTCATGATTAAAAGATATCTCTAATGTAAATGATATGACAAAAAACTAAATGAAAAAAATTAATAAAAGTGTATTAATGAAAATTTAAATATTATGAAATTCAAAGTATTTTAGCATTTTGCAAATATAAACAATGCATGAAAAATTCAACTGAAATAGATATAGGAATCAATTGTGATAATTCAATTTATATAGGCAGTATTCGAATAACTGTGGCAAATTAAATAGAAAGTGTTATTTTAAATTTTTTACTATGGCAAAAATTCACATTTCTTTTTTAAAAATATTTATGTGTTTATTTTTTCAACTGATGAGAATAAATCACATTAATCTTTGAAAAATTTTAAGAATTTTCAAAATCCAAAAATATAAATATATATTTTAAAAATTAAATACATAGAGTAGAGTTAGAATGAATTACAAGTGTGATCATCTAATTCAGGGAGAAAATATCAATTTATTAAATTTACAAGTTTGTCATGTTGAGATAATGGATGGAAATAAGAATCTAAAAAGAATTATAATTTGATTGCCTTTGACCTGAGGAATTCTAAAAAGAGATGATTAGATGATACATTCAAGAATCTAACTACAATGAGAATAATAATAATAACTAGAAACCTAAGACTAGGAACAGAAATGTTTGAAATAACAAAGAAGTTTTGTAAGTGGGTCAAAGTGAAGTACCTTGAAAGAAAAATAAACATGAAAATATTGAAAGAAATAAATGTAAGAGAAATATTCTAAAAGAGACTAAGGATCTTCATATTTGTATAAGAAATTTGAGCTGCTTAAGCAGATGTTTTTCATTTATTTAAATATCTAAATATGTGAACAAATATGCAAGTGAATACAAGGATTAAAATTAAAAATGCAAAATAAAATACACATTAGTATTTTAGCTTAACCTCTTAACCGTCTGGGGTTCAGTGAAGAAAGTGCTTCGTGGGGGTAACATAGTTTTGGCTTTCACTGCAATGCAAGTTTTTCCTCCTTTAGCACTTGTCAAGAACACAAAAGCCTCTTATTCTTGATGAGACATATTTCTGTTGTACCCTGGACTACCTCACAATAATCACATTCTAATGACTTACAGCGGGGAAGCCCATCAATCGCTGTCAGCTGTAGAAACCCACATGTGCTCGCAGTTTGCTTTGTGAATATACTGCTCGAAAATTTCTTTAACTCTTTATTATAATTTTTTATTACACTAAATACAAATTTTTATTTAATTATTTTGTAAATTATCAGGAAATTTAATTAATTTCCAAGCAGTTTTTGTATTAAAAAAATTTTAAACAATTAAAATTATATAAGATAGTCATCACAATTAATATAGTATTATAATTTTTTATAAATATTATGTATGTATGTATATATATATTTTATAGTATATAGTAAGTTACTGACAACAGATAAAATTTTGAAGAAAATTTTGGAAGCAAATTTTTCATATTAAATTTCTCATACCGAAATATTTCCGTTTCTAATTATGTAAAAAATATCACTCCATACAAGAACCCGTGTTGTTATTATATATCTTTTAGTATTTCTTAAAATGTTTTACCCAAGTACTAAAATTAATGCATCTCTCGTATGAATATTTGTTTTTCAAAAGGAGAAAAATTGCAAAAATATAAAAACAGGGACATCTTAACGCTATTGTTTACAATACTATTCTAATAATTGAATATTTAATATAGAACTTGTAGATATCACATTTTTTCACACATCCAAATTAGCCCTACATTAAATATTTTTTGCCTTAACAGAATTATAACTGCTTTGACATGTAAATCATAAACTATAAAGTTAGAGAAAGATTTTTTTAAAAGTATTTTAGTAAAATAATGATTTAACTTCATTCTTCTTTTGATGGTTATAAACAAAAATATTTAGCTAAATTTGATTCGATTAATCCAATATTTTGAAATAATTTTGATTAAAAAAGTAAATATTCACAAAATTAATTTTTGTAAATACAAAATTCACAAACCAGAAATGAATACTTTGTCTAATTCGAAACAATTAATTTTACATAAAGTTTAACCTGTTAAAAATACACATATCATAATTCATTAATTTATCACAAAAAAAAAAAAAAAAATATTATGTCAGAACCATCTTATTGAAGGTTAAATTATATACATTTAATATTAGAATTAATTCATTGAACTTTGATTTCGAAAACACATACTAAAGGAATAAAAAAGCCATAACATAGTGCTTACTTGAAATATTCTGTATCAAGAAGGTGAAAGTATACTATTTAGTGCAAAGCTGTTAGATATTGAAGTATATGAGATAAAAGCTTAATACTTAAAATCTAAACACTAAATTAGTAAATTATTAACTAATGTTTCTTTTCCATGATAAAGGAAATTTCATTTTTTCAGGAATTTGTAGGTAATTTTAATGATTTTAAATTATACTTACAAAATATTAGTTTAAAATACCCTTAATTTTACAAAAAAATATTGAAATAATTTGAAACCTCACAATAAAGACATTAAATAATTTAATATGATTTCTGCTGTTTTCCTTATACAAAAAAAATGCTTGTGATTACTAAATTCAAACACTTTTTAAATATTTAAATTTGATCATTAGAGAGAGAGAGAAAGAGTTTATGGTGAAATTATATTATGCCTCTGAAACGGATATGCATTTCTTAAACAAACATTAAAGGCAATATTTCTTGTAATTTTCCCAAAATAAGCATTTCTTGATGTATTTTAATATTATTTGCCAGTAATTGAGCCAGCAAAATGGAAATTGAGTAAGTTTTAATGAAAATTAAAATTTTCTTGCTAAAAATAATATCTTTCTGGTAAAGTTATAGACCTTAATTGTAACAAAATAATATAATTTTTTGTGGAATAAAGAATAACATAAATCCCATTCTAAAACAGTTATGTATGAGAATTTATTCCTTCATATTTTGAAATTACCTTGATCTTGGTATTTTAGCCAATGCTTGAAATATGTGTTCTGTAAATTTGAGTAGTATGAACATAACAATAATATGAAAAATTTCAAAACATATTTAGTCAAATTCTCGAGTAAACAGAAAATTAATGCACATGTAGTTAATTTTAAATTATTTACAAGTAGGATGAAGATCGCAGAATGATTGATTGGTGTTTCTGATTATATCAATTTGACATCAGGATTGACAAATACCTAACTAACTGAACTGGGGAATTTTTTCAAATTCCGTCGGAAACCAATAAATGTAAATTTAAATCAAATGAAGAACTGGTGTAGTGGATGCACATTTCCAATAGAATTATCTTGGAAACATCTGTTATACGATGTACTCCAGGTGAGCATGTCAATAGATCGCCTTCAGCTGGCCAGAGCAAATTATTGAAATGCTATATTGTCACTTTCCTATTCTTGTTTATATATATATATATATATATATATATATATATATATATATATAGTTTATATATATATATATATATATATATAAACATATATATGAGTGCTTTTTCACTCTCAGAAGTTATTCTAAGTAGCTAATTGTATATGTGAAAATATTATTGGTTTACGAACATTATGTCTGATTCAAGCAGTGAAAAAGAATTTTATTTTTATTATGACGGTAACTCTTCGAACGCAGACTGTGAATTCGATGATCTTTCTGGGGCTCGCAATTGGTTCCCAGTCGACAATTAAGCAGTTTCGATTTTTTGACACTCTTATAAATTATAAAAACATTTAAAATGAGATAATAAGTAGTGTTATTCACTTTATAAGCTAAAATTAGGTTTATTGTGAAATTAAATAATATCTGAAAGATTAAAAAGATAAATTATTCACAGAAAAAAATATATATAATCTAAATTTAATAAAATGTAACTCTAAAATGTGAAAGAACTTTTTATAGTTGATTTTATTAAAATTAGATTATATATTTTGTACAAAAAATCGATGCAGAATTGCATAAAATACTAAATTTATTCAAAAGTTAAAAAAAATTAGCATCTAATTTATTACTTATTTTATCCCTTCTAATTTTAAACAAAATTTTTAGCATTTTGAAACTTCATATTTTTGAATAAATTAAGTAAAAAATTTCTGATACTTTTACCTTGTCGCCAAGTCATATATATATTATACAAAGAAAAAACTAAAAAACATTAATAATTTAAAAACTTGATAAAGAAAGTGAAAATTAGTATTATATACACTGCTTGTAAATTTCAATTGTTAAATAAACTATAATAACTAAAACTAAATGCAAATAAATATAGAAAAGTAAAACATAAATATCTGTTCCTTACTTGAAATACTTTAGATTTTCGCTCGCGTAAGTTAAATCAACCGTAACCATTCAATAAATAAGTTCCTCAGATATGATTTCACAGTAATCCGTCATATCTGGGGGTTGAATTTGAAACACTGCAGTGAAGCCAGTTGCTCCTGCCAAGGGGATCAGGATAGCCGTTTAAGGGGTTAAATATCAATTCAAAAATTTAATAATAGAAATAAAATAACTACAAAGGAAAAATAAGTACTAATACAATCAATTAATAAGGATGGTTCAGATGTAAGGCATTTTTTCAATCCATTCTTATATTTTACAGTGTATTTTTATTTGTGCCTTGCTACATGTATGAAGATATAACAACTTTTATTTTATACCTTGTATGTATTTGTCTGCAGCATCACATCCCCAAGTTATATTATCACCAGTATCTTCATCAGATTCTTCACCCAAATTATCATCATCTTGCTCAATTATTTCTACATTCTGTGTCAAAAGAAATTTCATTATAGTTGATTACATACAAGCTGAAATAATATTTTAGAAACACAAATAGAAATGAAAAAAATTCCAGCAAATAGATTTGGAAAAATATTTTATGATAAATGTATGTAAAAATTAACTAACTGAAATTATCCTCATTCCTTATTCATTTTTACAATCTATTTAAATTTTCTGACATAAATTATTTATTTTTAATCTGTAATTAAAATATAACAACTTTGACTGTTTACAGAAAATAATATATGATTATTTAATTTTATTCACAAGAATTACATAAAAGGATAATTCTATAAAGTATATATAGAAGTTAACATTTACTAAATTACATCGTTACATAGAAATCAAGTAGTATCAAGCTGAATTGGCAATTAAATAACTACTGCTCCGGTCTTCATTTACATAGTTTGCCAATCACATTTGTATCTCAAATGTAGACATTTTAGATAAAGAATCCAATTTAAACAATAGAACAAGATGTAATTAGACATGAATAATAAAGGAAAGGGGGGAGGGAGAGAAAAGTTGTCACTTTGGTAAGAAAACTTTTATAGTTAGCAATTCCAAATTCAATTGAAACATTGGTATTTTATTAACAACACTTATTTCTTAAACTAAATTTAAGATTATTATTTTTATAACAATAACAAATTTAGACAGAATTCTATTTGTGATTTAGATTTCTCACTAGCAGATTAGTGTGGAAAAAAATGGATATATTTCTTAATATAATAAACTCTAATTGGGTCATACATTAATTGCAATTCCATAATTTCTATAGTAAGAAGTTGAATACACAATTTTAAAAACCTATTTATTTTATGCACTGTAAGACTAAAAGTTTAAATTTTCAGTAAATGTAATTTGAAGTTCCTGGTCTTAGGTTTCCAGTTTTTATTTTACTATTCTTATGGTAGTTAGATTCTCGAATGTATCATCTAATCATCTCTTTTTAGAATTACTCAGTTTTAAAGCCACCCAAATTGTAATTCTTTTTAAATTCTTATTTCCATCCATTATCTCAACATAAATTTAATAAATTGATATTTTCTCGCTTAATTAGATTATCACACTTGTAATTCATTCTAACTCTACTCTGTGTATTTAACTTTTAAAATATATATTTATATTTTTGGATTTTGAAAATTTTTAAAACTTTTCTAAGATTAACGTGATCTATTCTCATCAGTTGAAAAAAATAAAGGTAAACACATAAACATTTTTAAAAAAGAAATATGAGTTTTTGCCAAAGTAAAAAATTTAAAATAACACTTTCTATTTAATTTTCCCCAGTTATCTGAATACTTCCTATATAAATTGATTTATTACAATTGATTCCTATGTATATTTCAGTTGAATTTTTCATGCATTGTTTATATTTGCAAAATAGTAAAATACTTTAAATTTCATAATATTTAAATTTTCATTATTGCTAATGGATGTAATTTGAAACTAAATTTTCAGTAAAAGTAATTTGAAAAAATTAGACATATTTAAAATCTATTTTGATTTGAAAATCCAATTATTAATTTTAAGTATTTAAGCATTTGTGTGTTGTAAGAAGTATGGAAAATGAAAATTAAAATTTTCAGCTCTTTTTTAATTTGAGGTTTAACAAAACTAACTCTAAAGAAAAGCAATGGGTATAAGTTCAGTATCCCCATATATGATTTCTCGCCAAATATGGCACCCTTTGTTTACATCGTAGTGTTGCCAAATTCTGTTTTAGTTACTATTCTTTTTTTTGTCACTATTCGTTTTTCTCATGTTTTATATAAATTTTACAGCTATTTAAATTTTACTTCGACTTTCATTATTCTAGAACATTCTTTGTTCCACGTTTCTATTGGAATTGGAAGCCATTTGTCTTTTGTTTGCTATTGGTGCAAATAGGGTATTTTCCCACAGTTGTGCTTCATTGTCGCCAGCGTCCAATCATTGTGAATTTTTCTTTTTTACAATTTTGTTTACGTTTTTTCTTTTTATTTAGTTTATTTATTATATATATTTATTATTTTCTTATTAATTTAATTTATTATTATCTAACACATTTTTGTTAATTTATTGTTATATTTCCATAATGTCTCATGCTCATAGTGTTGTTGAGAAACTTCAACAGATTATTTTAGCTAAAATTAAAGAAAGCAATGATGGGTATTTTAATTTTTCAAGCTCTAGGCCAACAGTTGGAAAACCCGGAATTGCTAATAGAATTTTTTACTATCTTTTGCATGCTTTTTTTAAATTTTGTAAAGTGTATATGGTGCTACTTTGATATACCCCCCAAAAATTACGCGCCAAATCTGGCACTCCCTACGCACTCTTGTTTAGCGGCTGAAGTTGATTGTTTTAATAAATTTATGGAAATTGTTGCTGGGGTAAATTGGGAGGATTTCAAGATTTGTCTATAAATAATCCTTTCTATTAGATCGGCGGCTTCTTTTTCTTAGATTTGTTACTCAGCTTCATTCCTTCATTTGTATTTTTTATGTATTCATTGTATTTTTTAGGTATTCATTTCTTTTATTTAACGATTAAGTAATTTTTGTTTATTAATTATTTGCATTCAGCAAGAATTCATCTTGGTGAGAAAAAGCGTTAGAAACTGGTATTTTGCTTGGCGAGAAAAAAAAGTCACCAAATTTACGATTTGGGGGGATATATCAAAGTAGTTCCATGTATATATTTAGAAAAATATTTATTGCATGCTTTTTTTAAATTTTATAAAGTGTAAATATTTAAAAAAATATTTTTGGCATGCCTTTTTTTTTTTTTTAACTGAAATGTGACATTGGTGACAACGAACAAACTGTCGAAATAAACATACCAATCGGCATATCAGCTAAACTTCATATCAAGTAAATCCATCATTTACACTTATTTCCCTTTTAAATTTTCTAAAATGCTTATTTTTCGACCGAACTAAGGGAAATTTCCCATGTTAGTTTGGCAACGAAAAAAATCGCCGCGTTCGCCAATATATGGAGATACTGAACTAGTTCCAAGCAATGGAACATATTTATTAGGCCAGCGATTTTGCTTGTTATGAGTTGGTTTAAATATAACATACATTTTATGTACAAAATATTCTACTAAATAAATTATATATTTTAAAATGATAAATGTTTTACATTGATTAATTACAAATTAATAATAATAAATATTAATTATCTTGCACTTAAGTGATTTAAAGTTATTGAATGATGATTGAATTTTACCCAGTAGCATTACATAGAATATATTTTTTATTGAAATATGCCATTGATAAATTGATCAAAACCTGATTATTTAAAAACGTTACTTACATTATTGATTTCGCTTTATTGCAAAACAGTTCACTTTGACCCATTAGTACTAAATGAATGTTTTTTAAGGCAAATGCCAGTTTTCACTTAATTAAAACCAAATATTATTCAGAATGATAATATTTATGCTTTTAATTAAACACGAGTAAGATTATTATTTTTACATTGTATTATATTTTCTAATATTTTGTATTATATTTCTCTTATGAATTAAATCATAATTTTAAAGCATATTGACCATCATGATTGGTGTGAGATTAAGTTGTGCAACTCTATCAAAATGTCATAAAATTATATAATTTTGGCTGGCAAAGAAGTTGTAAATAATATCAAACTCACACTAAATGGTTAGAATTTACTGTTAGTTTAATAACTATTAAATAAAAACTATTCTTTAATTATTTTTATATTCAACTCTTCTATTGATATATTACAATATACTTACTGTTACCATCTCCACATCATCACAAATGGACATAGAATCATCACTCTCACTGCCTAACTCTTCAAGCCTTGCATACTAAAACAGATTTATAAACAGTATTAATATTTCTAAAAATTAAATCAATCATATTTTTTCCCCAAAAATTGTAGTTACCATATTTTGCTCCTTAAACTGTTCCCATTGCTCCAGTGACACTTCACCACCAATAATGGATTCGAATAATTGTGTAGATGTTCCTTCCCTTGGATCAATATTCATTTTGTAAGCAAGCGAGAACTTAATTTCATAAAATAATTTCTTTTAAAAATCTTAAGTAGTAGGATAATTAAAATTTTGACACTTTTAGGAAATTCGAAACGGGAAATTTCTTATTTCAGAATTGATTACTTGTAAGGAAACTCTTCATAACACATAAACTTAACTCAAAAATAATTTAATAACTCACAGGTTAGGTTAGGTTAGGTTACGACAAAAACTGTTTTGGAGCTTTATGCTCGTAGGCTTATAGCTCGCATTGAGTAAGATTGAGTTTTTATTTGAAACCTAAACAAAAATTGATGGATTGATGATTTTTTAAAAAAAAAAAAAAAAAAAAAAAAAAAAAAGACAATCAAAACGAAAAGTTAAGCACGGCGTTTGTTTGACGAATGAAGGGGAAAATAGGCCGCTTGGAAAATAAAAAGACGAGAAAAAAATTAAAATCTATTAATTTGTTTCAAAAAAGAAATAGTTGCGTCAATTTTTCTTTGGATTCGTTGACAAATCTAAGATCCAAGAGAAAGAAAGAGCCTGATTCCAAGTTTTTCTCTTAAAGAATTTCTTGCTTGATCATAACGAGGACACGATAGCATTATGTGATCCATGGTTTCTCTTTCTCCACAAGAACACTTATCCGTTGAAGAAAGTCTGAATTTATGTAATTTAGCATTTGTCGGAAAAGATCTAGTTCTAACTCTAGCTAGCCACACTTCTTCAAGGCGAGAATTGGTATAATTGCGGTGAACTTTCGTGATAGAAGACATATGCGAAAAGTTAGACGCGTATTTACTATTATTCCATTCGTTGTTATTATGACTGGTAAAAATGTTTCTTATATTATGGATAAGGTCTTCAGGTGAAATCGAGTGCAGAATATAACTTTTATTAATGGCCGATTTTGCAAGAGCATCTACTTTTTCGTTCCCAGCAATTCCAGAATGACCTGAATCCAAACTAATTGAATAGATCTGCAAATCTCAGTTGCATTTCCTAAAGCTGATCCGATGTGTTGAATGATGGTTGGGGAAGAGGTTGAGAGAGTATTCAAACTACTTAGACAGGATAAAGAGTCTGATAATATGACATAGTTAGAGGGAGAAATACAGAATTTAGTCACCGCCAGATATAAAGCCAAAGCCTCTGCTGTAAAATGGAATTAGAGTTATTGATTTGCCCGGAAACAAAGGAGTTATTTCTGCTGTTATAAACAGCGATTCCAAGTTTATTTTCTATTTTAGATGCATCAGTAAATAATAATATGTGATTAGACCATTCAGAAGTACTATGCAGTTCAAAGAGGTCATTGATAGTATTTGTAGGAAGATTTTTAGACTGAAAAGTATATTTTCTAAGAACTATTTTTAAATTAATATTAACAGATGTCGATTTTGCAGGAACTCTTAAAATATGTGATTCTTGAATTCCATTTTCTTCAAGCCATTTTTTTATTCGCAAAGATAGAGGAAGAGCGCCAGAGATATGGCTGTAACGCATTGATTCCCATAATTTACCACATGGAGATCTAGTAGAAAGTGCAAGGTTTCTAATGTACATCCTTGTAGAGAGAAAGTTTTGTCTTACAAAAAGGGGTACGATCCCTGCTTCTTTCAGAAGAAGTGGAATAGGTGTCCAGCGAGGAAGACCTGTAGCAATTCTAAGAGCTGAGTGATATATCGGATCCAAGATTTTTGGTCTGATAAGCTCGCTGATGTAAATACATGACATCCATAATCGAGGCTACTTGTAATGAAGGATTGAACAATTTGAAGTAATGATTAGTTTTTGCTCCCATTTATTTCCTGAAATAGCTTTTAAAACATTAATTTTCTTCTGGATGGATTTTTTTTTCATTTGAAAGTTATATTTGAAAGTTAAATTATTAGTAAAATAGAGGCCCAGAATTTTTATGTGCTTAGACCAAGAGATAGGTAATTGGTTTATTGTTAGTACAAAATTTACAGGAGATTTTTTGGAAGAGAAATCAATGACTGAACATTTTGAGGAATCAATTTTTAGTTTCCAATCTTCACACCATTGTTCAAGTTTTATGATTGCAGTCTGCATTTTTTGCTGTAGTAATTCTTGTGATGAATGAGCAGCCAAAAGGATTATGTCATCAGCATAAATAAAACACTTAATGTCGGGAGAGAGAACTGTAAATATCTGACATATAAATCATGAAAAGAAAGGGAGAAAGAACACTGCCTTGAGGGACACCTCTATTAGAGAAAGTGGGTTGAGAAAAGTTCCACGCCATTTCACTTTATAACTTCTATCCGATAAAGAATCCAATATCCAATGAGCAGCATTTCTCTGATATCAAATTGAGGAGCTTATAAATAAGGCCGTCTGGCCACACTGAATCGTAAGCTTGAGATATGTCTACAGTTGCGCATATGACATATTTTCTCTGTGAACGTAAAGCACATAATATGATGATGAAGCATAGAAAGAACACTGTCGCAACCTCTATAAGGCATAAATCCATGATGATTTGATGAAAATATTTGGAAATGAAGATATGATTTATATTAGACGATTTAAAATCATGCGTTCCATGACCTTACATAGAACACTTGTAAGAGAAATTGGGCGATAAGAATTTACTGAAGTAGTATCTTTTCCAGGTTTTATTATAGGAATTATGATGAATTTTTTCCAAGACGGGGGAACAATACCGCTTAACCAAGAGGTATTTATAAGTGACAAAAGGGATCGTAAAGCTATGTTTGATAGACCCTTCAAAATTTTAGCTGATATTAAATCAGGACCAGCTGAAGTATTTTTGCATTTAGAAATCGCCATTTGAGCTCAGAAAGGAGAATGCAGAGTTATATTCTAAATCAAAATTTGAACTTAAATCGAGAGGTAGTACTTCAGTTTCAGTTTGACGAGAATAAAATTTGGCAAATAAGTTAGCCTGAACAACAGGATCCGAAATAATTGAAGTTTCGCTAGAAATTAATAGATGATGAGTTGGTGAGTCAGTAGATCTATTTTTAAGTCTTTTGAGAATAGAATAAATGTCTTTAGATATACCAGCGTTTGTTATAGTTTTATCCCAGAAATTTCTGGAAAGGGTTAGAAGAAGCTGATGAAGTTTTGCAGAAATTCGTTTGTACTGTATCCACAGAGTCTGATTAAGAGAACTTTTTCGCTTTCCTCCAAAGTTTTCTTTTTGACCCAAAAGATAACAACATTCCGATGTCCACCACGGAGGATATGATTTTGACGGAAAGATTTGCTTTTTCCTAAATTTATCAAGATAGTCTTTGCATAAAATTTGAAAATGATCTACAGAAACAAGTCCGTTATTAGCAATTTGGGTGTTCATTGAATTGAAGAAGCCAGTCCACAAAATTCTGTTGCGGGAAATACCTTTGAATAATCGTTGTTGTAGATTTGGACACTTGTTTGAACAGGGACATGATCACTACCATAACTATCTGAACAGACTGAGAAAGTACAAAAGGAAAAAATATCAGGAGATACAAAGTTATAATCGATAAGGGATGGTCTATGGTGGAGTCCGAAATGAGTAGGCTGAGAGGTATTTAAAAGACAAATGTTGCTATCCAGTATCCAATCGAGGAATTTGAAGATTCGGGAGAGTTTGAATAACTGCCAAGCGCCGAACTTCGTATATTAAAGTCTCCAATTATTATGAAAGGAGGAGGAATATTTGATAAGATGCTATGGAACAAAGAACTTGAAAATTTACCGTGTGGGACATACACATTTATTAAAGTAAGAGATGATTTGGATATAGTAATTTTTATAGCTAATATTTCTGTATCGTTATCTTCTGAGCGGGATATATTTAAAACTTGCACTGGTAGAGATTTATCAACAGCAAACAGAAGTCCTCCACCACGGCCATCTTGCCTATCTAATCTAATTATTGTTTTATTATAAATTTGAAATAAGTCGGAATTTTAAGAAACGTTTCTTGAATTGCTAGGACATCGGAAGATTGAAAGTATGGAAGTTTTATATACGGACGCTTAGATAGAACACTTCTTGCATTCCAAGAAATTAAATTGAACATAAAATAAAACGAAAAACCTGAACAGTCACTAAAAATCAAACAAAAAGGTGCGCTCGTAGTAAAAGAATATTATTAAAAAAATTATGAATGTTTTTTACGCCTTTTTCCTGGCTCCAATTCTTTCTTCAATGTTAGGTTCTGCGTATGTAATATTTGGTTGATTAGACTTCATAATAGGTTGCTCGGGAGATATTATTTGCTGATTCACTGAATTTTGGACTTATCTTTCTAGACTGGATAGATCTTGCACGACTCTTTCTTGGAGGAGATCTAGAAACTGATCTAGTTGGATTCGAACATGTTCGCATACATTCTTTCATGAATGAGAACATTTGTTGACCATTTGATCTTGTCTAGCCTGTATCGCAAGTAATTTTGTTTCAAAATAGAAGCCATCTCTGTCACTGCTTTTTTAACAATATCAGTTATTTCATATTGGTTTGGCACGAAAGGAAGATGACTTTTGGTTACACTGGAGTAACTGGTTTTTAAAGATTTATTATAACGTCTTCTCGCCTCAATAAATGGAAGGTGGTTCATGCTTTTAAAATGTAAGAATTTTTTTTCTTCAAGCCTCGTAGGGCAGGAAATGTCATTAGCTGCATGATTTCCCTGACAGTTTATACATTTAGGTGTTTCATTGCCACAGGAGAGTCTTTATGGAATGTTCCACAGTTTTTACATAGGAAGACTTCTTGTTTACATTTTTCGTAGGGTGAGTGTATTTATAGCATTTTCCGCATTGGCGAACGTTATCAATAAAAGGAGAAATTGGGATGATGGAATAGAATAAGTTAATAGTATGAGGTAGATGATGACCAATGAATCTCACTAAAATATTTTCACTCAGTTCTTCTGAATTCTTTTGTAAATCTTTGTGTTTAATATCGTTAAGCCATTTTGCGCAATTTCTTCAGCAACAAGGTATAAAGGTAAATCTACATTTATTTCTTTTATAAGAAATCTTGAAGAAATGTATTCAGGTTGAAAACTGGAGTTAACAGGGTACACCAAGAATAATGTTTATCTTGCTTATTTCTACAGCAGTATCTGGGCAATTAGTTTCGAATAGAAGCTACCTTGACGGGTGTGCTGAGTTTGTATTATTTTCTTGTGATTCTTTACATGTTGAATTATTTCTTGCTTTAAATTGTAAGGTTTCTTTGGAATAGATGCAGTACCACTCAGTGGGAGACAGGAAAATGAAGAACTTAGTAATACCTTTTTCCGCAGCTAACTGGATTAGTTGTGGAATAGAATCTTCGAAAGTCAATAATCTTGACGTGTTTATTTTTGGAATGCGCAAATCGCAATCCGTGTAAATCATTTCAGTCTCTCCTTCAGTCATTTTAAATCCATAATAATGAGAAAGAAAAAAAAAAAAAAAAAAAAATTATTAATAAAATTTAAATAGTAAAAATTAAAGAACAAAAATACTCAATCTTAGTCAATCAAACACTAAGCCAGAGTCAGACGATAATTTCAACACGAAAAAGGAGAAAAAGTGTCAAAGAAAAACATTAAATAATGAATAAATAATCAGAGTTCAAAATTTACGTATTTCGCAATTTAGAACAATCCGCCATTTTCATAACTCACAGTAATTTGTTATGTTTTTCATAACAAATGACACCAAAATATTGTTTGATATTTCGATACCTTTCCGGCCACAAATTACTGTTATATGGATTGAATAATATGGATTGATAATAATATGGATTGAAGCAGATAACGAGCCAACATCAGATAATTTTGAAATGGAGTGAGTGACGGACGGGACATGTGAGCTGGTACCTTACTTTTTCACACTGATGAATCACAAAAGAAATAAATACACTACTGGCCATTAAAATTGCTACACAAGGAAGAAATGCAGATAACAAAATGATATTTATTGGACAAATATATTAAACTAGAAATAACAAGTGATTAAATTTTCCAAAAATTTGGCTGGATAGATCCTGAGAAATCAGTACCCAGAACAACCACCTGTGGCAGTAATAACAGCAGTTATATGCCTGGGCATTGAATCAAACAGAGATTGGATTGCATGTACAGGTATAGATGCCCATGCAGCTTCAACACGATGCCACAGTTCATCAACCGTAGTGACTGGCGTTTGGTGACGAGCCAGTCACTCGGCAACCATTGACCAGGCGTTTTCTATTGGTGAAAGATCTAGAGAACGTGCAGCCGAACATGTTCCGTATCAAGGAAGGTCCGTACAATACCGGAAACATGCGGTTGGGCATTATCTTGCTGAAACGTAGGGTTTCGCAGGGCTCGAATAAACGGTAGAGCCACGGGTCGTAACACACCAGAAATGTAACGTGCACTGTTCAAAACACCGTCAATGTGAACAAGAGGTGACCGAGACGTGTATCCAATGGCATCCCATACCATCACGCCAATTGATGGGCCAGTATGACGATGACGAATGCACGCTAGCAGTGTGCGTTCATCACGATGCCGCCAAACCCGGATACGACCATCATGATGCTGTGCACAGAACCTAGATGACGAAAAGCACAGAACCTAGATGATGAAAAGATGACGTCTCGCCATTCGTGTGCCCAGGTTCGTCATTGATCACACCATTGAAGGCGCTCTTGTCTATGACGCAGCGTCAAGGGAAGCCTCAGCCATGGTCTCCGAGCTGAGAGTCCATGCTGCTGCAAACGTCGTCGAACTGTTCGTGCAGACACTTGTTGTCTTCCAAACGACCCCGTTTCTTGACTCGTGACGTGGTTGCACGATCCATTACGGTCATGTGGATAATATGCCTGCCTTCTCAGCTGCTAGTGATAGGTGGCCGTTGAGATCCCGCATGGCGTTCCGTATTACCGTCCTGAACCCATCGATTCCATATTCTGTTAACAGTCATTGGATCTCGATCGACGCGAGCAGCAATACTGCGATAAGATAAACCGCAATCCCGGTACGCTACAATTCAACCTTTATCAAAGTCAGAAACGTGCTTATACGCATTTCTCCTTCTTACACGAGGCATCACAACAACTTTTCACCAGGCAACAACGTTCAAATGCAATTTGTGTATGAGGAACTCGCTGAACAATTTCCTCTGAAAGAATTGACTCTTTTCTGCTAAGAACTAAAAATCGAAACTAAGCATTGAGAACAACTTCAATAACTAAAGGTGCAAAAGCTCGAATAATTTTCTATATATTTTAATAAATGTTTATACAATATTTACATGAAAGGAATAGGCTGAAAGCCTCTATAAATCTAAATTGAATGGAATAAAACATCATAGGATATTAATCCCTTCAAACAAAACTATACGCACGTATTACAATCGAACAAATTCTAAGAACGAAAACATTCTTTTTTGAACAATCACAAAATAAACATAAAATCTAACATGTGCTTATAGCGCCATCTGTTGACAACAAAAGTTAACTAATATTCTGTTACACCTCATTTAAACACAATGTAGGTGTCGCTACTGGCGTCTGCTTTGTCTGAATGCGCTGAAAATCTAATCATTTGCATATCACAGCACCTTCTTCCTTTCGTATAAATTTTACGTCTGTAGCATGTCGCCTTCTTGGTGTAGTAATTTTAATGGCCAGTAATGTACATTTTATAAAGATTTTATCATGCTTCACATATAGCACAACTAGTCTAGTCTACTACTTCACACACACACTACAATACAGTAAGAATAATATTTTATAAAGATTTATTTGCTTACTGTATTACTAACTCTACCATCAGAATGAAGAACTTAATATCAAATAACCTAAAATATAGATAGTCGTAAGACTCATGTTATGCTTTTATGTGTGATACAAGAAAAATATAGTTAAAAAAAATCAAAACTATATTTAGATTTGAAAATGATATAGTTGAATAATCGGACAAATGGTAATTTAGGACCCACTAAAAAGATTATTTATTTAAAACAATCAATTATTTCATTAGTGTCGGTCATTTTTTAATTATAGTTTATCATAGATATGTCAGAATTAATTTTAATTTACAAAACGAACGATCACATGTATCAAATGTTGTTCAAATAATAAAGATTTTTTGAAGAGAGGCTCTCATATTTGTAAAAACATATTCGCCATACGAAATTATGAAGGTAAAAAACTTAAATGCAATTTCATGCTAAATATCTTTGGAAAAAAGTTATCTCTATTTATATATACATTTAAATTAAAATTAAGAGATTTCTATGTCAAACAATGTTATTTTGTAGCATTTTTAGTTCCTCTAAAACTGATATATTGAACATTATTTTTTTATTCTATTATATAACGCTAATAATATTGTAGAACAATTTAATTCAATTGTTGCCAAGTTAACGGGTGGGAAGAGAGTCAACTATTGTCAAAAGAATTCCTGCCAAACAAGATGCTATGCTTCAGTTCTTTCCCACAAAACTAAAAATAATATGTTGAAATTCACAAAGCCCTTAACAAAAGTGGCCCAGGTAAATACTGCAAGCAGTTTCAAAATAAAAGAATAAATAAATTAAAAAAAAAAAAAAAAAAAAAAAAAATCAAAGCCTAGGAAATTAGAAAAGATTTTTTTAAACAAAAATTATGGCCCAGCTGCTGAAAAGCCAGTTTTATCATATAATGAATACGAAGAAAATGTCTAGCTCTAGTTGACTAGTCTTGCTCTTACTTTGATTGAAAGAGAAGATTTAGAAAGAGCTACTATACTTCAAATTGAGAGTGCTGTTTGGAGAAAGGAGAGAAGAATTCGATTGGCAGTGTTGAATTTTGGTGCTGTATGTCGGAAGTTACCCTGTACAGGATGCCAAAATTAGTAAAAACAATATTATACTCTAGCGTAAAAAATGAAGCAATTTTTTACTGGATTATTCATAAAAAAACTGCTATTCTCGAACTTGAAAAAAAAATAGGAATTAATTAAAACCATGAGGGATATTCATCGATGAAAACTTACCTTATTTAGCTGCCACTTCAGATGGAATAATTGGCAAAGAGGGTATTGTTGAAATCAAATGCCCATATACATGTCACAATATCCATACTAATGAATTTATAAAGAAATCTGCATTCAATTTCTGGCAAAAAAACAGAAAAGCAAAAGAAATTAAGGGTATAAATAAAAATCATAAATTTTATTATCAAGTCCAAGGACAATTACATATTAGTGGACGAAATTTTTGTTAATTCGCCATTTGATCCCCAAAAGCAATAAAAACTGAACAAATTTTTAGAGATGATATATTTTGGGAGATACAAATGAAACCTAAATTAAATGAATTTTATTTTGAGTGTCTTTTGCCAGAACTAATGGATCCACGTTATCCTAGATCAATGGACATATGAAATCCAAGTTACGTAACTAAGGAACAAAAAAAAAAAAAAAAACCTGAAAAATTAAAATTATTATATAAATAGTTACAGTTACAGTATTTTTATGAAAATTACGATTATATATATGTGTGTGTGTGTTAGTTTTAAAAAAACCTGAAAAAATTCAATATTTTTACATTGAATTAGTTTTGAAAATAATAGTTTTTAATTATTTGTTGCATTCAGATTCAAAAGTACCTTAAGCCAATGGACCAAGTCACATAAAATCAAATTGATCCAATGCACTTACAAATATATTTTTAATCATTCATTTATTTTAGGTTTGATTTGAATTCTGATAATTATTTTTGACCATTTAATTAGCAACTGTAAAATCACTCAACATTTGCAATTTGACTTCATATTTCTAAGTGCAAATAATAAAAATCGAACTCTAAAATATAAACAAAATAATCTTTATTTTAGAATCACTGGCAGCAAATTGTCCCTATAAGACAGCAACGGGTGATTCCGGTGTCAGTTTCGTTAAGCATCTGAACTTACTCGTTTTCCCTCACCCCTATTCTAAGAGCCCTGGGGGTAATTTGATGTACGCAGCTATTAATAGCAAATTTAAAACTCTCTTTTGGGCTGTTTTAATGGCGTTAGTATTTTAATTTTCGCGCCAAATCTGGCAGACTTGCTAATTTCGAAGGATTGGTTGACAAGCCATTTCAACCAATAATATTGTTTTGAATACTCCCCTACACAAGCTTTGAGAAACTAACACCAGATGGGGCGACAAGACAAAGGAAGTTCTCACCTCGGTCTAGAGGAGCATTAATTCAAATAATCACCAAGAATTATAAACTCTTGAAGCTCTTTTGATCACGACTTATTTTGACATCGTATGCAAAAAATGACTGTTGAACGACAAACATACCAAACCAGGAATTACAAGGTTTCAGATTATATAAATTATAATACTAATATTTTATGTGTGATTTTACTTTAAAAATTTTTCTTAGTCGTTATTTTCCCAATGAAAAATTTTATATTTTTAATATAATTAATAAAGCTATTTCTTAATTTGAAATATATTTATTAAAAAAAGAATAATAAAATAAAAACTTATTTTTATTCTGAATTATTTTTATAGTGTTTGAAGTAATAGTGTATTTTTCCTACTATATTTTATTTAATGTATATTGTTTAAGGTAATAATATACTCAAAGAATTAATAACATTCAAAATTATTTCCAACTTTTAATTTTTTACTATACACAAAAATAGTTATGCCTGATTTTCTAATGTTCTTCTAGAGCAATGGTCGGTAGTCCGTTGCTCTTTACACCTCGGCTACGGCTTTTCCACAAAGTGCTTAGTTTTGTACTGAAATTAAAGCATTTCTTCTTGGTAAGAATGTTCATCAAATAGAGCTAAGGAATGATCTGAGGACCCGGAAATTTTATTTTATGTGTGTTGGGTGTTACTTCTCATTTAAACTAGTTTAATCGTAAAGTTACAAATTAAAGGAAACGCAACTTTTTCGATATTAGAAGAAGTAATCTTATTTGAAAACAGATTGTCACTTTTTGCTGAAGATTTTGAAAGAGAAATTCCAATTCACTCTCCATGCCTATTAAAATATTGCCCAGAAAGTAAGTTTATTATATTGACATTTGCTATTTCAAAAACAACACTAATAAATAAATGACGAAACCTTTCTCAGCATATTTAAAGACTTCAGAAACAGCAAAATAACGCTAGCTTTTGTGATGAAAGCGCTGAGTGTCACGGTAACAAAATGTAATTTTTCACCTTTTAATATTGATATTGGCAGCTTTGAAAATCAGTTGCTTGATTTAAAAAGTAAAGAACTATGAAGCTGAAAACTCAAGAGTCTTTGTCCTGAATTAGAATTATTAGAGAGCAATAAATGTGAACTGAGTTTACGACACAAGTTATCTGCTTTACAATATCTGGAGAGGGAACATCTATCAATTTTTAACACTTGGGATAGTATTCTTATTCATATGATCAAATGGGGGGTGGAAACGAGTTTTGCTATTATGTTCTTACTTGGGTCTACATATTCAAGTGAAAATTAATTTTCAAGTATGAACAATATCATGAGTAAATTGAGAAATCGGCTCATCAATGAGAACTTGGACTCAATCCTCAAATTAAATAGTACATTACACAAACCTGACTTATCCTTAATTTCCAAGGAAATGCATGGCTACATATTAATGGAGTCTTTGTAGTTATTTTTAAGAATACCTTTTATATTATTCTACCAGTGATCTTTTTAAATAAATATTATTATCTTTATATAAGTTTGGTACCAAGTTTTGTTTAATTTACTGTCATTAAAACCAAGACTTATTTAGCAAAGGCAAGCTTGAGAATACTTTTAATCCTAATTCATTCCTTAATAATATCTCCTGCTAAAGCAAAGTTTATGTTAAAAAAATAGCTCTTTGAGAGAATTAAGTTTAGTTGTAAATTATTTAGATTTGGCTTTTTTGAATGGCAAGGTTGCTGACCACTGCTTTAGAGTGATTTCTGTCATATTAAAATATACTGTAAATATAATGTTGCAGAGAACAAATTTTTGCCATGGCATTAAAATAAATCAGCTCTTTATAAATTGAAACTCTATATAAATTGAAATAACCAATTGTTTCAGAAACTCTGTATAAACTTTATATAAACTGAAATAACTAGTTAAAAATAACTATTACGAAACTTTTTACGAGTACTCAAGCATAAAAAAAGTGAAAAAATAACATTTAATACATTTGATCTTGTAACGTTCGAAATAAGAATTTTTCAACGTAAAGTGCTAATATAAAGACAACAAAACTACAAGTTATGTAAAAATTATTTTCCAAAACGCTTAAAATTTAAATGATTTGATTTTAAATAAATAATGTTAAGTAGCAAGCAATTTGATTTTAAATTTCATAACTATACACCTGTGTTAATAAATATTTATATTGGCTGAAATCAATACTAAATAAGTAAATATAAAGACTACTTTGATAGACAGATAATAAAACTTGACGAGATTTTTTAGTCTCAACAGTCAAAGTTTTTAAAAATCAAATTTTTTCAACGAAGTCCATTTTCAACTAAACAACGTTGTTTCGTGATAAGAATTTGTGAGGGTTGATCTATCTATATTTAGGAAGCTTTGATATATTAACTATGAAATCGATAAGAAAGAAACTAAAAAAATTATGTTTTTTCTTAAAATTCGGTAATTATTTTTCGATTCCAGAAAGACAGTTATCTACCTTTCAAAGTTAAATAGTTTTTCGCATGATTTTTAAAATTTGAATTACATTTACTTTTCACAGTCGTCTTCTCCCTATTTCATTCATTAATTTATAATTAAAATATATTACCTTTAAACTGCTAGATCATTACCCTAGGAATCACTATTTTATTTTTAATGTATTTATTACTGATATACCACAAAGCCCAAGAGCCATGTTGTGCCTTTTTGCGGATGACACCCCATTCTTGCAAATAATATAAATCACGAAACCATCCATAATGACCTCTCAGAACACATTTCTGAAATGGGAAATTGGCTCCAGCAGTTTGGAAGATTAAAATTAATACCACTAAATCCGAAGCTGTTTTATTTACGAGAAGGTTTAAAATCTGTCCAAACTTTCAAATGGCTGGGATTAGTGCCCCCTGGAAAAAAGAGGTCATGTACCTGGGGGTCAAAATTGATAAAAGGCTAGCATGAAGACAACATGCAAATAACGTTAAAAACAAGTTTATTTATTGTATCCACTCTTAACCAGCAATTCTAAATTATCAATGGAGAACAAGCTTTTAATTTATAAATCCTATCTAAGACCAATTATAACATATGCAGCACCGATTTGGGATGGTGCATGCATATCAAACATTATCACCTTAGAAAATAGCAAAATAAAATTTTTCGATTAATTTCTAAAGCAGAACCTTACTTTAGGAATCATCTGATTAGGAAAAACTACGGACTTTACTTAACGGACAACATCAAACACCTGGTGATCTGATGTTACAACAAACTCTATAATTTAGAAAACTCGGAAATTCAAGACATAGAGAACTATAACCCATATGACATTATTAACTTTCAAAGACCTATGTCTGTTTAGAGAATGAATTCATACACCGAATCATAACATTGGCTATTAGCGTTTGCCTTTACTTCCTAATTAAAATTATTTTTTTTAATTATTTATTTTTGTAGAGTTGCTTGTATGTATTTGTAAA
This sequence comes from Latrodectus elegans, assembly GCA_030067965.1. NCBI lineage: Eukaryota > Metazoa > Arthropoda > Arachnida > Araneae > Theridiidae > Latrodectus > Latrodectus elegans. The sequence continues at coordinate 15,247,801 of CM057811.1, forward strand.
TTTTTCGTGTTTTCTCATTTAAATAACACTTCCCCATGTACTCTCCTTATTCCTAAAAATTACTATGGTTTCAGTACATTTACTAAAGGTATGCATACATGCAGAGCACATATCTGGGAATATTCAAATTTGCTATTACACAGATTTATTTAATTTAACTATCTCAATTATGAACTGTAAGCATAAGGTGCCAATAATTTTACATTCAAAAAGATTTAAACGACAATAAACTGGACACCTCATCTCTACAAACTGGACTTTTTTTTCAAGTTCTGGAATCCTGCAGTCTTTCTCATGTATTATTAAAGCTACATTCGATAAGAAAACTACCACCATTTGTAATGTATTTTTAAGGTACTTAAATATGACTATGTGTATGTTATACAGAGTAAGTACATGTAAGGTACCATGAACATTACAGTTATAGTTAAAAAGGTGTTTGGTATCATATCATATTTTCTACTTTTAGTGAATGCTATGTGTCTCATAAGTATAATTTTTTTAGTGATGGTAGATAATTGCATTAATTACTTAACTGTTAATATGTGCTAGTAAAACATGAGCGAAATGCAAATACTTGTAAATATTCTTCGACCTGTAAATGTTGTAGGGAACAAATTTTTTCAATGGCATTAAAATATATCAGCTCTTTCAATTATTATGAGTTTATATATTTAAACTAATTTGATTTGCCCCATGAGTTCATAAACAACTTATGTCCTTATGAGCATTTTACATTTATAAATTGGAATACTTTGTTATTGTTTCACTTACAGTAGAAAGGCTTTTGTGTGTTGTAGTCTTTTTTTGCAAATTTGAACTCACATCCATATATGTAAGCAAATTTTTGCGCAAATAAAATATATATATAATATTATTAAATATTATTGTTTAAAAATGTGTAAATTTGATTGGTGCTTGATCAGCTTTTATTTTTTAAAATAAAATAAATTTCGGTACTTACGTATTATCCTGTCGAACTTTTGAGCCACAAAAACATGCCGTTTAATTATGCGATTTAATATCATATAAATTAAAAATACAGTTTTTATCTATTTGCTACAATGAGCATATAAGTAAACTATTATGATTTTCATCACACACACACACACACACACACACACACACACACACACACACACACACACACACACACACACACACACACGCGCGCACACACACACGCGCGCACACACACACGCGCGCACACACACACGCGCGCACACACACGCGCGCACACACACGCGCGCACACACACACGCGCGCACACACACACGCGCGCACACACACACACGCGCGCACACACACGCGCGCACACACACGCGCGCACACACACACGCGCGCACACACACGCGCGCACACACACGCGCGCACACACACGCGCGCACACACACGCGCGCACACACACGCGCGCACACACACACGCGCGCACACACACACGCGCGCACACACACAGACACACGCGCACACACACAGACACACGCGCACACACACAGACACACGCGCACACACACACGCGCGCACACACACGCACACACACGCACACGCGCGCACACACACACACAGAAATGTGCCCCACCCTCTTTTTCTAGCGGCGTACACGTACATTGAACTCTCTTCAATCGACAAAGGATTAGGACTGTTTTTCTTAACTGAATATTTACTTATGTAACATCATTCTATTCAGTTTTCAAAGTTATAAAAAGTACCAAAATTTTACGATCTAACTTCTAATAGTTTTTTTGTTATATACAAAAAACTTGAAAATAATAAAATATTTTCAATGGAGTCTGAGTGACGATACACTTGCGGCAGCGACATACCCCTCAGCAACAGAAGCGGCACTTCCCTTGACTGGCATTTTTGACTTCCATGAGTGAATACAAAATAATTAATATCTCATCACCTAAATGTAACAGAACTTCAATTTTCATCATTACATCAAAAGGATATTTCAAGCTTCCTGTAAATGTCTCAAGAAAAATCTTCGAATATTTTTATAAAGCAAGATTTTATGTTGAACTTTGAATTCATACTTACGATTGAAGCATTTTCTAATTTCAAGTCAACATCAAAAATTAATGAAAAGCAGTAAGTGGCTAAATATTATATCATTTATTAGATAATTTAATACTTGAATAGCAACCTTATGCGGAATTTTAAAATTTTAATTAGAACCAATTATATAACTTATTTTCTGAATCTAAAAATTCCATATTTTCTTCTTTTCTTAATTGAAGATTTTGATTTTTCATAATTAACTAGTCATTAATTCCAAAACTAATGATTGTATTGAGTGGATTTTTTGCAGCCTTAATCCCAAAGTTCCGGTGATTAAAACAATACCAAAAATGTTTTTCTGACTGCAATTGTTGATTTTTAATTAAATTTAAAGTAAGGTCGTGACTTAAGTAAAAAATAAATATTTACGTTTCTCTGCTACTATCTTTTGCTTTTAGTTTGTCATCATACATTTAATTATTATTATTTAAGCTTGTTCTTATGGTATATTGTGTCCTTTTTTATTAGTATTTGATTGGTATCAATATTTTTACAATATCTTAAGTATTTGATTTTATATTAATTTTTAAGTACTTGAAGAAATTGTCCTTTATTTCTTTTTCTCCCTACGGTTCTTCAATCTTACTTTAGCCTTATATGCTATTATCGTGTATATTTCTAAGTTCACATTTAGATTCTGCGCATGTTCCTTCAGCAGTTCGTATCTCAACCATTTGGGCACTAATTATTTTTGGTTGATTACTATATTAGTGAGTTTTAATCAAGCCTGTATCTCAACTGCTATCAGTCATAGCGACACAAGATTTCTTCTCCTTGTATTAGATCCTTATTATATTGTATTTTAATCAATTTAGTATATTCAAATGATGTTTGTATAAATTTTGGCAAGAAGTTCAACAATTCCTCAAGATCCATTTGATTTTAGATCCAAATTCTCAGCTATCTTTCTACTTCTACATTTAAATTTGTTTACATGATAATCTCCTCAATAAAGTGTTATTAGTAGCTCCTAAACTCGATTAAAATATTTATTCTTCCATAATTATTCCCATTTAAGCTATCTATAAAATAAAACTATTTGCTTTATAAATTAAAATAATTTTGGCACTTACGACTTACCCATCAGCGTTATTCATCAGTCAAAATATAACATTAAAGAAATAAATATGGATCATCCAGAGAAGATTGATTTTCCTTCAACCACTCCAACCGAAGAAACAGATAATTATTCTCTCAGACCTCGGCAAGGAACTAGAGCAAGAAGAACCTTAACCCAAGATACAAGAATGACAACCAAGCCTGTAATAAACTTAGAGAGAGTTAATTTATATTATGAAAATGATGTATTGCTCTTACCAGATAAAGAACTTAGCACCAATAAAGACAAAGAGAAAAACATAAATTATAACGATCAAGAACCTGAAAGTAAAATGTTGGAAAAGCTAAGGATGATAATTTGGCAACAAAAATTTTCAAAATACGTATTATCTGAACACGAACGTCTAGAATCAGACAAAATTCTTAATCATCTAGAAAATTTAGTGAAAATAAATAAAAGAAAACCGTACACACGAATCATCTCTGAAGAACCAAATAAGAAACTCCATACTTAAAATTACCTTCATGAACAATTTTCAAACATCAACACTAAACTAAATGAGATTTTCAAAATGCAATCAAAATTAGAAGTTTCTATCACCGAAGAAGAGAGTAAACCAAAGAAAGCACCCAAAAACCACTATATAGTGAGACATTAAAGAAGAGAAAAAGAAAAAGCTACCACAGTTATAGTTCTGCCCAAAAAGGGTATCTCTCCAGAAATTCATAAGGAAAAACTTGTTAACTCTTCCTGCTCAATTAAACCAAGAAGGATTGTTTGGGGTAGATTTGCAACCAAAATTCTTTGCAAAAATGAAACAGACAAATCAAAATTGATTCAACAACTTGCCGCAGAAGCTCACACCTTAGAAGAACCAAGAAACCCAACCAAAAAGATTATTCTACTTAATGTTCCAATTTCAATGAGAGAAGAAGACATCATCAAAGTATTGGAGGATGAAGCGCAGATAGAAAGATTAGATAATCCCATAAATATAACAGAAATTAGAGCGCACAGATACAAAGAAGAGCTTCATCACGTAGTTATTGAAGCTGACAAAATAATGACTGACATACTCGTAAACAAAAAAGATTTGTTCTTCGGACTTCGGAGAGTAATTGTTAGGCCATTCAGAAATATACGAAGATGCTACAATTGCCAAAGCTTTGACTATATTGGCCGATATTGCATTTCAAAACCATTTTGTGGGGAATGCAGTAAAAACCATAGCACAGAAAATTGCAAATCAAAGTTAAATTGCTGTATCAACTGTAAGGAAGCTAATGATAAAGGAAACCACTTTCCAATAAATCACCCAGCCTATTCCAGAAATTGTATCTACTATAGAAGTCTAATTAACAATTTAAACCCAAGAAAACAATCAAAATAATTGCACCACAAAGTCACTTGTAAGAATGGAATGCAACAATCATTTGACAAGTGCAAACCCCAGTAATTTCATAGAAACTCATTCTTTACCTAACTTGAAAATCTTTCAAATAAATTTAAGAAAATCAAAACCTCCTACAGATCTCTTACAAGTCACAGCTGAAAAACATGATGTGAAAGTTTTCCTCGTTCAAGAACCTTACATCCTGAATGAAAGACTTTTCGGTATTCCTTCGGCATGGACGTACTGGACATCGAAAAATTTCAAAGCAGCTATTATAGTTACGATGAGGGACTTAAAACCAATCTTGGTTCATAGCACTGAGACGACAATTACAATTAAAATTACAGTTGATTCCGAACCATTTAATATTATTTCAGCATACAATCCACCACCAAACTCCCGTTTCACTGACTCTGTCCCAAACGACATTTCACTCACGCTTAGTGAATTAGATACAGTTGTCAGAAAAATACAACCAGAAAATTTTCTCATCGGAGCAGACCTAAATCCCACAGTGTTAACTGGGGTTATCAACATAATGATGCAAGTGGTGAACTCGTACAAGATTTTATTATGTCTAATAACATTTTTATTCTGAATAACCCTAACTCACCACCTACATATCTTAATCGATTACAACAAGGTTGGCCTGATTTAACTTTAGTATCAAATGGAAACTTAGCGAATACTATATACTGGAACGTTTTAGAAGAAGAGACACTCAGTGATCATTGATACATATCAATCATCCTTAACAAAGTTACCAAATGCTTGAAGATAAAAAGATACAAAACATCTTATGGAATCCACGCCAAATTTTTAAATCTGGTCAGTCCTTATATTCAAGATTTCCAAAAGTCTATTGATACATCCAACACAAATACTAAACTAGAAAACATAACTTCAAGACTACAAAGTACAATTTCAGAATGCTGCTCAAAATTTTTAAAAACCAAAAAGCAAAGTTTAAGTGTTAAACCTTCTTGGTGGTCCTTATCGCTGAAAATCAAAAAGAAAGAACTCAAGGCCATAAGGAGAAAAATTCAACGTGGCCAACAAAATGAAAAAGAACAGTTCTGTAACATCTATAAAAGCAAAGTGGCTTCTTATAATAAATTAATTAGAACTGCCAAGAAAAATGCATGGATAAATTTCTGCTCAGCAGCAAAAGACCCATTTGGGAAAGTATATAAATCAGCGTTCAACAAAAGTATTCCACCCTCCAACCTTTTTAATCCATCTTCAAACATATTTAAAGGCTCTCAACTGGACACAGCAAATAAGATCCTTGAAGATCTCTTCCCAGAACATCCAATTTCCTTACCTTTGCAACCACCTTTTGATATTGAATTTAGTCCGAATGACATACCCTTTAGCCAGGAGGAACTTTCACGAACAGTAAAGTGTCTACCAAGGGGTAAAGCACCAGGATATGATGGAATAGATAATTCAATCCTTAAGTCAATACATAGTAGCTTTCCAGATCTTCTATACAAACTCCTAAACAAATGCTTACATATGTCTTATTTTCCAAAGTGTCTCAAAATAGGCATAATTATATTATTTCATAAAGAAAGTAAAAACAAATATGATGTACAATCCTATAGACCAATCTCTCTCCTACCTACTATTGGTAAACTCTTAGAGAAAATGACAACAAAACGACTTAATTATTACTTGGAATCTACTGGCTATTTCAATTGCAACCAGTTTGGCTTTCGTCAAGACAGATCAGTAGACGATGCCCTTATGACACTCATTAATAAGATTAACTTATGTAGAGCTGCAAAATTACACACTGCCGTAATCACGAATGATATCAATAGAGCCTTTGATACAGTTCAACATTACAAATTAAAACAAATATTAGAAACCACAAAATGCCCTTACAACATTAAAAAATTACTTAACAGTAATCTTGAAGATAGAAGAATCATTATGCCAACTAATGATGGTTTAGCCAGCAAGGAATAAGCTATTGGTTGCCCACAAAGCTCTTGTAGTGGCCCCATTCTATGGAATTTAATTACAGATATAGCCCTTAAAAAGAACTGGAGTGATATAGGAAAACAACATGATCCAGAAAGCATGATACATCTTCAAGCATTTCCTGATGATTTTACTTTCATGGTAGCGGCAAAGAGAGAGAAAAAAATTGGGCAAAGTAGCAACAGAGGCACTGGTTCATTTTAAAAAATTGTCAGATGATAATTTTTTTCAAATTTCACTAGAAAAAACCAAATATATTCTAATAGCAAAGCTTAAATGTGGTCCACAAATTTTTTGGGGAAACAGCAGAGTGAAGAAAAGAGACACAATTAAGCTTCTAGGAGTAATATTGACAAAAAGTTATACTTCATAGCACATCTAAAATCACAGGCGAATAGAGCTATGGTATTACAGCAACAGCTCTTAAGGATAGCAGGAAACAATTGGGGAATTTCCCAAAGACACCAAATCATACTATTTCAAACTGTAATAGAGAGGATGTTGGCGCATGAGGCAGCAATTTGGGGAATACCATTAACAACAAGGGCAAAACAATTACTTACTTCGATTCAAAGGAGATTTTTGCTAAACATCACTGGTGCGTTTAGAACGACTCCTACAGCAGCTCTTCAAGTTATAACTGGAATACCTCCTCTCTACCTAAAAATAGAAGCCGAGGCAAAGTTTATAAGGCATGCAAGGGCACAAATTCCTTGTGAAGTTGATCCTATTCTTCCTGCACCAAATTTGATTGAAAAAGTTATAAAAGAAGGAGCAATCCACCCTGGAGTCTTCAATATAGAGAGCAAAGTAAAAATACATGAGCAAAACCATATACCATGTTTCAGTGAAGGCTTCCTAACAATTTTCACAGGTGGCTCAAAAATAGAAGAAAAAGTTGGATCCGGAATGATAGTATACTCTGAACTTGGAGTACAAAGTACTTGGAGTACTGGGCTACAACCTGAGAACACAGTATATCAAGCTGAAGTATATGCTCTGCGTAAAGCCATTCAAGTAGCTGCTTCGCAACCTCTGCCAACAAACATCTGGTCAGATAGTCAAGCATGCCTTAAATCTTTATGTAATCCTCTTAACAAATGTTATATGGTACGAGAAATGCAAGATCTCCAAACAACATCAGATAACATCAGGATTGGTTGGGTAAAGGCCCATCAAGGTACAGAAGGAAACGAGGCAGCGGACAGCCTTGCAAAAGCGGCTGCACTATCAAGTAATTCTTCTCAGGTCCTACCATTACCACGTTGTCATACCAAATCTTTACTTGATAATTGGATAATGGATTGTTGGCAGGAAGATTGGGATAATGGAATAATTGGAAGAAATGTACACGAGATGATACCGAGAGTGAGCAGGAAAACCCTTAATTGGACTAGGAATAAGGTACTTTTCTTTACGGGGCACCGGCCATTTCCATCTTACTTCCACAGGTTCCATATTTCTGATTCCAAATATTGCACTTGTGGTAAAGAAGGAAATCCACTCCACTTCTTGACAACTTGCTCCTTAACATTATCCTGGCATTTAGCCATACCCAGCGAAAATTGGTAGATCCTCTGGAGGAAGAGAATTCTGAGAAATCGTACAGCGAGAGCAAAATTAAATAAAACAGTTGAATTCCTAATAAACAATGAAAATTTAGTTTGTTGGATTGGGAACTCTTCTCCAACTTAGCTAAAAACATGTTTTGACCGAATTAAGGCTCTTTTTTCGTAAATATCAAAAACTTTTTGAATATGATTTGTAAATTTTTATTCAATTATAATCAAGAACTTTGCAAAATTACAATTATTATGTTCACTGTATATAATTCATCAGAGACTCCATTATATTGTCATCTTTACAATTAAACGGACATTGATTGTATATTTAAAGCCATGTTGTAAGATAATCATGTTCAACCGTTGTAAAAAATTTTATAATATCATTTTTAAATAAAAGTCCCAGCAGCTCCCATTAAACCGGTAAAGCTCCTTGGAGTTAGGTACAGGGGAGTTCGCTGGTGTCAATGTCAACACACACACACACACACACACACACACACACACACACACACACACACACACACACACACACACACACACACACACACACACTCACACACACACACACACACACACACACACACACACTCACACTCGCACACACACACACACACACACACACACACACACACACACACACACACACACACACACACACACACACACACACACACACACACACACACACACACACACACACACACACACACTTTTTGTGGAAAAAATTATCAAAATTTGCAAAATTCGATGACATATTTTTATAGTTGAAAAGGTCGACGAAATAATATGTAAGCACCGAAGTTTTATATTATAAGCAACAGCTTGATTAAATTCACATTGTCTTCAATATACGAGTAGTTAAGAACTGTTTCAAATTATTTATCATTATTTAAAATGAAAATTTTTTAAATTAAAACTTACATACAAAGAAGCTTATGCAGTATTTAAGAATAAATCAAGATTCAAATCCAAATAGTTGTGGTTAAGGAAAGTATGGTATCTTTTTTATAGTTAAATGATGAATATTACTGCAATCATGACTGAATAATTTTTTTTCTTTAAGTATGAGAATATTTAATTCTACATGAACAGTACTATTAAGTCCATTTGCTTAAAATAAAAATAAATGAAGTATATTTGTTAATAAAATGTATAGCCCATCGTTTATAGCATCTGGCATATCATTTTGATTAAAAAACGATAATTTCTAATCAGAAACTTAAGCCATAAAATTAGTTAAATTTGATTAAATATTATTAAATGTTTAGAATTTTTGAATTTGTTTTCATAAGGTTTTATAAATATATAAATTTATCTTCATAGAAAAATAATTCAAATGTATTATGAAATACTTAAAATACAACTACAATTTCTTTATAAATATTTCACATATTTACACAATAAGAATTATAATTTTTACTATGTAAATATAATATATAATATAAATAAAAAATATAATATAAATATAAAAAGAAGCATGCTATACTCTTTTTTTTTACTAATATTAAAACAACTTTCGATGTATTGTCCTAAATAACTCACATAATTCAATATCTGGTGTATAATATTTTGCATCATAAAATTTTATATTTTTGTATAAATACTTTCTGTACCAAATAAATCACCAATTTTCGCTGGGTTATATAAAATGTGATCATTTGTTTGATGACATTTAAATTCCACACATTACTGATAACCAATCATTGGTCTTCGAAAAATATCGAATCTTCAATCTCAGTCTAAGTTGATTGAATGCAGTTTTAAGGCGGAAATATTCCCAATCCCGTATTGGTCGATTCATACGAGCACAGTTAGAGGGAGAAAAACATTTCCTGAAAATTTTCACGCATCTCAAATTGCATTTTGGCGCGAGTAATCTTCCAATTTCATTCTTTCCCCCCCTTTTCTTGCATTTTCGATTTTAGAAAATGTTTTTATCATAGTGAATATTTTCATAGTTTATTTTCACCCTTTTCTGATTGGCGTAATAGGCATGTATTTACATTTCATAACTTGGTATTTTTATTTAACAAGAAACAAATTTTTGATAAGAGATTTTATGACTATGCATTTGCATATAAAAATTGAAAGTAAATATTTTTGAAAAATAATTTGGGTTTGTATATTTTACAAAAAGGTTTCAGTAAAATGAACAACGTTTTTTTCTTGTTTTAGCCTATTCATCAGTACACATTATAAAACTTTGTTGAAATATTAGTAAATAAAATAAAAAATAAAAAAAAATATCCGTTTTATACATATTTAGACGTATCTCTATTAGGCCATTCATTTATATCAAATATGTTATTTTAACTAAAGATTATTAAATAATAAACATCAATTTATTTCAATTTTTCGGAACAGAGCATTCTTACTTAATATATTGAAATATTTATTTCAAGAAAGACAGAAAATGCCTTATGAAATTGATTTAGGTATTAAATTTAACCTGATTTCAACTTGATATCATTAAAGACGATTTATTGTTAATAGGTCATAACTGCATACACCTCTTAATATGTGCTAATTAAGTATTAGTCTAGATATAAGAATTGTTATTCAATTAAATTACACATTGACCACTCCCTATCCTCCCCCTATATATATATATATATATGATGTAGAAAAAATTGATGTTACATTTCACTTTTTCTTTGTAAAAGCTAGGAGAAATGAAGTATGATTAACCAATCCTCATCTAGTAATTTTTCTAAAGCTTCAAATGCAGTAAGGAAATGCTTGTATCATAGAAGGTTTGCTCATGCTCCGACACTATAATTGTTGATATTACTGTCTTAAAAGGCTAATCGCGTGTTACATTAAAAAGTATTTGAAATGCTTTTTAAAAGAGCTTTAGAAGGACAAAGGCAATATCCATTCATACTTTCAATACAAACAAATGATGGTTTTGAAAGACATGATAATTATTAAAGTAATAACAAATCTAGAAGTTACAATATGGAAGAGAATATTTCTTGTTAAAAATCATCAAGATATAAGTGGAATCAAACGGTAGCCTTTGTATTGTAGTCTTGTCAAGAAACATTGTTTTCTTTTATTTTAACAATATTTATTAATAGATTACCAGCTGAAAATTTTAAAGTATTTATGGTATATGAATGCATGCACGAAATATTATTCCTAGAACTGCAACAACTCTTACTCATTTCATAATGAAATACCATATTAAGTTCTTAGTCACATCTGTACTAAGAATTGCAGTGATCATCTCTGTGCAAATAGATTATACATAGAACTACAACTTCTCTTACTAACTTCATGAGAAAATACCATAAGTGTCCATTAAATTCTTAGTCACGTCTGTACTAGAATTGCAGTGATCATATGTGCAAGTAAATTATTCCTAGAACAGCAATTCCTCTTAATTTTTTCATAAAAAATACACTTCTAGCCACCGTAAAAGCAACATCCTGAAAGGAAGCATACAAATAACATGAAATTTACAACATGTATTAGCGGGGATAAGATATGCAAATGATTAGAATTTCAGAGCAGACGCACATCACGCGTGCCTGTGGTGCCAATTCAAAGTGCTATTTAAGGCTTGGAGATTTCGACGATTTAAAGCTTGGAAATTGTGTTTTTCTTGTAGTTTTTCAATGTATATTTATATATATAGAAAGGTACGACGGAAAGACGGTTTCGATCAGATGGCATTCACCTCAGTGCACCCCTTCACGTGATGACAGGCAAATTGTTTACATGGCAGTGACGGTTCACTCAACCACATCATGAACCATAGCACAGCACATTCAGTCTGTAATGCATCATTCAGTGTCTGCGCGTACCATTCGACGCAGTTTGCAGCAGTCCTCAAGACGTCCATTGCTTCGAATACATTTGACGCAGAGCCGCAGACGTTTCCCCCGCCAATGGTGCAATGAAAAAAGGATGTGGGTGGCAGAATGGAATGAAATTGTCCTTATTGATGAGTGATGCTTCTGTCTGCACGACTCGAGTCTGGATGCACCATGGAGAAAAGATGCTGAACAGCTGCGTTATACACCGGTTATTATGGTATGGGACGGTATTGGATATCACTTTTGCACTCCTCCAGTACACATTGCTGGTACTTTAAACAGCCAGCGCTACATCTTGGAGGTGTTGGAGCCAAATGTTCTTCTATACCTGCCGAACTTACCCACGCAAATATTTCAACATGATAATGCGCGGCCACACGTGGCACGCATTGTCCAAGGGTTCTTCACCATTCTTCAAATTGAATTGTTTCCCTGGCCAGCCCACTCTTTGAATATTTTACCGAGAGAAAACGTGTGGTCCATGGTTGCTGAATGATTGACGCAAATTACATCCCCAGCTGCCACACCAGATCAACTTTGGCAACGTGCGGAAGCTGCTTGGTCTGCTGTACCCCAAGAACACATGCAAAGTCTCAATGACGAGGCATGTGATGGCTACTGATTTTGGCAGGAACCACACTTTACAGAAATCTATAAATTTAATTATTGGTAATTGGTTTCTCAACATGTTATCTACAAAATAAATTGTGTTGTGTTACCTCTTGTTTTTCTTGACGTTGCAATTTGAGTGGCCAGCAGTGTATATTATATATGCATTAAATTCTTGATTATGCTAGTATTAGGATATTGCAGCGATCATCTGTGTATATGAAAGAAATAACATTGATTTAATAAATGGTTTGAATATATTACACTAGAAGACAGTATCTCTACATTTATTGTTGCATATAATATAATGATAAGCTAGTTGCTGCTCAACGCAAAAGTAAACAGCTAACCAGATTTACGAAACTCTGACAATAGCATATAGAGATATTTCTGTCTTCAGTTTCCATAGTTTTTGAGCCTGTTCTCAAATTTATGAGAACAGAATAAAGCATTGGAAGTAAAAAACTTGAAATTTTGAAACATCAAATAATACACAACTTAAATAAAAAACTCTTAGCATGCTCCTGAAAAAAAAATTAAATGTCAACAGACACATTTCGTAAGATTTTGATCCAGGACTAATGAAATCTCGAAGTTTGATGCATATTATTTACTGACCTCAGAAAAACATTGTTCAATAGACGCTTGTTTGGAATTATTCCCCTTTGGGTGATAGAGAGCTATTGTTTCTGGATTAAATTCCTGGCAGAATACAAATTCTGGTGTTTCCAGTAGGATTCTGAAGTTTAAACTGACACATTTTTGTTAACAAATAACCCCTGACTCCCAAAGAAACAAAGCTAGATAAATATGCGTTTAGTATTTTTTCCTTTATAAATTATATTTTGTTTGAACACAGCTATAAAAGAAAATAAGTAGGTTATATAGGGATTTCTTCTAAGCCCTTAAATCGATTAAGAGCAAAGGAAAAAAAATTGTTTAAGAACAACTTTAAAAAACAGAAAATTTTTTTTTTTTTAAGAATAAGGTTTGTATTCTCTTTCTATTTAGAAAAAGAGTTATTCTTTTATTCTTGTAGAAGAATAAATTTCAAGACTGTTTGTACAGGTGTTAATGGTACAAAATGCCGAAATGGTATCTACAATTTTTTATCCAAACACAAAATGCTTAAATATTAATGGATTGGTATTTAAATATGAGTGGGGAAGCATGAAATGTCTGCAATCAAATTGAGTAGCATAAAATGTTTTATAATCTGTATGATTTTCAGATATCATCCACGTTTGTATCATAAAGGAAAAGAAAAAATATAAACTAATAGCCAAGCTAATGTTTTTAGTTTTTATTATAGATATAAGCAACTAAATATTTTCAGAATTTAGAGAAAATTGAATATGCGTGTACAGAGACAATTCTTAACTTAAACACACACATTCAATATTTTTACTTCTGAATTTTCAGAATTTAGAACACTGCATTTTTAATTTAAAAATTTTCAGAATTCTGCAACTCAATATGAGTGCACAGAAACCATTCTTAATTTAAACACAAACTGTGAACATAAACATTCTATTTCAGTAACTTTTTTCCATATATTTTCTACCGACACCTATGTATCTTTACGTTAAAGATGATTCAGTCCAGAACTAATAGTTTGAAGTTTAAAAATCTCAGTGATTTTGTTATTTATTGATTTGAGATAAGAAGCCTGAATAGAGAAGAACAGAACTTTTCGAAGGAAGGGGCATACGGGGCAATTGCCCTGGGCCCCAACGTCTCCAAATCAAATAGATAGTTTATTTTACGCTGTCAATTGAATGGAATTACTTACCAAATCGAATAAAAGGTTTGTTTTTATAAACCAGAGGTTGCTCTCAACGAAGTTTTCCTCGGGTCACAAACAGGCCAAGTACGGCCCTGGAGAAGAATGCTTTAATTATTGATTGTTGTTATCTTATAACATATAAAAAGTGTAAAAAAAGTAATGATAATAGACACTTTAATATTAAGATAGTTTAATATTGTTAGTACCTCTAATTTTCAAATTTTTTACTAGAAAATGTTTTTGCTTTTAGTACAGATTTATTAATTATATATAGTAACATACTTTTTTATATTATATTAACTTGTTCGAAAAGTAGTTTCGTTTTCCATAAAAAAGAAAAATGTACAGTGAATAATTATTTTTGGATTGTGCATTGTCAATTCTAGTCTAATATCCTTTTCTATTTTTCTGGTAGAAGCATAATTCTATTCTCATAAAGTGATTGGTTTTCACTGGCAAAAAATTAATCCAGGTAAAAATAAGAGATCGCTTTCCGAACAGTCCAATTCAAAATATCTGTTAAAATATCCACATTTTAATTAGTATTTATTCTTGGAAACATAAGTAACGATATTAATAATTTCGGAATCTAATTTTTAAATTCTTATGTTGAAAAAATCTTTTCCACCAAAGAGCTCTCAAATTTCAAAATCAAAATTATTTTGGAAATGAAATTTTTACTGTAAGCGTTTTTTTTAATGGAATTTATTATAACTCAATGAAGGAATGAATAATATTTCTTATCAAAAAACCAATAATAAGACTTTAAAAAAAATTTCAAAGAAACTCTATTTTTAATTTTATATAAATTCTTATAAAACAAAAGTAATATTAAATAAATAACAAATCAATTAAATTCACAAAAATGAATTGATAAAACATCTTGCATTTATAAAATTCAGTAAACATATTTAAAAAGACTCGATTTACGGAGAGAACACCAAATATTATAAAATTAATTAAAAAATGCTTTGTTATAATTCTTTCAATGTCAACATTAATAAAATTGGTTAATGTAATTGATAACACAGTCAGGACTAGGCGATGAATGTAATTTCCCTCATGACACAATATCTCACTTCATATGGAAAAGGGTATTCTATTTTTCGAAAAGAAAGAATTTTATTTTTTCTTTTAAAAAAAGAATATTTCTTATCTTGCATAGAAAGTGCGAAGGGAAATTGTTCCGGAATTTGACATTTCTTTCTGTATCTCATCTTATTTTCATCTACTTGTTTTAGGACAAAAATTTTTCTATGTTTTTTAAATCTTCAGTGCATAACAACAGAGAATTTCTTATAAAACCGTAGATGAAGCTTTTTACTATCTAGTGACTACCAAAAATACTTATGAATAAAAAAGAGAAAGAAATTTGCGCTATTTGGCTCTTGACAATTCTGAAAAGATGTAAGTTAGTTTAACTCAAATATAAGATTTGCATCTATATTTACTAAAAAAATATCGGAAAAAAAGTCCATGAAGAAAATTTATGAGACATTTAAAAGAAATAAAATCAAATGATAATTTTCAAAACTTTTTCTCTTAAATATCTGAACCTCTTGGCTGTATGTGATATCAGTTAAAAAATAAACTAACTGGAAAATCGTTGCACAATTCCTTAAATTGTTATTATTGAGGGTATATCATCTAGTACAGCCGGAAAATGATTTTTGAAGCAGTTATGATGGCATATTTTTACTTATTGTGTATTGAACGCACATTCTTACTTGCAATAAATTGAAGGCACAAATATAAACTTACAGTATATATTGAAGGCACATTCTTACTCTTACTTACAGTGTATACTTATTCTTACTTACAGTATATTGAAGGCCCATTCTTACTTACAATATATTGAGGGCACATTCTTACTTATAGTATATTGAAAGCACATTCTAACTTACAGTATATTGAAGGCACATTCTTACTTACAGAATATTTAAGACTCATTCTTACTTACAGAATATTGAAGGCACATTCTTATTTATATTGAAGGTACATTTTTACTTACAGTACTTTCCTTTATAGTATATTGAAAAAGAAATTTGACCCCAAATGTTCGGCATTATGCATATTATTCCTTAAATTGTTTGTCCACCCAAAAGTTGTCCATTTTAATTAAAAATTTAGATAATTTGAACCTTGACTAAATAAATTACCGCGACTATATAAGTAAAATCTTCATTTTGTGTATCTTCCAAATTTTTTGTTTGAAAATGACTGTATGGAATAGAGTGAGAATTATACATGGGTATTGGTCTCTGCTTAATGTAAGATATAGGTTATTTTTCAATTCATAGTATTGATTATAGCGCCTTTATACAATTGATTTAAAGGAAATAAATGTTCATACGAGTTCATTGTAATGTTGCTTATGCAGCGATTCACATCGTTCAGGACCCCTGCTCACCTCAAGAACGGATGAGCGTAGTATTTTCCAATCTTCCGAAATTGCTATTGATTCATAAATGTTGAGCATATATATATAAAATATAAGCCCGGCTCAGATGTTTTTTTTCTATACTTTCCCTGAAAGGTTCCTTATTATTTGGGAATTTTTGATTTTTTTTCCGAGTGCTTTTTCTGCGTGCTATATCCTGAATATAACATCGTCAATTATATTAAAAGATGTCGCTTGAGATTTGCGGGTCATACCTGTCGAATGGACCCTTCGTCTTTGACTACAAGAATTTTCAATAACAGGCCCATTGCAAACAGATCTAGGGGTCGGCCCAAAGTTAGATGGACTGATTGTGTAGAGGAGAGGACTTTAAAGTGCTGAAAGTGACAAATTGGAGAACTGTCGCCTCCCGGAGAACACAATGGAGGAGTGCTCTGAGGAGAGCATTGGCTCACCCCAGGCTGTTATGTTGAAGAAGAATATCCTGAATATAGCTGTATATATATACATGAGAAAAGACAAACAAGCAAAAGTAGAGAATATTTATTGGTGAGGATGATGACTCCAGCAGTAACTGGAAGATTTTTTGAAACAGCAGTCCATTATAGGCAGAAAGTTCAGCTTGCTTCTCCAGTTTTACATCCAAATGTTAATCGGGATTCGAACTGGGGCCCACCCGTTGAGAAACGAAGATCATAATCATCACACAGGCTGGGTGGCGAAGCATGTGTTATATTGCATTTTGGGAATTCATTAGAGTCTAGTGTTAAATTTTTCTCAATGTTTATAAACGCAAAGTATTCAGTTATAAATGCAAGCGATCAGTTTTGCCAACTGCGAATATTATAAAAGGTTCCATATAAAAATATTTTTTTGTTATTTTTTTATTTTGAAAAGTATTTATTTATTAAAACCATAAAAAGCCAATATAGGAAAAATCTTCATATTAAGAAAGTGCAAATTAATTTAAAAAAGCAAGATTTACATTTAGATTTTAAAGCGTCAATTTTTAAAGATAAAAAATAGAAATAACTGTAAAACATAAATAACAACAAAAAATAATATAACATTTTTAATGTAAATTTTAAACCTGTGCTTTGTTTTTAATTGAATTCTGTCCTCTAAGGCCGAATTAATTTGAAAATAGTTAAATTTGTTCAACACGAAAAATTTATAAATATCCATTTTAATATTAAAAGTAAAATTATTTATTCCTTAATATTTTTTATGTTTCTTTTTATGAAGATCTTAAAATATTTGTTTTTTAATTACCTAATAGATAAAATACAATCCCAATTATTTTAGTTTTAGAAAAGTTTTAGTTTAAATAAGGTGAAATAAAATTATGTTTGGATTTCTGCAGAGGATGACATTTTAAAATATATCTGTTATTTTTAATTTGTAAATATATGCAAACAATTTTTATAGATTGAAAATGAAATATTAAAAGCATAATTTTAAAATTTAAAATATGTATAGCCACATTTTGCTTTAAGAATGTTATTAAAATAAATCGCATCTTTTTTTTAATGAAAAATTTAAAAATATTTATTTAAGTATTTTATTTTCTGTATTAATAACAAATCACATTAAGCCGTTTGTAATTAATTATATTATACTGTGAAAAATTCGATTAATTATTATATAAATTTAATAAATAATTATGTTTTAATAGAAAATTTATATAGTTGAATTCATTAATATTTATACTTATTTAAGTCAATGTATATTTTTTTAAAAAAATTACTGCTAGTGTTTAGATTATTTATAAGCACATATTATACTTAACTTTTCAAGAAATATTTTTTTAAAATAAATTTTACGATTTATCAATTTTTACTATTATATATTGCTCAAAAACTGACCACATATTAGACAAAAATGTTTTCTTGTAGAAAATCGTTTATTTTAAAGAATTTTCCTTTGAAGACTAATTTTTAACATTGAAGAATATTTAGTTGTACTTGCTCAATCTTGGAATTCAATAAACTGAAAATTAAATACATCAACTTGGTAAGTTTGAAAGGTTTTAATGAAATTAAACAAATGCATTTTTCTTAATTTATTTACACATTTAAGTTTTAAATCGTCATTTATATTGCATGTAATTACTATTATAGATAATTTATTAAAAGAGGAGGAGTTAAATTAAATATTACATATTATAAACACATTAATTTGCAACTAGACAACGTTTTGAATACCAAAACTTCCAAAAAGTTAGAGAATTTATGACTGTTTCTTTAATACAAAGAGTTATCCTAGAGAGAGAGAGAGAGTGAGTTTAAAAATAAAACTATTTACTAAAACTCCAAATTATTAATATATGCTATTACTATTAGTTATATGCAACTGCTTTGGAATTAACTGTCATTAAGCGTTGTAAGAAATTAAGCTCATGTTTTTTTCTTTTTTTAAACCTTTTCTCATTAATACATTTATTTACTATTTTTTAAGCTATTACTGTCATCATAATTAATCCTCTCTTTTTCTTACGTAATGATCACTATAAATAATTGTTTTTTTTCTACAAGTGAAGTTTGCTTAGTTACTGAACCATATTAATGTGAAAATAATTAAGTTCACGATAAAATGAAATTAAAATTAAGTAAGCTCAAAAAAGTTTTAAATAAAAGATTTCTCAAATATTTTACACCACATTAATTTCATAGTTTTTTGTACAAAAACAGTGAAATGAATTTATTTACTAATAAAAACGAATTGCTTAAACTTTGAAAGATATTGAAAAGGTAATAATAAACTTGTGTGTGATTCGAGAATTAAAACAAGTTTTAAACTTGCATAGTTACATATTCTTCATTTTAGAGCATTTTTTTTACATTAAATGGGTAAAAATGTTAACATTAAATATCAGATTCTCAAAGTGTTAGTAGTAAATTCAAGATTAAATTTAACTCTTTCAAGGAAGAAATGTTTTTTCGAATAAAAGTTTAACTATTTAAAAAAACTTATCATTTATATTATTATTAATTAAAATGATTTGTTATTTCTTGTATTTAAAATTTATTCTCTTTTGAACGATAAATACAACATAATTAATATTAAAGTAATTATATTTATAGCAACTTTCATTAAATAATTATTTAATATATCTTCAAATAAATCCAATTTACTCTAATTGGTTCAATTAACTCAATTCATACGGTGTTTAGAATGTTATTTTTTAACTAAATGTAAATGAAAGCAATGATATAAGCTTATTTGTTTGTACAGTTTTTAGATTTTTAAAATTCATTGAATTTACAGTAGTGATTTGTGACTAAAATCTATGAAAAAATTAGCTTAATGATAATAGCAAAACAAGAGAATAAGATTGGTCAAAAGATAATTAAGAGGCAATACTTGAAATATATGAATTATGAATAAATGTTAGATATAATTTGGATGAAAGGGATAAAAGAAACAATTAAAAGCAAAAAAGGGTTGTTAAGAAACAAAAAAAATTGTTTAAGAAACGAATGCATTGTGCCCAGGTTTCGACGATTTGAAGTTGATGCTTCTATTTGATATTGTGACGAAAAATGTAAATAGCTTAAATGTCTCATATGTTTTTGTTTGATTACTTGTTTCAGTGTGTTATTATTGCTTAATTTGTGAAATTATTGACCAAACAACGCTTATTTGGAAATAGCGGTTTTCAGAACTGAGAAATAAGTAAGAAATCTAAGACAGTTTGACTATATTTGGTAATATTTTGTGCAATTAAGGACATTTGGCAACATTTTTGTCGATTAAGAACATTTGGGGACATTTTTGATGATTAAGGACATTTGACGACCTTTTCGGCGACAAAATCTAGCTAAAAAGTTGTTAATTTTTAAGTTAACAGAAGCAATATTAGTCGGTTCTCCATAGACTTAATATAGGAATGTTCTGAAAACTTCAAAAACCAAGACCTCAGCAGTGAATTGCAAGGAGTCAGATGACTGAGTTATCAGCTCTGAAAATTGTTATAATTAGGTTCTATATCATAAAAATTGTGTAGGTTTTTAACATGTGAAAAAGTTTTAAGCTGAAATAACTGTAGTCATTTTGACTGAAATAATTATGAATTAAGTTTTGCTTAAAAAAGCTGCTCTCCTTTAACTCCAGATTATCACATCCTGGTTTCGACGAAGAAAACTGCAACAATAATGATAACAAGCAATTCAGTAAAGCCGCCAAGATGAATTTTACTTCGGTATAACCATTGAAATGTTAGATAGAGGCTTAGTTACATTTATTTTGATAAGATAATTTTTGCTGTTGTTATTGCTGCATACCCTCTTTGGCCAGCAGCTCTAGACCAATACAGAATGTTGAACACAAACAAAAAAATCTAGTACCATAAAAGGATCGTTACCTAAATCATGCTTGGACAGACCAGGTAGGTACTTGAAGGATGTGTTCTGGCGTAGTTTGTTCAGTGAAAAAGTTAAATTCTCGTTGCTCTTGTAGAAATTCCATTGATGTTAAATTTCAAGATTAAGATTTTTAAAGCACTTGGATACCATTGAATATTTGTCGAATCAGGCCTTCCTCTTTAACTTAGAACGCGGGTCTTTTTAGACTGCGCGATGACCCACGAAGTATCACGATGAAAAGATGGTGTTTTATTCATGGATGGGGAAAAGTTGCAGCTTCTGTTAGTTATGGAGCCAGAGCATCTAGAGGTAGAAGACTGACTTAGCTCTTGTTGGTATCCAATTGAGTCTGGCTCCAACCCTGCAGCGACGTGTCCGGCATAAGTGAACCTAACGACAGTTAAACTACTACTAGCCTAGTTCCCAGAGTTGCAGAACACTCAAGCTAAAGATATTATTGCGGGGAGATAATTTTTATACAAATAACCATTTATAATTTGGGATTATTGTTTTAAGAAGGATTTCAAACAATTGAAAATATTCATACTTGGAATGGATATTAAACTTTAGAAATATTGACATGAGAATCTAAATGGGACCATAGAGTGATTGAGCTCCGCAGAATGTTGCTTGAGGTGGGATAAATGTCACGAATCCCCAATATTCAACAAAGCAAGAGCCCAACGTTTCAGCGAACTAAAAAAAAGGCGAATAACTAGAATGATTGTCTGATAATACATGAACAATAGATGGAAGATATTTTTCAATAAGCGGAAAGAAAGAGAGCAAATCATGAATAATATCAAAACGTATAAAAAATTGCGATACATACTTTGAAACACATTGAAAATCTCCAATATTTTATTTTAAAGTGGCATGAATATCATTTTTATTTATGAATTCACATTATGAGAAGAATTAAAGTTTGGGTGAAAGATTTGATGCTGTACATATTTTTTTCTCTCCTTCCAGATTTCACACATGGCAAATTTAAAACTTGGAAGAAAAAAAAAAAAAAACAGTTTTTCATTCTTGCCGTGAGTAAATTTCTGTAATAGTACTGGGAACAGCAGTATAATCAACTTTATTTACATTTAAAATTCATTTAATCTTTTTGTTTAATAAAAGTTTTGAAAAAAAAGTGCCAACTAACCGAACGACAACAACCTAATGTTAGTTTCCGTTCATTCTGTGCAAACGTTCTCAACTTAAACCTTGATACAACATCGACATACAGAATAAGAGTTTTATTTGTCTAGATAATCGTAATACCATTTTGGAATGCTTGTGATAACCCTATTATTACAGCAATTTTTACGAGCTTGTGAACTGAAAGTCCTGTGGTCAGTCGTTGAACAGTTACCATGGATGTAATATGGTCTGGAGAAAATTTCCTCTCCCTCCAGATTAATGTCAAATTTGAGGGATAGATCGTCTGGGGATGCCATCAATCGGAAACGACTTAGAGCAAAAACCTTACTTTCACCTTCGTGGTGGTTTCATTTAATGAAAGACTCACCCATCTGACTTATTTCGCAGACGTCGGCTAACGTCCTTGGCTTGTCCAAGTGTTATAAGTAACATGAACGATAACTTTTAGAGCGAGTTTGCTTTTCTATACACTTCCAGGAATGGTAAATATGTCTCTTTTAACCTTTTCACTAAAAAAAATTCAAGTTTTACCCAGAAATAAATTGATGAAGGCAATAAAATGGAATTGATATTTTATTGCTAAACACATGAAGCATCTTAATGATTTGTTAACAAGTGATACTGGATATATATCAAAATAGTTTGTTCATTCTGTGCAAACAGTAGCGAAACTTTATCAGTTCTATTCTAGAGCATAATATGAATTTTTATACACTCTACCCATTTCTTGTATACTTTAATTTTCCCTATCATGTTTCATCTTAGCTCTTTTTTTTAACCTATTGTAGCCTACTTAAGAAAGAAGTTGTTCTCTTTATAGAAAAATAGTGGATTCTGTTTCCATTTGAAGATCTATTGTGTTAATTAATGATGGGGGAGGGGAGTACTTAAAATAAGCTATGTTTGAGATTTCCTCCAAATGAAATGATACTTTTAGGAATGACAGGCCAAGTCTTAAGACCTTTCTCCTTGTTTCTAAACTACAAGGACACATCTATTTTTGCAAAGATGGCACACCACCTGGGTGCTCATCCATATATGATATCATCAATTCTACTCTTTGCAACTTCGGAAGATGAAATAATCCATGTAGTTGATATCTATAATTGATGATATCATATGTAAGTATCGTCAACTCTACAAAGGGCAAAATTGATGATGATATCACTTCTGTGCTTAATAGCTTCAAAAGATGAAATAATGCAAGTGGTTGCGTATTAAAAAAATATTTTCTTGTATCTTTAACTTCATAAATTTTTCTTCCACAATATTTTTTAAAAATTTTTTTTGATATTTTTCATTTTTTATTTCGTAGCTTTTTTAAATTTATGAAAATTGATCATTAAATATCATTCATTTTTGTTTTTGATGTTTAACTTAACAAAAATAGGAATTAATAGTTACAAAAAATATTTCTTATCAACTTGATTCAATTTATTTTAATATAAACTAGCGTATCACTTTTAAGAGTCTTTTATGTTTAAAGTTTTTTCTTGCTAATTTATCGGTTTTCTCTCATTTAATTCTTTTTAAACTTTTTAAATTTATCAGGAGAACATGTTTGTGCAGCAGTACTCTACTTATTTTATTTTTTTAGTGATAAACATGGAAAATAATACAAAATATGCGAGTTCATTGGTAAGTTTTGCTCTTTGAGCCAAATAAAGAACATTATACTAGTATGAAAAATGATCTGCTTTTGCCATTGGTAGTTTCATTTTCATCTTTTTTTTATGATTCTCATAAAATAAATTTGTTTTCTCAGCCGTTATTTGATACTAGAGGCATCCATATAAAGTGCTTTTCGCACACTTCAGGTTTTCTTTTTTCTCTTTTCCCTAGTTTTTTCTTTCTGAGTACTTTTTCACTCTTACTTATATACTAGATGTATATTACTTTCAAAAATAAATATTTATATATGTTTTTCTTTATAACCTTTTTTCCTTTTCACTGCAATTTTTTTCTTCTTTTTTAAATACTGTTTGTATTCCAAATGTAAAAATGTGTCAAAATTTTAGGAAATTTTTTAACAACTTTTTATTTTTTTAATTTTTTAAATTAGGATTTCTCTTTTTCTAGTGCGCTAACTTTGTCTTGTTTTGGAAATAAATAAATTTTTAAAATTAAGTTGTAAAATAACTTGGATTGGGGGCACTCTTTTTTACCACACTCCAAAAATCTAAAGTAAAATTAAACAATTCTTCAAAGAAGAACATTAAAGTTGTGGAAAAAACTAAAATTTAGCTATAATATAACTCTTTGCTGAAATAAGAAGCATTTTGACTCGATAGAAATGGAAAATATCGATATGAAGACGAATGTTCAAACAGGCATAAGATTTATAAGAAATTAAGAGAGAAATTATAAAAAAAACATTAAAATATGTGAACTTCAAAGCTATACATGAAGACAATTACACAGTCATATTCCAGTATTTTCGAAAACTTTTAACAGTTAGAATGATTACCTATGAAGCGATTTTTCAAATAATTCATATGAAAGAACTTAAAAATGCATAAAATCTAGAAAATTTGGCATTACAGCGAAATATTCAGCTTGAAATGTTCTTAAAAATATACATAAAAGAATGAAAACAACGAACCAAAACTATCAACTTTGAAAATGACAATAAGAGGAATGAATATCTATGTATTTCTGCACTTGAGTATTCTCTCATGTAGTAATGAAATCAGTGAGATCTAAAGTAATGTGGATTATGAAAAGAAATTATGATTTATTAAGATAGATTCATTCCCCAGATTGTCAACAAGAGCTCGTAAGATGCTTCTGTCTTCAAGAGTTAGGGACACAAATAGTGATGAATCATTGTCAGTGCCACTGTAACTCTACAGAAACACAATCAAAAACAGTATTTATAAAATTTTTACAATTACAGTAATTAATCGTATAAAAATCATTTGACTCAATTAAGAATAAAACTGGAAAACTTGGCGTCAGAGTAAATGAAATTAGCGAAACTTTAAAACCAAGAAAGGAGATTCTCATCTAAACGAAATACACAGCTTGAAATATTCTTAACCCTTGAAACTTCACATGATTAGTAATCTTCAACAAATAACGCTTTCGTGTGACTCTCAAATTACTTCCACAGGCTCATGATCGGACTCTGGAGGTGGTCCTGGTGATTCAATTACTTTCAATGATTCTAGAGCCAACCACCCTATATAGGCTTTAAGTTTGCTAATGGCCATTTTCGTAGCTTTAAATTTTATTAAAAACTAAGCTTTTTCCTACCTGCTGTAAATGCAGTGTCTACCAGACTTGTTCAAAAACCTTATTTTGTGTCTGGAAATTAATAAATAGGGTTTCCTTGAGAATCCCCTCATGTTTCTTGATCTTGTAGGGATTGAAGGGCTGTGGATCTTGTATTGGAATGCTACATCAAATGGAATCAGAAATAATAGCAACTCTCGTGAACTACTCTTTTGAAACTGCCACAACAAATAAACATCAGACATCTATGAATCTAATACGAAAAATATTTCATGATTAACTTTGAAATGGTCAGTGAGTATCAGTAATCTTTTCCCTATACCAATACCTTAGCCTTGAGTTCGGTTCTATCAGATGGATGGAAGCAGCCCAGTGGAAGATGTCGCAATTTACAAACGGGGACCAAGCAAAAGACCTCCCAACACATGATTATCTACAACAGAATATCATTTCACTTGGAAGACATTGATACCACGACCTATTTAACACGTCCCAGTCGGCTTCAGTGAAAACGAAGTAACTTCGATTTAATCGGGATTCAAGCTCAAGAACAAGGGCCTAAAAAAAAAAAAAAAAAAAAAAAAAAAAGGAAGCCACCGCATTCCTTTAGGGATTGAAACAAATTGTGTTCGTTTTACACTTTAAAAGGTTCTTATTCTAAACATTAGTTAAAAAAAGCTAGAAATCTGATTTTTACATAGAATAATAATAAAATCTATTTGGTAACATATGTAAAGCAATTTATCGCATGGAAATTTTTATACTTTGAAAAATTGTAGAAAAATACTTTCTCCCCTTTTTTCGACCCATGTGGGTTTTAAGGTGTCATAGATAATTTTCTGTATAAAGAGAAATCGGATGTTATATAAATGAGTAGTAATCAAAGCAAATAAAGAATTTCATTTTCAGACTATGACACAATTATACAAAGGATAGTAATTTAAAAAACACTACAGGTTTGGCTTTCAGGAAATTAAACATTACTGCAAATCATTAATAAAAACTTATTTTTAGAGAAAATTCGGACACATTTATTGCAAAACATGTATTTCTGTGAGATGCACCCACTTAGTTGTCTATTTAGATTTTTGAACTGCATAAATAATTCATAATAGTTTACTAATACTTGGTGGTGCCATCTATTGGCACTAAAAGTTATTAATCAAATCTGGAAATTTATTACAAAACAAGAAATGTAATTGGAAACTTTGAAAAGTATATTATATTAGAAATACAAAGTATTAGCAATTAAATTCAGTTTTTGAAGGAGTCGTCGAATCATATATCAAACTGAATACACTCATCAACTTTAATACAACTTTAAGCAATCAATCTTGCTTAAAGCAACTCTCGAATACAAACAATCGCTGTGAAATGAAATTATTGTACTTATGTCTTATAATTTTATGGAAAATATGATGTCGATAATAGGGGCTTGATATTATGTCATTGCCTCGTTATTTTAAAGAAATTCGAATGATGAGGTAAACTTCTAAACTCACATCTTCCACTCTAAGTCATGGCACATAAGTAAAGGATATTTTGGTCCAGCAGAATATTTACTACGTATAAGTAATCCCAACATGACCGTCAGGACAGAATCAGGTATCGAACCTGTTACCTTACTGCGACTATATATATATATATGAACTAAAAACTCTAAATTTGACTTTATTGAATTTATAAATTAAAAACAAAATCTTTATTTATTAAATTAATTTCATTAAAATTCTAAATTAAACTTTACTTTTTAAAACATTGTAAATTGAGTGTATATAATTAGGAATATTTAAAAATATTCCATTAAAAAGTAAAAGCAAATAAAATTTATCAATCATTAAGCGAGATTTTCCCGCTCCGTCTGAATAATAGAAGAAAATGACTCTTCTGTATTTCGCAGCTAAAAGGTAGGAATAAAGGAATTTGGAATAAACATTACTTTGAAAGGTTCACCTAAATTTTGTAATCACGTTTCCCTTTTGTCTTGATTGCATTAGTAAATATTGGGAAATGAATCTATAATGATGAGTACTCACGAATTCTAATAACACGTGACCGAACCAAATGCAGAATAATTCTCTTGCGAGTAATTTAGGAAAGTAAACTCCTTTATTTATGCATAATATTCTACGTAGCTCCGAATTATGCTCTTCATACGCCAGCTTTAAATTGCTACATTTTATTACTTTTTGTTGTGAAAAGTCATTTCCTCCGATAGATTATTCATTTTCAGAAGAGTCATTCGAAAGTATTTAGGAAGTTGTCCTGCTTCGTCGCATTGTGATGGAAAGTAAATACACTCCGGTTTGTTTGTAATTTCTAACTGATAAACAAATCTAGAAAG
Organism: Latrodectus elegans; assembly: GCA_030067965.1. NCBI lineage: Eukaryota > Metazoa > Arthropoda > Arachnida > Araneae > Theridiidae > Latrodectus > Latrodectus elegans. The sequence continues at coordinate 15,275,580 of CM057811.1, forward strand.
GATGTAGTGTTAGTTAACTCGAATTCCATAGTTTCATTTGAAGGTATAAATTAGATTAGAGAGATTTGAATTACTGATTAGACATGGAGTGAATAAACTAAATTAGACGAAAGCGAATTGTTACTCACAATAGATGTAAACTAAACAAATATTAAAATTTAGTGAAAAAATGTGTGTATAAGTCTTTAAACTATATACATGATCTCTATAAAGTAAAACAACCTCATCTTTTTTATTCCAACATTTTACTGCACCAAACACATTGAAAACAAACGGAATAAAGAGCTCGAACTAACTAATTATATATTATCATGAAAAATAAGAAAGGACTCCATTTAAAAAGAGATGCCAAGGTGACCTCTAAATAGAATAGGGTTTTCTGTGAGATTCGTGCATCAAACATAGGAGAAAGTCAACTGTTCTATTTAAATTTTTGAATTTTATTGACTCCCAAAAGTTAAGAAGCAACATGTTTTTCGAAGCTCAGCATAAAAAATTGATATTAAAAATAAAATTCATAGTTTATATAAATCCTTAAAACGAACTTATGTAAATTTATGCAAAGACGTTAGCTACCAAGATTTTTGATAGAATAAACAGGTATATATATATATATATATATATATATATATATATATATATATATATATATATATATATATATATATATATATATGTATGTATGTATGAGTGAGATTGACATCCGTCTTTCGTAATTACGTGTGTAACTTTTGTTGATTTTGACCGTTGTTGAGGTGACGGGTGTGGGATGGATGGAAATGAGGATGTCGCATATTGATGCTTCTTGGCGTCTTACTGTGTCTCGCAGTGTGGTATACGGACTCTAATTCCACGTCAATATTAAACTGAAGCTTCTGTGTCTGGAAAACATTTTCCAGGCCGAACACAAGTTTCAGTACCTGTAGAAGATCGTTTTATAGTTCTTTCGATCCGAAGGAGAAGTGTTTCTGTGCCTCAGCTTGTTGCAACCACTCTGTAAAACCAGGAAGAAGAATATCCATAGTTCTTTGCTAAAACATCTTCACCATGTATGTCACTATGAAGGCGACCAGTTGTGTAAGTCTACCTCACCAGACGACAAGAAAAGGTCCGCTTATATTGGGTAATTTAACCCGTTTCTTGGATCAGACAACTTTGGACTTTTGTATTTTTTGTAGAAGACTCCAGATTCACACTGAAGAGTGATTTAGGATATGTGCTGATCTGTGAGGGGAACAAAACACCAGATACTATCAATCCACCACTGTGGAAAGACACATTTAAGTCGAAACTTCAAAACTATTAACTTTTGCTTTGTTACCAAAAATATAGAAATATATAGCCAAGTTGTTAAAATATTGCGAAATGCTGCCAAGTTGTTAGTTATCAGCTTGAAAACCCCTGTTTTCAGAAAATGAATGCAGTTTAGATTGTAATATTCGCAAATTAAACGATAGTAACACAGTAATTAAACATAAATCTAAGACATTCATTCAAATATTAACCCTATTTACATTTTCTGCAACAATAGCAGTAATAAGTACACTTTTAAATCATAGAAAATTAACTGTTTTATGTATTTAGGTTTAAAGGAAACTCCTGTTACATAATGGTGCATTCCATTCGCATTGTCAAAGCTGGTATGTGAATGGTTATTGAACTAACATTCAATGCAGTTGTTCGTGTATTATAATATTTGGCTTGAAACTCATCTTAAAAATATTGGTTTTGATTGATTTATCCTTCGCGTGGAAAAATTAAACCTTGAAACATGGTCATGGTTAATTGTCTAAGAAAAGCCACTGTCTCACAGTCTTAAAAGACAGGAACAAACTACTCTCGAACTATTTCGAAGTGGTCACCCTAGATTATCACAATCTTCTGAAGGTTCCAAAATTTTCGAGACCTGTTTTGCTAAACAAGCTACGGCAGAATCCTTGCGTACCTGGGACTATCCAAACAAGATTTATACGATGATACTTTGATGGTGATGGATTTTTGGGGGATGTTTAACGTTATGGAAATGCTCTAGAGCTGCGGGCAGGAAGGGACATGCAACAACAATAACAAAGCCATAAATGAACAAAGCAAAGCTATTTAATACATACTAAATTTATATTAAACTTTAATGGATATTTTAATTTTTAAATAACATATTACACAATTTTTTTTTATACACACTTTTGAAAAGTTTTATAAAATACGTTAAAAAATTAGAAGATTTAATTTTTATAGATACAGAGTTAGACTTTATTGAAACATTGTATAAGGCTTATGACACATATATTTATGGAAAGCGGAAACACACAATATACTTACATCCGTTATTCAAAAGTGAGTGAAATCAGTACTTTTCTGTTAAAAGAATGCCACTAACGTTTGGTTCCTTAGTGGCTGTCGCTAAATCAGGGAGAATTAAAAATTTTTTATTTTTAATATAAAAAATGAAATTAACACTAGAAGTTGCATTAACTCTATAGATGTTAGTAACTGAAATAACTCTGTGAATAAATGAATAGCAAGCCAGAGGCAAACAAAACTTGCGTTCCAGCAAACCAAATTAGCTTCCACACAACCGTAACCTCTCGTCATAAGCGATAATGACAAAACCTTTTTGGATTAAAAATAAATATTCATTGCATAATATGATTATTTAAACACATTAGTTTTCAGTGAATAGTACCATTTTTATATAAACATTTCTCACTTTCTCACCAAGTACCAAATTTTGCAAACCTTAAAATAATGAAATTATGATTGGGTTAAAATTTGTTGTACAAGCGAATCAGCAAACGCGGTAATGTCGGTTACAATAAAGGCTTAAATCGGCTTGCCGATATGAGTAGTATTAGAATGATACCAGCAAACGGTACCACTACCCATTAAAAAATGTCCGCTCGGGCAAATGTGGGTCCAAAGTATTGCACAGATTTGGAACAGTATCTACAAAGTGTACATGGCCGCTTGCCCAATATTTTATCCATGACATTTCATATTGGACCGAATACTTTCTATAAATGATCATGCATCGGCAAATTTTATATGACCGACCGCAAACCACTAACTAGAAATTATTATTATTATTTTTTTTAATTCACCGATTGTTTTTTGCTTGTAATATTTGATAAGTTGATAGTTGCAATATTTATAAAATAAGTATTTCAAATATGTAATATTCCTGTTTAACTGATATCAAAATTTTAACATGAAGTGCTTATACATATGTGATATCTGTTGGATTTACATATTTTAATCAACATCCAAAACTATTTTTAATAGAACCAAAATGTATGTATATTTAAAACGTTTGTTGTTATTTATGACAATTGCACATGACAAGCACGCTACACCGTTGACTATGCGAATTCAAGTCAGTAGGGAACGTCTTTCGTTTAACCATAGCACAAAAAAACACTACATCTATGGCACCACCAGAGAATTCATTGCCTCAATTTTGACAAAGATCTGAAGTGGGATGAAATTTTCTCCACACCATTACACTCATGGTAACTGCTCAACGACCAACCACAGGACTTTCGATTAGACAGATTTAATGAGCATGTATATAGTATGTACTCATTGAGTCTTTGTCAACACTAGGCATCGAACCCCACCCTTCCGAACAGACTTCTCCTGGAAGAAGATGAGCCGTAAAATCCGCATACTCCATCTCTCTCATCCTCTATATTTAGGCATTTCCCTCCCTACCTGTAACATTTCACCTGTTTTTCATCTCCTTGTATATAGTTCATTATTGTTTGTTTGCTATTTTCTCACCATCATTCCAACGCTCTTACTTAATTACGTAATCACAATTATTGTCATCATGTTGTATTGACCTATTTTAATGCATTATGTATAACCTATCTAAACGTTTTGTATACATAGCTTAGAATTTCATTTAACCGAACTTACTTTAAGCCGATACACCCAACTATTAAATCCATACTAAATGCATTAATATTATTCATTAATCATTTTTACCTCATTAATTTGCAGTAAGTGCAGGTATATGTATTCAATTCTGTTTTATCGTTTTTAATTTCCTTTTGTATTTCCATGTATTTTCTTTATTTCTTATGTGCACGCAATTTGATTTGTATTTTATATGCTTGTCTTACCACATTTTGCCATGAATTTTGTCTGATATCTATTTTGAATGCTTTTTACGTGTCCATGTGTTAACTCTCAATTGCAATCTAATTTGTGTTGAATAGTACACTTTACCAACCCTCTTTACTGCAATAAATTTTAGTGTTTCCATACGATTACAAGCATAATTGTATTGTCTTGTATAGACTGTGCATGTGTTCCGTTTTCTTTTCTCTCCAGCGGGTCCATCAAATCTGGTAAAACCCTTTCAGGGTTAGGTACAGGGACCTCTGCTGGTGTTTACTTTACTTCACAGTCTATAAAATATTTTTTATACTTGAGAAATAATTTTCCTTAATGTTGAATAGAGCATAAATTTATTATTTATGTTAAACTAAGTTCTCATTATTCAAAATATTTGTTAATTGAAAAAAAATTCAATGTAAATTATTTAAATATTTTTCATTAAATAATTATTTCACAATAGCAGAAGTAAAAAATTTTTATTAATTATCAGTGTGAATACTAAATGCAATATTAAGACACAAAGCTTTCATATATCAAATAATTTTAACACCTTTAATTTCTAACTTTTCTTTTTGCCATTGTTGCTTTTGTAACAATAAGGTCTTGAATTCAGAGAAAATTTGATGTTGCCATTAATTTTAACACTTCTGCAATAGGACCGATATCGCATATGATATTCAGCCCAGAACTGGAAAGCATGTATCAGACCTATATCAATAGACGACATTCACAATTTGCCGCATTAGGACTAATACTTGTTTCCGATAACATTGAAGTACAAAGTTTAAAGATCGGTTTTTTGCCGATATGAAGCCGTTATCATTATGAAATCACCTTACCCCAATGCCGAATTATACTCGACACTGCCGATATCGGCCCCTCAGGATGCCTATAGGTTTTTGTTTGCTGTGATGTTTATAAACTAAAACCAAACTTTCCAACACTTGGTGTCCACACAATAGCCCCCCCCCTACCAAAGAAGTATGCCAAGTATGAGGTGTTTTTGACGGAAAAGTACCTTGAGATCAAATCCGAGATTTTCCTCTTCATTGAATAAAACATTGCCATTAAATCACAGAAAACCCATAGCATCATGTATTTCAAAATTCAGACTAAATATTTAATTATTGCTGAAAATGTGGATTAATAAAAAAAATGTACAATTTTTTTGTAAAAGAAGTAATTAAAAAAATTGCTGACACAGTATTTTGTTGATGAATATCTTATATCTTATCAAATGTGAATTCAGTTTCAACTTTTCCCCTAATTTTTATTACAGTAATTTATTTTGTCAATAAAAATGTTATGTTCTTATGAAACTGTCTATGTAATTAAATTGAAACACAAAATGTAGTTTAGATATTAGCTTAATTATTTGCAACAAATTCAGAATATTCTTATAAATTGGATCATATACAACTGGTTTTTTAAAAGAATTGTAAAATTATTTATTATGACATTATATGTTTAAGACGAAACAATCATCTATCAGAAAATTTTTTATGAAGATATTTTAAAATTTAAAATATAACTCCAATCTTACAAAATTGAAAGTTGTAAATGCATTTTTTTAACGATAATGTTCCAAATTAGTTCGTATATCATATGGTGTAAATATTACCATATCCAATAGAAATTAATAACTTCCCTTGATGAATTTCTATAAAAAAAGTATCAGTATTCATATAAAATAAGTATTCAAATAAAGTGCACCTTTCACTTTTATTGAATGAAGTAAAAACATTATATTTATACTAAACTAAAATTTATTAATGATTTGTATAGCTTATTCTTGCTGAAATGAGACTCAATTCTTAAGATCAATTCAATTAATATTTGCAGGATTTCAGTCTTTAACAATTCTTTTTATATTTTTCTTAGTATATTTTACTCTCTTAACATTGATATAAAGTACAAAAAGTGAGAAACCAAACCAAATTTAACATGTAATTAAATGTTAATTATTTTAACATACAATATATTTACTGGAAAATAATTAAAAAAATGCGAAAACATATTTATCTATTCTTATGATATATGGGCTTAATATGTATTTATTTCAATATTTTTAATCATTTCATAGCAAGAAAGAATTATTTTTGAAGCAATATTTTAGAAATTTGCTTTTTATTATTTCAACAATATTAATTAAAAGAAAATTTATAAAATGTTGGCGTAAGTAAGGTAATAGCCTTAAGATTCAAAAGAAATTGTTTATAAATATTGCAATTATAAATTTAAATCTTTATTAATTAATGAAATTTTTAACAATTTAAATCATCTTTCTGACATAAACTAACTATAAAGTGAATGTTTTGTCATTTTCTGTTGTACTAATGTTTCACGAGTTTATGGCTTGAATCAATGGAAAACGGCTTCTCAAATCGACGCTTTGGTACTTAGATAAGAAACCGTTTTATTAACTAAATGAATTTCGACAATATTCTCAGACATTTGATGGTGAACTTCGCTTTCTTTGCTACCACTCGAACAATGTGATTTGAAGGCAGGCAGGAAATTCGTCTACAAGTCGGATTTACAACCCTGTCAATATGTTGTGACGTGAATGAATCGTTATCTGACGTCATGAATATTTTAAACCAATGATAATCGTAATAAATTGGCGTACTCAGAATTTCAACTGTAACGAAAAAGCAACCATTTTATGGTTTAAGAAAAAAAAAAACTTAATTTATTACGAAAATAACATTTATTAATCAGCGTATTATTTTTTACTCTGTAAGGTCTTTCTAGCCATTATATTGCATAAAAAGGAAAAAACTACTCTAAGGAGAACAGATTTAGTGACAATCGCTTATTTCTAAATTAGTTTTTCCATGTGTTTTCATTTTTTTAAATATCAATATAGTTCTATCAGCTGATCACTAAAGATTGTATTGTTTATATTGCAAATTGTATTATAATAATTTATAAATTAATCTAACCAAAAAGCCAAAAATTATGTTATATTTCTTATAAATTTTATTAAAATTAACCAACAAATGTGACATTTTGCTTTTACTATTAAAGAATGGTTAACATTTCAATAGTTAGCAAACTATAAGTCCTCTTTATCGTCACTTTAACACAAACTTTGTTAAATTGCTATTTTTTTTATACGACGAAAAAAATGTGACTTGGGTTACAGAAAAATTGGCGTAACCAATCTCGTAAAGTATTTTTTGCTCAGCCACAGAATTTTTATTGGCTAACATGGAAAAGCGATGTAACATTTTATTTTTTATTGGTTGATAAGGAAAAATTGAGACTTGTATTTTTGTTGCGCATTGAAAAAGGTTTGTTTTCTAATTCCCCGGCAGATAAAGTAAAACTAGATGGATAAAGGGTTGAACACAGAAAATTCGTTCGATCATCGAAAATAATGCTAGGGGGAAAAAAAAGCAAGTCACGTGATTTACTCTTTTCGTTTCTGGAGTTCTGCCAGACATTGTGATTTGTCAGGACAAAAATAAATTTATAGAATAAAAGTTCAATACTGTTTGCTAAGGATTTTGATAGTAAAGAATGATGCGTGAAGTTCGTCTTAGCTTTCATCCATTTTATACCCAATTATTTGCGTCATTTTGAACACAAAATAATATTTTATTTATGTATAAAACTGGAAAATCACTTCGGAGTCGATTCTAAATTTCACAGTACATAAATATTTTATTTTTTGTTTTGAGGATCCATTGTATGAGTGTTAGGTTATTTGATGTTCTTACGGTCCCCGCTATAAAAATAACGCCAATATTCTCGCCAAGCAATAATTGCATATAGTTTACGGCTTCCATGTCTTCACGATTGTTTCTAATAAGTCATCAAATCATTGCATCTTTCTGCAAAATTTTCTCCACACGAATTTCACAAGATACGACATTACTGATGTACCTAGTGGAAATATTTTTGTTGCTTCAGCATGCTTCACTGTTGCTAGCCCTAAATTGGGCTCTACCACTTTCTAGTGGAAGTGAGGAAATTTGACCTAAAATGCTCGTTTTTATATTTTGATGCATTACATTTTCGAACACTTTCGTTTGCACATAATTTCATTTTGTGTCATTTTAGGCATATTTGATTGCGAAGAAACATCTTTTTCTTGGAAAAATGATTAAGAATTTTCTTCAAAATTCTTAAACTAGAAATTGTGTGTTCACATATTTTATATTGGTTAAGTTAAAAAAAAGAATATTATGACTCTATAATAATAGTCCAATAGAAATAGAAATTATTTTTGGTTGCTCTTCATTTGGCTGATTTTTTTACATGATTTGGCGATTTATCTCGGAGGTCATGAAAATTAAGTCGTACCAATGCTAAGATTTATTTCACTTTCTGATACATTCATTAGAAATTAGTTTTGACACCACATTATCTAATTGCGGAAAATATTTTAGGGACTTTTTTAATGTTCAAAGCTTTTATGAGAAAACATTTCACATATTACTGGTCATATTCACGCTTCGCAAACGGGGAATCTCCGGAAACGGGGAAAATTAGCAGCCCTCATCTTGACAGATGTGAAGGCAAAAGGGGGAATAAGATTTCCTGATTCCTTGTTTTTTAACATCAATTGTGATAAAATTGGAAACTCTGCTTTAAAAATTTTAGACCTTCCATTAGGCAAAAAGGTAAGCTTAATATAAACTATTTTCGCAAGATTTTCGTTTCATAACTTATATGTAAATATCATTTTTTTTTATAAAGACAAGGCGAATTGGCAAGTGAATCGTTAGTCCTCTGCATGCCTCTTACCTCTATTCAAAGTTCTTTCACTGTGATACTTACAGTGGCTTGAAGCTCCTTTTGAAAAGCCAGTTCCTTCCCCATTAATCTCGTCTGCATAAAATGACACTATATGGTGACAAACAAACAAACAAATCAAAATACTACCACAAATATAATACTATTAATATTCATTCGGTAATTAACATTCACCAAGAAAATTTGAACACTTTACTATCAAATGTGACAAATCACTTCATATGCGAAAGAAAAGTTTTCGTGTTGGAAAAGAGAACAAAAGAACAACAAACAAAAAACTTTAATGATAGTTAAATGTAACCCTACTGTGGCATTGGAGAAACTAGAGAGCTGATCTCCTTGCCAAGAAGGCGACCTTAATTCTGCAGAAACCCCTTGTGAAACTGAGATTCCATTCATCTAAACTTGAAATTTCTAAAATCTCTTGGCGCTTTCGACGTGATACAGCCTTATACCTTTTGAATGGTAAGTCTTGGACTGTACTCTTCTCTGCTCCATACACTATTCAAGACTTCCCTACAACGACTGCAGTTGCTACATTTAGAATGCTGACTGGTCACGACTGTCTGCGTGCCCAACTCTTCCGTTTTAAAATTGTGGACTCCTCTGCATGTTCTCTTTATAAGTCTGGACATGTTATGACTGCTTTGCATTTGGACGAGTGCTCTGCACTATCTGTTTTTTCTTGTCGTGTTGCAAGATATTGGAGATCCCATTGTCCAATGGCCTATGGGCCAAACGACAGGCATAAATAAATAAATAATAATTAAAATTAACAAAAAGAAACTTATGCTATTAGTTCTAACAGTTTTGCAGTAAAAGTTTAAATATTTCTTTCCTTCTACATGAAATTAATGACCATCATCTTGATTTTTAACGCAAATCCTAATTGTTAAAAAAACCCTCAGAAATTGTAATTAAGTATATATTTTGGATAAATATTTGCAAGTATTTCCTTTTTCAATGAACACAAGTGTTCTTTAAACGTTTAAATGAATCAAAGAGAATTTCTATAGAGAAGCTTTTTAACTTATTTTATGACGAGATAAACTAGAAGATTTATCAAAGAAGAAATAAAAAAAAATGCAATGAATTTTTTTTTCAGATTGAGTTTCTATCTTGTTGAATATTCTTCTTAAAACGGACGATTTATATGAGAAATAAACGACAGAAACTCAGCAATAAAAGCTAAATTTTGTAATAAATAATGCATACAATTTTATGTTTGTGTATTATTAAAATAATTATTATAAGAAAATTTTTGTAATGATTTCACGGCATTTAAGCTATTGAATTAATTGCATTATCAAGGAAATTATAAATACATTTTTGAAATTTCAAGTAAAATATTTAGTAGCTTTGAGTGAAATATTTCTTTAATTTAAATTTTGCAATTCATAAAGTAATGATATTTCAAATATATATATCGTTTTTCATATGTAAAATATTCAAATATCTTAAGTATAAAATTTCAAATAAAGTACACTTTTTCTTTGGAGATAAGCACAAATTTTGGTAGTTGTAACAGTATATTCATCTTAAATATTTTACCTATAAAAAACTTCATAAAATATTTTCAGTCATTTTGTTTATATTCATCAATTTAACGATTAAAATTTTAATAAACTTAATGAGTTATAATCAGAAAAATATTATAAATGTACAGTGTTATATATATACATACACACGCCCATTAGAAATAGCAGGTAATTTCCTTTTCTAACCAAATATCTTTTTTTAAAAACTAGCAAGATATCCCTTCCATTGGCGATCATTGCGACTTTTTTTCATCGCCAAGCTAAATGAATATTTCTAGAATGGAAAATTTTCCAAAGTTCCAAAAATACACATATTAAAAACTTTTAAATCACATAATAGCATCAAAAAATCTAAAAAATATAACTGGAAAATGAATTATAAAATCTGTTATTTTGTGTTTGGCTTCTCACCAAACCAACCAGTAAAAGAGATAAGTAATTAACAATAATGGACTTGATATGACTTCAAGCTCAATGTCGAATATGCTCTGTGATATCTTGTGTGATATCATATGTTCTGTGATATATCTTGTGTTATATCTGTGATATCTCTGTGTCTTTTCTGTGTGATGTGCACCCGTTCCATAAACTGTGTTAAATTTGGTTATAATATATTGCAAGTAGTTTTGGGTTGATATTTATTTTACCATTTTGTTCCTTTGTTTCCAATACGTCAGTGTTTGTTACACGTTTCAGTGAAACTAATTTTGTGTAAAGTTACAATGGTAAAGTAAAATGAGGAGCAAATTTAAACTAGAGTTATTTTGAAAAAAAAAATTAGCAGTTATTGTGATGAAACAAACTAATTTATTATCATTTATATAATTTCTTTTAAAACGATTCTAACTACAAATTAGTCGCACCACGATAAAGTTTTTTTTTCTTCGTAAAAATACTATTTTTCATTCATTTGCAGAAAATACTCATTTTAGTCAAATGTAGAAGTATCTGAAAAGGTTTTTTCCTATAATCAACTGTAAAATTTTTAAAAAAAATGTTTTTTTTTTCACTGTTCGATTGTTAGAAGAAATAATACTTTTTACACTTTTGATTTAAAAAAAAAAGAAAATACATAATGCTTAATTGATTTGAAAAATACAATTTAATTACGGAGTATGTGTAGATGTTACATTGGTTAAAATGTATTATGTATATGCTTTATAATGCAAACAACGGTCAAATGGCTTCGAATTGAAACGTAGAACAAAAACTTCAAATGCTGTTGCCACTGTAAAGAATCATATATATGACATAAAAATGATATAAAACAAAAAAAAATTAGCACCTAAGCCAATACTGAGTAACAAAATCTGTATTATTTTCCCTTACTTTTGTAGCACTATTTTACAGCTTTGAATTTAAAACATTATAATGCAATGCATGTCCTATTATTTGATTTATATTTGTTTTCTCTCCAGTATCAACATGAAAACTGTAATTTATTTAGTGCATATGTAACTCTTACTTTTACTGTTTCCATTAATTGCAATCTTTGTTAAAATTCTAAATAATTGCAAAGAATTTTCTCTTTGTATTCTCATCTTTTACATTATGTGACTTATGATTTTATGCATAATTCAAATAGTTAATTATCATTTAATATGATAATCCATTTTCTATTTTGGTAATACTGAATTACATATGTATAATCCTTATCTTTAAACACTATCTTATGTAAACTGCAATATTTATCATTATTGTTATATGACCTGCTGCAATTTTGTGAAACTTACAATTGTATTTTTCATTTCTGTAATGTAATTTTCAGTTGTATTTTTCAATCTTTTCAATTTCTTTCTAATTATTTAACTCTTAATTAATTTCTGTAGATAATTTGTTTTTATAATTTTCTCTCTGGTAACTGTAATTATTCCAATGGCTTCCAATCAAACAGGTAGAACTCAATTGGTATTGCGTACAGGGAAGCTCCTGTTGTCCACTTAAGCCATTAACTCCCGGACTCTCCAGTTCTTCTTGACATCCTCATACTGAGAAAGTATGGCATAATTATTTTAATGTTTACAAACCATTGGTTTATTATTTACCTTCATTTTAAAACTAGGAACTTAAAATTTTTTTCAGCAAAGCTCAGGATTATTTATTTATTATTTTTTTTATAAAATAATATTTTATTTCTACTTTGTGTTACCAAAAGTATGAAGTATTCTTTGATATGGTAAATTATTTTCATAATCACTAACAGCTGAAATGTATAATTCAGTTTAAGCGAACACAAACAGTGGGCTAATCTTTTCAATCAAACTTAATCCTCACTTTTTTTTTTCTGTAAATCTTTATATGATAAGTCCACATTTTTTCTTTTAAGATTAACATTTCGATAAGGTTTATTTTTATATCTTCCTTATGATTTCAATGATACAAAAATTTTATCTTTGATTTTTCATAGATAAAGAACCGTTCCTAGTTTTAAAAAATATCATTCAGGAAAAAATTCTTATTATTACCAAAATGAGATCCTAATGATGAAAATTTCCATTTTCCTTTAGTATAATATTTGAGGAAAGCATGAAATCAATTAAAAGTATCTGATGTTAAAATAGTGAGGCTTTATTTCTTTAAAAAAACAGACTAGCATTGTTGCTGAAAATCAGCACACGTCACGCTGACTGCCAACAAACCAACAAATGAAATTGAAGTAAAATATTTATGTATTTGCCTAAAAAATGATAAAATACTGGAAATGAAATATGAATAGATTTACTAGCTTGGCAAATGTTTGGATTATTTTACTGAATGCTTTTTAATCCTATATAATTCTTTTATACACATATTTTTCCACTAAGAATCCTTTCTTAGTCTTTTTTCTATTTCTTTTACATTCTAAAATTTCACAGCTAACATTTTAATGCCAATTGTTAATAAATAACAGATTCTGCTGCAAGTGTATGGAACTTTTTCATGGTAATTTTGGGACTTTTTTTTTAATTGGATGAGATTTTTCCTTTTTCCAGTGCAACTGTGTTAATTGTTAAATGTGTCTTTTCAAAGCATTTGAAGTTGCTTCATCGAGCAGCAATGTTCTACAAAATAAACATTAAGTAAAATTAATAAATTAACGGATAAACAAAGCAATCTTTACTGACTCCTACATTCCTTAATTTCTTAGTAACGTATCTGATGCTTTCGGATTTATCTCTCTGAAGTTATAAACAATTTTACTCGTTTAATTCTTTCTATGCATTTAAATTTTTAGGGCATTATCTTTAAAATAAATTCTATTCTACTCACACTAAAACAATGTAACGGATATGCAAAAGCTTGCGCCCAATTTCAGCACCTTAGAGGATGAAGTAATTATTTTATTTATTTTATTCGTTGAATTGATATTTGAACGCCTCGTTTTTAGCAGAATATACTTTTTGTTTTAAGTCAATAAGCACATAATCTGTGTTAATTATTCTAGATACAATTTAAGTAATTTAGATGCTTCTTGAAGGAATTATGGTAAGTTCTTAAAAAGTGAATGAATTTTTAAAAAATTTGATCCAACGTGTATTTTTTTGTACTTAATTGTGATGCTCTGTAGTGTGATATGAATGCACAAAAATACTGAGGAATTCTACTTTGCTTCCATTTCATGCAAATGTCCTTACAAGAGAGTATAAAATATTATGAAATAAACTGGGAGGAAGAATCTATGAAAAGTTCCAAAATATTTTTTCACCATTTAATCCATGTTTATTATAAAAAGTTTTTAATAATACCCATTCAGCTTATAAATACATTTAAAAGAAATAATTGTATTTTTGTTTTGGATGCAATGTCATTGATAGAGTTTAGTCACATTTTACCGTAATTATTAATTTAATTTATTAAATACAATTATTAGTTTTTTAAATGCATTTATTAATTTATTAAATGTATAAAAAATTAAATTTTTATATATTTAATGCAATATAAGCCATTTTAGTAGATATTTATAAATTTAACTCGGAATTTAAGGATTTAATGATATTTATTAAAATAATGCCTTATTTACAAAAAAAAACTTGAAAATATTTATCTTATTATTATAACTTGCAATGCTTTTAAAATTGTAAATAATATATATATATATATATATATATATATATATATATATATATATATATATATAGATAAATATATATATATAAATATATATATGTATATAATATATATATATATATAATATATATAATAGATATATATATATATATATATATAATATATATATATATATAAATATATATATATATATATATATAATATATATATATAAATATATATATATATATATATATATAATATATATATATATATATATATATATATATATATATATATATATATATATATATATATATATATATATATATATATATATATATATATATATATATATATAAAGTAAATATTGTTAATTAATGTTAAAGTTTTTAATAATTGGGGCTATTATAAATAGCTCCAGGATAATTTTTCATAATAAAACTTTTATTTTTTTAAATATTATAACTTTCAATACTTTGAAAAATGGACGAAAACAATTATTATAACAAGTTTAATAATAAACTTTCAAAACACTAATCTAAATTAGTTTACAAAATTTACAATAATGACTGTCACCCAACCAATAGTTGTCAAGTCAATTTACAATGAAATAGAACAAGAATAATAATCACCCAAAATAAAAATCAATATCAAACTATCAAAACAGTACCCTAAATTAAGATATTATAATTTTTTTCTACCATATAAGTTTTAAATACATGAATAATATGTACCTCTTGGAAAAGAGTGTTAAAAACTTTTAAGCAAAATTGTGATAAAAAATAAAACTGGATGTAAAGTTGTTTCGAACGTGACCACTAAAATAATGAAATCCGCGTTGGAATTCAAGCAGCCATTATATATATTTTCCAGTTTTGATCTCCATGTTCGAAGCAAAAGTTTTCAAAAAGTATTCTTCTTAGAAATTCTTTTTTTCGGTAAACTTGTTTATTATTTATAAAAAATAAACTCGAGTTTCTTATAACTCTTCATTTTGAAGAATTTTTTTCAACTCTAAATATTATGTTATTTGATAAATCTTTAATATTTTATCCTTTTTGAATTTTGAATGAGTAAATTGTAATTCTTAAATTTAAAACATAAAAAGACAGTGTATGCTGCTATAAACACTGAGATTGCTAATTGAGTTCGTAAAATTTTGATATTATTGCCAGAAAACTGATATTTTTAAAATAATATCCTGGTTGAAATTAAAGAGTTTCGGAAAAAAATTCTTGAAAAGGTCAGATTCCAGAGAGAGTTGTCGCTTCACTGAGGAAAGAAGGAAATTATCCTCCAGCACTTGATTAAAAAAAAAAAAAAAAAAAAAAAAAAAAACACGACATGAATGTACTGGATTTCAGAAAACTTCCTATTCCCCACATATATCGTAATCAATAGATTTATATTTCGCTTTGTGTAAATTCAAATTAATCTTTTAATTTGGTTTACAGTTGTTGGAATTTACATCAGGTGGATGTAAGGGGAGATACTGAGAAGAGAATCGTTATTTTATATATTTGTTTCTGTTAAACTCGCTAATTTAATACTCTATCAATCATTGCTTGATTAGTAATCTTTCGTTAAACATCTTTAAAAAGCTATTGAACAAGATGGTACTGATATGAAACGTATATACTGAAAATATTTTGTTCCCTCATCATAATTATTTGTGTGTTATTGTTAGTAAGTGGCATCGAGCGCATGAAAGTCTGCAGGCACAGTGTTTGCGCTTAAAGTTTCGAAGGAAAAGGTCAGAATTTCGATTCTCTGGCTGGGAAAGGTTGACTCAAACTTGCATTTTTTTCAGTCATTCGAGGAAACTAAATATAAAGCATACATGGAAACTAAATATAAAGCATACTTGGAAACTAAATATAAAGCATACTTGGAAACTAAATATAAAGCATACTTGAAAACTAAATATAAAGCATACTTGAAAACTAAATATAAAGCATACTTGGAAACTAAATATAAAGTATACTTGGAATTAAACACTCGGACTTTTGCGTTAGACTAAACACCTAACTAGGATATCGGTCAAGTAAGCAGATTATGGGTACTGTAGGTTTGAGCTTCATAGGCGCTGTGGCACGCTGAGTATAGTTAGCATCCAATAAATACGCTGATGCTTCTTGAAACGTTAGAAATAAACTCCTTGATTCTATATCTGAAATAAAAGAAAACCTTTTTCTCTTTAAGAAAAGGAGTCAGTATTATAACCTCTTATTTCTTGGTTTTACAAGGTTTATTTAACTTACTAGATAAAATGGTTGAGAAATTTGTAATTCTTTTTGTTTTCAATGCCTGGCTTTTAGGATTTTTAACGTTCAGCATTACAAGGTGTTGTAGAGATGCCACCCGATTGGGCAGATCATCGTGCACCCGAAAGTTGATTCTCCCGAAAGCAAGGACCCAGATATGGCATACCATCCTCAGAAATATCAGTTCATATGAAGGACATAACAACTACGATATATTTTGCGTGCTCTAATTGCTATTAATTAATAGGAAGTATCTTCGTTTGGTTAGGGATTCAAATTCACCATTTTCCGACAACAGAAATGATATCCTAACCAACAAGGTCTTTTTGACATTTAGGAAATATTTACATAAAAAGCCTTTTTTTCTAATTTTGGGCCAAGGGTAAATTCTAATTACATATACCATATTTAGTTACAACAAGTAGGTTGAAATATCTAGATGTTTATATTTCAAGTACGATTTGCGTTTCTGATCCCACTTGAAGGATTTGTGTGCCTTTTCGAAGTAAGAAAAGTCTATTGAAATAGAATAATTAAACCATTGTCTAATTATCTAATTTTGGGCCAAAATGGCTGCTGAGTAGTTAGAGCTTTTATGTTCAGTTTAAGAGTTTGTGCGTTCCATTCCTATCCTGGTTGGCATGTTTGTAGGGTTTTTGGAATCCACTTTACACTGAATGCCCTGACCTATGCATATAGGAAAATGATCACAGAGTGACAAGCAAACCACAGTCCTAAAAGTTTCTATGCTTAACGGTAAAATTTTAAAACTTGATCACGATCAATGGAAAGTGTTTTTAAAGGTCAAATATCAGCTCTTTATTGGCAATTTAATTTATGTGATCCATCTGAATTTGGACTGCGCTAATTATATAAAAACATTTGATTTTTGCACCTAGTGATACGCAGAATAATTATTATAATTAAGACTCGAGTTCCCCTTACTTTTTATATTCTCCAGACCTGAATCCTTTGAACTTCTCAAGCATCATTGATGATTCTCTTCTTTCCGAATTTCTGAATCAAATATAAATTTCAACTCAGAACTAAATTTTAAATTATCATGCTTTATTCTTGTTTTTATGCATCACAATTTTTTCTTTCAAAGAAGAAATTTCAGTCATGATGAAGGCGAATAGTAGTACCATATAAAAATCATTTATAAAAATTACACACACTATTACTTTTTTAATATTAATACGACAAACAAAACATTTATTAATTCAAATTTATTTAGAAAATTTCCTTTTACATTAACTTTTACAAATGATACATGTAAAAATATTGTTTTTGATCGAAAAAAATGATTTCGACACTAATTTCATATTATTAACATTTTTATTTCTAATTTTTTCAGTTATATTATTAATAATATTACTATCTTGCTTTCTGTAGAAGTTGAATATAATCGTAATTTATCATGATTGTCTTTGATCAATTGCATTTTTATGTCTTGAGAAACGAATTTAATCCAAAACAAGTTACCTTACGATACAGCTTAGAATCTTAGTTTTTTTCTGCTATCAATATTTTATAATTATAATGATCAGAAAATATTGATAATAAGGGAATTTATAAAATAGAACAATAATTAGAATTTTTCTTACTTTAGATAAGTTTTTTTATAAAATTTAAGTTATTATTTCATTTTATTTAGATTAAACAGTTCAGTGCTTGGAATACCTTCCAAATCTATACTAATTAGTCTGTGATTACTGAATTATACTTTTTACTGAATTGGAAAACGCTAAAAGATTTGAGTAAGAAAATATTTTTTTCAAATGGACACTTTGTGGCTTATCTTTCACCACAACAAGGCCTAAATAACTACTTATTTATCGTTACTTAGTGGGTACTTGTGGATCATATCACGACGGGTCTTACCCCGGCCACTCCATCAGAAGCCATATTCCTTCATCTTCTTAGGAGGAAGGGCAAAGAAACATACATAGAGAGAAAGGAACAACCATGTCCGAATCGGGATTCGAATCCAGGCCCAAGAGTCAGGAACGCTAACCATTCAGTCATCGGCCCGTGAAACTGAAATATAAGCAAAGAGTTGCTTAATTATAAGAAAAATAAATGCTATTTTTATAGAAAAAATCTTTAATTTTTCATTTGATAATTATAGGTTTGCTTTTAGGGTATTCTTTTCATCCTGAAGACAATGAATATCTTTTAATTTATAAGCATCGTATGGGTAATAAATATAAAGGATTTCTTTGATGAATCAAACTTTAATTTCATTTTGCTAACCTCTCATAAATAATTACTCATTTTGCAAACCTGGTTTAAACTAATAAAATAAAAAAGGAAAGATGAAATATATAATAAAATACCTTAAAAATAGCAGAAGTGTTCTCGTACTGATTCAATAAGTTTGTTTATGATGATAAAAGTTCTTCTTTGCACTTTTTTATAAATTAATATGTAGTAAAATTTCACATTCAATTTTAAACAATTGTTTAAATGTACTTTAAGTATTTTCATGCTTTATAATATTTGAGTAAAATGTTTCTCACGAATAAATGGTGATGTAATCGTGATGTCACGTTTTCTTTCATAATGAAGTCATTATTATTATATCCTAATCCTCTTAAACCTAACCTTCAGTTTTGATTAACACACAGTTTTAAATAAAATAATAATTTACAAATTATCATTTTATTTCCCTTATGCAAGACCAGAAAATTTTGTACTAGTACTCAAGTATCTTTCTAATATTTTGCATCAAATTTTTCGGTTTGAAACTGAAAAGGCGTATTCACAGAATTGAGGAATAGATATGAAAATTTTCCTTTTTTTATCGATACTTGGAGAAATAAATAGGAATTCAATACAAAAGTAGTTTCAAGTTTAAAAGTTCTTAGAGAACAAGATATGTATATCTAAGTGCACTTTCATAAATCCTTACCAATTTGTAACATAAATTACTTTATCATATTGGAAAATTTCGAACTATCGACAACAGGATATTAAAATCATAAAATGAATCATTTTTGTAGTTATAGACATTCAGTTCGTTTTGAAGTATGATTAAATTAATGATTTTAAAACCAATAAAGAAAAGATGAATTTGTAAGTTTTATTTCCTTACCTTTTTATACTGGAGTAAAATGTTTTGTTTCTTGTAGAATAATAATTTTATCTATAAAGCGCTGAAGTCTTTTAAATATACTTATATATATATATATATATATATATATATATATATATATATATATATATATATATATATATATATATATATATATATATATATATATATATATATATATATATATATATATATATATATATATAACATTTTAAGCTTTGAGGAAATATGTTTTCTACTTTTATAAAATTCTTAAAATGATATATATATATAAATTGGAAATCTTATGGAAATAGCTTTTGAAGAAAAATTTATTATCACATCTTATAGGATTGTAAAAAGAAAATTTCAGAATAACCATGATGAAGAAAATTATTTTAAAGAAAAAGAAAATGTTTGATGTTAGCGTAAACAAGGCAATAGTCAAAAGAAATTGCTTACAAATATTGAAATTAATAATTTAAACTTCTATTAATTAATGATTTTTTTTACAATATTCTCAGACATTCGATGGTGAACTTCGCCTTGTTTGCTACCTCTTGAAAGATATGTTTTAAAGGCAGGCAGCAAATTATTCAACAAGGCTTATTTAAAACGCCGTCTCGATATGATGTGACGTAGATGAAACGTTATCTGACGTCATGGATATTTTAAGCCAATGAGAATCGCAATAAAATGGCGTAGTTAGGCTCTCAACTGGAACGAAAGAAGCAACCACTTTATGGTTAAAAAACGATTTAAACTGTTTGAATGGTTATTATTGGGTCAGGTTTTATTTATAATTTTAATTTTAATAAAATATAAAAATTCAAAGATAAGCTTGTTTTCATTTGATGGAAAGTGTGACTTAACAGCGATTGGGGGATCTTGTATTCTATTCGATGAAATCTGAAGGTGTTATTTTCTTCAAATATCTGTGGAGAAGGTACCATTTCATAATAAATAGCTACTTATTCTTTTTATAAATTTTTACATTTCTTTTCTCCGCATTTCGCTTCAGTTTTTAGACAGTATTGTTAATTTCTGAATTTTGTCTCTAAGATTGGCACGTGAATGCATTTAATTGAAGAAGAATACTTATTTTTATTATTTTATTATTTTTTAATATTATAACTGTCGATGTTATAGAGTAAAAGTGGTGCAATACGTCACTAATTGGGTACACTATATACGTGTATGTAAACACTATATGTATAGCAGCGTGGAAAACTCTAATAGATATTAGTTAAACTACTTACACAACGCGAGAGAAGTTATTATTAAATATGTATAATATTTGTGTAAATTGAGACATATACAGGTAGATTTACTGAAACTTAAGTTTCTAATGGGCGAAAGCAAAATTATAAGGTCTATAATATACCTAAAAGGACTAATCAACACCGTGGGCATAATTTTAAGGATCATTATATTGGTTAGTAACAAACAGATGGTTATCAAAACAAAATATTAATATAAATTTATAAAGAATCCATTATGAGTATGGTGTAGGTCTGGTATTATGTAATACAGCTTGGGGTCTCCTAGGAATTGATTTATACATGTGCTGAATAGTATTTAGCGGAATATTGTGCTATTCTTCATGATGATATTAGGAAATTTCTGCTAAAGATGCCATTGAAGAATATCGAGTACGTATTAAAGGCTCTAAAATAGACCATGATGCTTCATTTATATTCAAGTTGAGTTACTGTGCAGGCTAAAATGGATCAAGGCAATGGGACTATCGATCAATGTGTTAGAAAATATTGAGTACGTATTAAAGGCCCTAAAATAGACCATAATGCTTCATTTACAGTCAGGTTGAGTTACTGTGGAGGCTAAAATGTATCAAGGCAATGGGAATATTGATCAAGGCGTTGGAGAATAGTGAGTACGTATTAAAGGCCTTAAAATAGAGCATAATGCTTCATTTACATTCAGGTTGAGTTACTGTGCAGGCTAAAATGTATCAAGGCAATGGGAGTATTGATCAAGGCGTTGGAGAATATCGAATACGTATTAAAGGCCTTAAAATGGATTATAATGCTTCATTTACATTCAGGTTGAGTTATTGTGCAGGTTAAGATGGATCAAGGCAGGACAAGATAGCATATTATCAGCTAGCAACTTCTATTACCTGCAGGAAACCAAGTTTACATCATTGAATGGACCCGATTTCTAATGATCCATCCTTTCAAGATTACGATTAGTCGGGCAGAAAACTATAAAATGGCTGACCACTTGAAGACAGATCTGCCTCCACGCTTCATAGTTGGAAAGAGACAAGAGCGATCATCAGGTTCAGGTGTCATCGAAACCCTCACACTTCTGTTTATTTAGGGAAAACTGAAAGCTGATATGTCAGACCACTTTACTTCTTTCCACTTATCCAATGACCAAGTTTTGTGAGTTGAAACAATTGCAAATGAGGTTTGGTATCAATAATTGTGATAAATGGTTTGGGAAATGTTTCTTCTCTATAAAAATTCTGTTCATGAAGGTGCCTTCTAACTGTTATCATTGACGCTGGCGAATCCAGATGCTGATTAAGATCTGTGGTCGCTTTTAAAGTAGTTGTTTACTTTTTAGATATTACATTCCCTTTTAATACATACCTGTCTCATTCATTAGGCTTTTCCCATTCGCTATTTCGTTTTTCAGAGCTTGTTTCATTACATTTTGGGTATGCTGTCAATACAATAGATATCTTACCTTTAGCGATGACTAACACTTGTTACATTTTGGTCACATTATCAATAGTGTGTTTCAAATAAAATGATTATAAGAGCGTAAACAAATGAATTGATCCTTAATGTTTTGAAGCCAACCACTAAATAAATAAAATCTATAAACAACAAGTAATTACTCAGGAAAATACATGAAATGTTTCCTTTACGATAACTGGGTAAGAGATCATAACTAAAATTTTAAAGATTTAATGATTATAATAAGATATCGTTAAATAATTGTAAATACTCAAAACAATAATTATATATACTTAAACATTTGCGCTTAATATCGGGAAATTAATCTTTTCCCTCATAATTTCTATTTTACTGCCCGTACTTAATTGTTCCTTTTCGATATTTGGCAGAAAGAAATGCTGTTATTAACTGTATAATGTTGTTAAATTTCTATTGATTTTAGGTTAAAAATGTAATGCTGGTGTAATCAAGCATTAGCCTTAAAATTTAAAAGAGATTGCTAACAAATATTGTAATCATTAATTTAGAATTCTATCTATTAGTGAAATTTTAAAATATTTAAATATTCTTGCTGATTTATAATATCTTTGCTGATTTAAACTAACCATAAAGTAGATGTTTTATCTTATCTTTTTCATTTTGCTTTATCTTCTGTTCTATTGTCCATGTATTATTGGCTTGAATCTATGGAATACGGCTTCTCAAATCGATGCTTTTGTTTTTATATAAGAAGCCGTTTTATTAAAAAAATAAACGTCGAAAATATTCTCAGACATTGGATGGTGAACTTCGCCTTGTATGGTGCCGCTCGAGGAATGGAATTTGAAGGCAGGCAGCAAATTCATCTACAAGTTGGATTTACTACTCTTCCTCAATATTTTTTCGCAGTTTACTATATGTGATGCAGATGAAACACTATTTGATATCATGGTTATTTTAAACCAATGAGAGTTATAATAATGTAAAATAAACATGATCTCAACTGGAAAGAAAGAAACAACCACTTTATAGCTAAAATTAAAAAATTATAATGTCACTATATATTATTCAGAATTTAGAAATTTTGTTACTAAAAATTACATGGTAATATTTAAGCAGGAAAAAATATATTCTTAATAATTACATTTTTTAAAATTAGTTTGTATTATAAAAAAATGCAATGTTTACTGATTTCAGAGTTCATAAATTTTGTAGGAAAGCATTTGCATTTTCTCCTTTCAGTTTTTTAAATAACGAATTGAAATCTATCTTGACTTTTATTTTCAAGCTATTGAAAATGGAAATAAGAATTTCTTTTTGCATTCCATTTTACTCAGTGAATTCTCTACATGTATCTTCCTACATTTTCAGTAAAACTTTCACATTCCTTTAAGATCTCCACATTCCTCGTTTGAATCTTTTGAATAAATTTCTCTTCCGAAAAATACTTCTTCGCTTTTCAATTTCCACTATTCCAAAAACGCGGGCATTTGAATGCTTAAACTCATCAAAACTTTCTTCTCTGCACTAGTTTTTGTTTGCTTGTAATATAATATGTTTACAATCTCTTGTTCAAACATTCAAAGTTCTCTATATAAAATTTGATGATGCAATTCATCACAATTATAAAGATCAGCATTTAAATCTATAATTTGATTCTAATTTTGGTAATTAAATTCACTGATGTCATCTTTCTTATCTTTTTCAACAGACTTTGCTATATTTAAACTTGGTGGAATCCATTCATATTAATTGGAATTAAATCATAAATTCCATAAAAATTTGCACATAATTTTAATAGTCATCCATTAAGAAGAAATATTTAATTTGTCTGTTTACTGATTATAATCTAATTTATTTTAAATTTTAATCAGTTGTACCAACGCATGAATGAATTTATCTTTAATTCTTTCTTCAGATTTTGATTTCACTGATCCTCTCTTTTTCAATATGATGGATATATTCAACATTAAAATGAATCATTATTTTTATTATCGTAACATAACTACGTGAAGAGACTTCATTCTAAACCAAAAGGTTAACGAATTAGTATCTCTTCATTATAACTACGCTATTTATTTATTTTTGAGAACAGCAAAAATAAATAAAAATAGCTACAAATGTCACCTTAGAGGAAAGGGGCTTTAAGCCCAATTTTAACATATAATAATGATAATAATAATAATTTAAAAATGGGTGAATAAAATTTAAAATAGCTTGAATACTGTAAAAATTTAATTTATAGTGAATAAATCTAAAAGTCGTTGTCATCTGAGATATAGTTATTTTCTTTTTGGCGAAATAGATGATAATTCCTTTCAATTCATTGACACATACCTCGGGGTTCTTAGAAGCAAAACATTTATAAGTTTAATGAAGGTATTTCTAAAATAAGTATTTTTGATGCAGAATAAAGATTTTTATCTTTAGTAAAAGTGATAGTATGAAGTGGTATTGATTGATACATAAGATAGTTAAATAATAGAGAAAAGTTTGAAAGTTAGCACGAAGGCAAAAATTTTTTAATAATATTTTTAAATAAAAATTAAAAAAAACAAACTAGGAATGAACTTTTTAGAATTGTTGTAGTTACTTATGACACTTGGACAAGCCAAGCTCACTATGCCGTTAGCTATGCGAGTTTAAGTCAGCAGGGTGCATTTTTCGTTTAATTAGAGCACCACGAAGGTAAAAATACGACATTGTTCTAAGCTCTTTCGATAGATGGTGCTATCAGATCCCCGTTCTTAATTTTGACATTGATGTGGAAGGAGAGAAAATTTTCTCCAAACCATTACACCCATGATAACTACTCAACGACCGACCACAAGACTTTTAATTTCATAGATTTAAGGAGCAGGTATATCGCATCTACTCGGTGGGTCTTTAGTAGCAATGGGAATCGACCCCCGCCCTTCCATATTGTAGACGGATGCCTTAAGCAGTACGCTACCTAGGTTTTTTAGAATAATGTCAGTTAGGGTAACTTAAAACTGAGAGTGTTCACAATGTACTCCAAGTGAAAAGATACTTCTGGGGGAGGAAGACCAAATATTGGGGGTCTGCTGCTTAGTTCCTGCTTCTAAATCATGAAGACGCCACCCGGATGCTTCTCTGTGACTGATAGAGTCAACCACAAGGCTAAGTACAGGGAAGCATGCAGGTGTGAAAACAGCAAGGGCCCATTAGAATGTTGTTAATATATGGATTGTCGTGGATAATATCTTGTTTAATTTTAGATCAAAATTTTTTTGGAATTTTTCACGTTCTTTCTCATTTCTTATGTCTGCTGCATTTTTAAAAGAATATCGTTTTTAAGCGAATATTTTATCTTTAAAAGATATAATATAAATAAAAGATACAATATATATAAAAGATGTAATATCTTATCGATAAAAGATATTCTATTTTAAAAGAATATCTTTTAAAAATACTGCAGGAATTTTTTTGAAGTAAGACTTTGAGAATGGGATGAAAATTGCTATATTAGATGGAATCATTGTAGCTTCTTTGGCCATAATATATGCTATTTCCTTTCCTGCATTACCTGTGAGTTTTCAAATGCAACCGAAATGGAGCTTGGACTCTACGTAAAACTAATAAAGACATAACTTTTTGCGATTGAAGAAAGTTATCATGAATTTCCTGTGCATGATAAAAGCAAAAGTATATTTTTGCTTTAATATTTTATATAATAAGTTTGGTTTTAATTTCTGCGCAGTTTATGTGTGAGCAATTACTTAATTTGTTTGTTATGAATAATTTGAATAAATATATTTTAACATTGATATAATTGATTGAATATACTAGAAATTATATTTTCTATGAATGTATGAAGTGGGAAAAACTAAGAAAATAATATAAACAGAATTCATCAAATTCTTGCCGTATTTAAAGATGTAAATCTGAAAAATATAAAAACTTGAAAATTCATCTGATTTCATTATCTTTAATTATAAATATGCATATTTTACGTAATATGATTTGAGTATGAATTAAAATCTTAATTATTAAATTAAATTAAATTTAACTTCATTGCAATATTTGTAAATTAATATATTTTCTAACATTTACTCTGTATCTGTGAATAATTATAAAAATAATACTATCAAGTTTAATATATGGTTTTTCTAACCGCAAAATATAAATTAATTTTTTTATAACAATTGAAACTTACTTAACGAAACTGCAATCTTAACACTTATCTATATCTTCAAAAATAATATAATTAAAAATAAATGATCGTCAATATGCATATTTATTAATTAATATCTAATTATAAGTCCTCTAAATAATAATTAATAGGCACATTTTCTTATATCTATTTATAAATGTATTTCTATCACAAATAAAATTGATTTATCACAACTATAAATAAAGTTTCAGCACACGGAATTATAATCAAATGTAAGAACAAATATTAGTTTCATAAAATTTGAATAGGAAAGTTCATTATAATTTTATTTAACAGAACGATAGGTAATGATAGGTACATAAATAAAGTTCAATTGCCATATTTTAATAGTCTTATGAAACACTGATTAATTAATTAATAATCGGGTTTCACGAAATTATGGCTTTTTATATACATACATAGCAGTGCAGGTGAGTCTCCGACTGCATCTTTAGGTTAACGTACTTTTAAGACTCGGCTTTTCTAAGTGAACCGTCATTTTGAATTACTGTCACGCGACGAGATAACACTTGAGCTGGCACCCTGCTTTCCATATCCCCGCCACATCAGTGGAAGGACTTTGGACGTCACATATTAACGATGACATGTCCTCAACTCACGGAAGTCCAGCAACACAGTGAGGGAGAGTACGTGGTTTCCCTCTCAATCACTTCCTGCGGAAAATGATGCTTTACTTTGTTGGTGTTAACAGGAATCAGTGTGAGGCTACTGAGCCACTGGAGCTCGGGGCTATTTACACTGAAGCATCTGTATGTTTGGTAGTCTTGGTATCGAGTGGTTTATCTTGTCTGACTCTATATTGGCTCTCCAATTTGTTGCAAATAGACAATGTACAGATTACCGCATTTGCCATGCAGAAATCTTGCAAGGTCAATATTTGTTTCTTTCCAGAGGATTCAAGCTCATTGTGGGAATCCTGATAATGAGGCTCTGGCTTTTTGAAAAAGAAGAAATACTACAGAGACCTTAGACTAACCTTTCTTTCCATTAAGTAAAACAAATTAAGAGAAGACATGCTGTTAGAATAAAGCAGAAGACATTGCGTGACTCTTCCAGTAAGCCATGGGATTTCCTGATTAAAGGGTCAAAAGTTATTCTTGATTTTTCTAGAAGTCCAAGTGTGGTACATTTTCACCTTTCTATAGCCCATGGCTTAATAGCCGGCCAATACAAGTATGCGGTTAATGCCACATATTTGTATCAGCTTAAATTTTGGATTTTTCCTTTGTGTAAACAAGATCAAATGTTTGATGCTAACCATTTTGGCACGTAACCTGCATTTGTACTTTTAATGTGTATTATTTAGCGATATCGGAATATGCGAGAACTAATGGTGTGATGGCTAGTTTTCTGGGAATTTGTAATAAATAGATAATAACAAAATATTAATAAGTTAAGGTCTATCATTCATATCGAAGGTTACCTCAAAAATTTAGGTACTTCTAAATATTAGAAAATAATATAATATAAAAACATAATTAACGTTTCAGTGAAAAATATATATCAATAATGAAAAAAATGATTATTCATTACTTAAAAGTGTACAATATATGCATGTAGTAATGATAATCACGATTAAATGTATGATAAAAGGAATGTAATGATTATAAGACTGAAAGGACATTTTTCAAAAATGAAATCAGAAGAAAATTTCTTTACTATTTTATTTGGAAATTTTCTTTTAAAAGAGCAATACCAAACGATTAATATAACATTATAATCTTAAATTTATTTTGTATTTCCCTTTTATCTGTTAATGAAATAAATAGACATTCAAAATTGAATTCCATTTCAAATTCGAATAATTTTGTATTACTTTAAGCACCCCAAAATAATACATCTCAAAATGGAATAGAAAAAAAAAGTTCCCACGCTGTTACTATATGAGTCCAATTATCCGAACTTCGTCGATACAAATCGCTGATTATCTGATCGAAATCATTTTCACAATTTCGGAAAAAAAAATTGGAGTGCAGAAGAGAAAGAAAATGAAAAAAATGGAGAACGCTCAAGAAAGAGATCTCTCTCTCTCACCTTCTCCCTTCTCTAAGAGTGAGAGAGAGTGAGAGAGAGAGGGAGGGAGAGAGAGGGAGGGAGGGAGGAAGAGAGAGAGGGAGGGAGAGAGGGAGAGAGAGAGGGAGAGAGGGAGGGAGGGAGAGAGGGAGGGAGAGAGGGAGGGAGGGAGAGAGGGAGGGAGAGAGGGAGGGAGAGAGGGAGGGAGAGAGATGCTTCACTTGAGGAATTCATTCACCAGAAAATTCCTGGATATTCTGGAGTTAGTGTTGAAGATATAAGAGAATGGATTAATGACTCGAACCTTGCATTTCAAATTGCAAATAATGGTAAGCTAATTGAAAGTGTCGAAGAAGAAGATGACCGCTTATTGTCTAAGTTGAAGCAGACACGAGACCATCAGCTAGTGTAGCATTTACCGGTTTTGAAACTGCTTTGAAATTGATGGAGCACCAGCCCGAGTGGGACCACATGCAAATTCTCACCGTCCAGTGAATGAGAGACTTGGCTTCCCAAAAACAGATAAAAGCAGCGAAACACGCTTATTCTGACCAAAATGCTCATCAAGCAATAACTTTTATTTACCAAACTGAATATACATACTGCATTAACAGACAGCGTTTGCAAGTAAATACATTAACATGTAAAAATGTGTTACTTTTCATTTAATTGATTATTCTTTAAAAATATGTAATTTTTCTTCCATATCTCAGCATAGAATTGTTAATTAAAATGGAATCTTTTTTAAAAAAAATCCATTTAATTGAGTTTTGATTATCCGAATAGAGTCTGCTCCCAAGTAATTCGGATAATCAGAGTTCTACTCTAGTTTAAAATTTTCATTTTTAAATAATCAACAATATACAATTAAAAGCTTCATCTATTAATGAAATAAATAGACAATAAAATGTCCTTATACTATTTTAAAAATTAAAAAAAACACATGCCGAATAGGAAATAAAAGAAAAAAGTTCTACAGTACTGCATTTCGAATATTTCCTTTTAAAATAAGGGGTACTGCAAGTTAAAGAAGCATTCTACAACTGATTCTAATTTACATTTCTATTTGAACTGTTAATGTCTCATAAAAGAATCTAAAATTTTTTGATTTTAAAAATTGAAGAAACTTATATTTCTCAAAATATAAACCTTGAAGGAAGTTTTCTTCAATGTGGCATTTACAGTTTTTTCTTTTTAAAATTAACAGTTACATGATTGAAATGTTGTATCATAATAATACTTATAATTTGTATTTCTGTGTCCAATATCGATGAAATAGACATTAAAAAATGGTATTATTTTAAGGAACGAGTGTAAAAATTGAACAGAATGAAACATAGTACGTTGTTGTATTTGCAATTTTGTTTTCAAAATAACAAAACTATACTTTTCAAAGTGCATTGTAATTACTATTTTTTTTAGATATTACAGAAATAAATAGAAATTCTTTACAATAAATACGAAAATTGCATTTAAATCTTTGAAAATATCGCAGAATTTAAGAGGAAAATAAAGATAGACTCATCAAATTGAAAATTAAAAACTTCTATTGAAAGAAGGATTAAGATTATTCAAGACACATGATTCCACATACACACACACACACACATTCACTTTAAATGCCGTGAGGAGTTCTTTCTACAAAAATCAAAACCATTCTATTCCATTTACGACTATGATCAATCCATTATTTGAAAATAAAATAAAGTACTTTAAACTAGAAAATTCTGGTTGAGATATTATTCAAGGCATTAAAATATTTATATCGCAAAAAGTTTTCGTATTATTTTTACATGATGTTTTCCTATATTCTTTTGTTGTAAGCATTTGAAACTTATACATATCTCAAAAATGTGAACAATTAAAAATATATTTACATAATGAATTATTTACAATAAGCATTCACTTTCACATGCATGGAGTTATTCGTAATATGCAATTATTTATGTATTTTTCATAAAATAGTTGTTATTTTTTTTCAGTCGTTAGTTGCAAAATTAAGCCCACTAGTAAAAAACGTTAAACTAAACAAACGTTTTCTTAAAAGTAATTGAATTCAAAAAGAACCTTTTGTAAAAATTCAAGAATATTTTCTAAAGAACTATTCTAACAAACAATCTATTATCTTAGTTTAAAGTGTTAAATTTGATAAAAACCTCCTTATACATGATTATTGGGAATAAAAAAGGGATCACTGCACACCTAAAACTGACCCATCTATTATGTAACGATTCTCCATATTAAAATACATTCTCCATAATTTGAAAACACTACAACATTTGAAATAAAAAATCCAGTAAAACTGAAAAATAGAGCTACAAAGCACCTTTTAAAATTTAAGAGTTAAGTTAAATTTATTATTTTCTCAAAATATTCACTTTTATTTCAAGTATACTTGAAGTTTTTGTGTGTTATTTTTAGTTATTTATATAGGCAAATATAAATTTTAAATACAAAGTATATATCAGAATATTTTAAATAAGTTAGAAATATTTGTTGATCAGTTTATTTTATATATATCAACTATTTATTATTATACATATCTCG
The DNA here is from genome assembly GCA_030067965.1 of Latrodectus elegans. Taxonomy (NCBI): domain Eukaryota; kingdom Metazoa; phylum Arthropoda; class Arachnida; order Araneae; family Theridiidae; genus Latrodectus; species Latrodectus elegans. The sequence continues at coordinate 15,306,812 of CM057811.1, forward strand.
GCTATGAGAAATGGATTTATTAATTTTGATTGGATAACAATGGATTTATTTTGCTAACAAATTTTCTTTATCAAAAATAATTTCTAGAACTTCAATGAGTACATCTAGCACTTTATACTAATTTACAGAACTTTATTGGGCAGAAGGATCCAATAAAACTCTACAAATTATAGTACTTTTACAGGAATTTTTTTTTACCAGCTTTAACAATCTAAAGAAAATGTAATGTTTTATTCTGAATAGTTTTGTCACTGGCACTGTAGACGTTTTCTTAGTCTTTAGAAAAATAGCCCCTTAACTCCGATGGCAATGAGAATGCTATGCAAAATGTAAATAGCTGTGACATGAAAAAGTAAAATAAAAGATTATAGTTAACTTTTACAAAAAGCTGTGTTTATGTGGTTTGAGACCTTTTGGATATTCAAATACTTTTCCAAAAAAATTATAAGTTACGCGAAAACTTCAGTGATGGAAGTTTTTCCAGTTTTTTTCTAGATGGGTTCTATATCTGATAGCTCACCAATCTCTAAAAATCAGCGTTTTTCGGGAAGTCAATGCTTGTTTACTGGGCTGGGTGAACTGAACTGAAGACTCTCCCCCACTCATATATATATATATATATATATATATATACATATATACATACATACATACATATATTTATATGTATATATATATATATATATATATATATATATATATATATATATAGCCATTACTTTCTTTATTTCCAACTCAAAATGGAACTTTGCTTATGACGAAGCGTGAATATTCCAATAGGAAAGTTAATGACTCAGAAATTGATGTTACTTGAAAATATTTCTTTCTGCTAGAAAGTCTCACTGTAAAAATGTTATATTGAGAGTTTTATTTTTTGTGTGCTTATAATTTTTGATTGAGGATAAATTATAAATAAATTTTTTTTATTTAAATTGATATTATCTTCTTCCTGAAAACTTCTTATACATCTTTAATATAAAAAATCTATAAGAACCAACAATTTTCAGTAAAATCTAATATTGCTTTTGATATTTTACTTATATAAAAATTATTTTACATAAAAAATTATTTAAGTAAAATAAAAAAATTTTATTTACTTTACTTTACTTGTATAAAAAATCTATTTTATTACTTTACTTGTATAAAAAATCTATTTTAGTTAAATAGATTTTTTATACAAGTAAAGTAAAAAAAAATTACATTTTTGTTTTACTTAATAAAATAAAAATAAAAAAAAAAAAATTAAAATAATAAAAATTTTGTTTGGCATAAATTATATTTTTTATTTAATTTAATAAAAAATTTAAATTTTAAAATTAAAATTGTGGATTTCGGATATATATATATATATATATATTTATACTTGCAAGTATATACAGTAACAAAAAAAATACACTATTGAGCAATAACATACAACAACCCCCTCAAAAATTTGGAAATATTAATGAATGTATGCAAAATTTAAATTTATAAATAATCCTTAATCATATTAATAATTAAATATTAAGTAATTAAATTTTTTTTTATTTTTTATTTTGAAAAATATAAATTTATGTGAGTTTATAAGAGCTTTCCTCTCTAGGAAAGATTTTAATTACGTAGTTTTTATTACAAATGCAAATGTTAAGCCTAAATTTACGAAAGTCCAAAATACATATATACATATTTGGGAATTTTTAAGTTTTAAATTAACACAATTATTTTTCTTTACAATGAATACTTGCATAAAATTTAATGATATTCTCTTGGAACTTCTTGAGCATTAGCTTAATGAAGTCTTCGAACACACGCATTATTTAACATAAAAATTGAAAGAAAATGAAACAGCTTTTTCAGCTGCTTGATATATGAAATTGCTCAGTACAGCAGAAAAATATTTATTATCATGTGGCAAAATGTAGTAATTTTCATGGAACTTCTTAGTTTATAATAAATATATTATCTCTAACTAGAAAAGACATGCTTATTTCTTTTAACTTTTAGAAGAAATTTTGCCGAAATAATCATGAAGGCAGAAAATAGCTTTCTTAATTATAAGGAAAGCTTTTCATGTTTTAAAATTTCTTAATTAAAAAGAGGATTATATTTAATGCAGCATTTTTCACGGAATTTGCTATTAAATATACAAAAGATCACGGAAATAAAGAGTATCTCATCAATACTGTGATATTTTAATATGAAGGCAAACATGCTTTTGCCACCAAATTTTCTGCAGTGTATAAAGGAAAAGTAATTAAAATGAATATCAACAGATTCTGTTTTATTACTAAATCCAAAAATATTGTTTCTTTTGAGTGATATACTTATATCCTTACGCTAACTTAGATAATAGAGATTATTAATTCAAAAATCTAATATCTGAAAGACATCAATAGACCTACTATTTTGTTGTTATGAAAAACAAAGCATTTTAACACTTGGTTACAGATAATAGAGTTGGAAATAAAAGGAATTTAATCAATTACTTTTATGAATAATAATATTTTTTATGCATTTATCGGTCATTGGAAAAGTATTTTTAAATTTTTCTTACACGATTTTAATTATCGTTCGGATAAAAATACTGGGTATGTGATAAAAATCTGTTTTCTCTCCCCAATTTTTGAACGCCTACAAATAGGATCATAAAATAGCTGTTGATGTACCGGTAAATGTAAATATGCGTTAGAAAATGATATAATTGACAACGCCTTCAGTTATAAAACTTGAAACTTTATGATGATACCTTAAAAACTAAGACCCAACTATATATATATAGTTGGGTCTAAAACTAAAACCCAACTATATATGTGTGTCTGTGTGTGTTGTGTGTGTGTGTTGTGTGTGTGTCTGTGTGTGTTGTGTGTGTGTTGTGTGTGTGTTGTGTGTGTGTGTTGTGTGTGTGTCTGTGTGTGTTGTGTGTGTGTGTGTGTATGTGTGTGTGTGTGTCTGTGTGTGTTGTGTGTGTGTGTGTTGTGTGTGTGTGTTGTGTGTGTGTGTGTGTGTGTTGTGTGTGTGTGTTGTGTGTGTGTTGTGTGTGTGTTGTGTGTGTGTGTTGTGTGTGTGTGTGTTGTGTGTGTGTGTTGTGTGTGTGTGTGTGTGTGTGTGTGTGTTGTGTGTGTGTGTTGTGTGTGTGTGTGTGTGTTGTGTGTGTGTTGTGTGTGTGTGTTGTGTGTGTGTGTTGTGTGTGTGTGTTGTGTGTGTGTTGTGTGTGTGTTGTGTGTGTGTGTTGTGTGTGTGTGTGTTGTGTGTGTTGTGTGTGTGTGTGTGTACACAGCCCGGTGGCTTAATGGTAGCGCCTCACCCTCTGACGGCACAGGTTCAATCTGTGGGTTGGACAAGATTGACTCAACCTTTCATGATGCAAATGATGTGAAATGTGCAGTTCTCCAATGCACTTAGGATAAGATATAAAGTTAGGAACCGGCAGAGTGGACAATATTCACGCCGTTATTGCCGCTTGGAAAATAATCATTGAAAGGATGTTCTTGACGCAAAGGACTCCAGTGTATACAACGAATGCCAGGCCATCGTCTGCGGAGTCAGTTCCAGCAGACAGATGAGTTTACGAGGGGCATGGTTATCGAACTGAAAAGGGCAGGTTGGTTCTTATGGCAAATCTCAGCAGACAGGTACCTGGATATATCCACAATGCACTGACTGTGACAAAGATGATTTAAACAAGGAATTGTGGAACGTTTGTGGTTTGACGGTAGTGTCTAAAGGACCGAAATTTTGCAGCATGCGCAATACACTCTTGATGTTCTCGTATCGATCAGAGTTAATTGCAGTCAATTGGATTGCTAGTGATTTGTGTTCAGGGCATCTATTAAGAAAACTGTCAGTGACCCCCTCACAGTATGGACGTGAACGTCTGGAATGGTTCTGCATTAGAGTTATGTGGACGACGGAGTTGAACAAGATCATCGTCTCAGCTGAGTCACGTTTCTGTTTCTTCTGCAATAGTTATCGAATGCCAGTGTGGTGTCGGCGTGGAGACAGGGCCAATCTTACAGCAATTGTGGACCGTCACATCACAGGACAAAGTGATATCATGGTTTGCATACTATTTAAAGTCATCTCTAGTTCGTGCTCACGGCTATATTACAACCCAACGTTACGTGGATGATGAACTGTGATCGGTGACACTCCCTTAAGTTCGGGGTGTGCCCAGCTCTTTATCAAAAGGGTAATGCCCAACCCCACTTTGCTCAAAACAGTCAGTATGCTTTACAAGGTGTTCAGCTGCTTTCTTTGACACCATGCTTGCCAGATCTCCCACCAATCATCAATCGTTTTAGACATGATTGGGCTCCATTTACAGACCCTGCCACTGCCTCCTTCAGAAAACGTACTTTAATAAATAGTCTACAGGCAATTCAAAAATATTCCTCAGGACTTCATCCATACTTTTATTGACTCTGTGACTAGATGTATTCGTTTGTGTAATGCCGTCCACGGTGGTACTAAAACGCGTTGACCAGAAACTGTTTTATGTCATTATGCATATCATTTTGAAATACAGATCACTTATTGTTCGTTGCTGTCTCTTTCTCTTTGCCGAGTTTTGTCAACTACCTTCTATTAATCTTCTCGGAATGCAATTTACTCGATCAATATCAAAATGCTTTCAGCCCTTATTGGGTTATTAACTGTACACTAAGAAGTAACAAAGTTATACACATATATTGATATATCTTGCACACATATATGATGCATTGATAAATCTTAATTATGTATATGGTAAGCTAAATATTATATCAAGCCATAAATTATAAAACAATTTATATATAATATTGTGAATCAACAATATTTTGTTTAATTCAACACATACTTTAATAGTCAGATTTATTCAAGTGGGTTTTACATATTACGGAGGATAAATGGAAATTTTCCTTAGTGAATAACTCCGCTCATGTTATGAGGTCTTGCAGCATTCAATTTGATCTCTGATTGGTTCCGTAAATAATGAAAATCCAGTGAAGGGAAATGAACATTTGCGATTTTAATATTTTCAAAAGAAAAATAAAGTATCTAATATATTGATGCGATTTCCCTTCAACTATTTTGTGATTTCTTATCTACTCCATATAAAAGTTTTAAATTTCATTTTTTCTTTCCATTCAGAAAAATTAATAGGTATTTCAAATTATTGTATCTGTGAATGTGTGCTTTGTGTTCTTAAGAGACATTTCATGGCTATCAAAGAGACAGGAGAAAAGTATATTGTTGATTTTAACTTTTGTAAATATTGTTATTGCATATTCAAATACAATATGTAATTTTCAGATAGCTTTTGGGTATAGAAAAGTGAACACAAGTTTCATAAGGCAGTTGACAAGGATACTGCCCAACTTCAGAACAATTATAATTAGTATCGATTTAACAATCAAGCTTTAGGTAGCGATTCATTTAAATGCTTTTTGCTTATGTACTATATAAATAATTGTAGGCTTAACCCAACAGTTTTTGCAGGCCGCAACTTCAATAGAAAATATGTACATAGCTTTTGAGGGTTAATTGTGATTTGTAAAATCAAAAGTATTTGCTATTTTATACATATTTACTAAGCTCTGCTCGAAAAACTGTTTTAAACTTCGAATTGACATCTTAAGAGAGGATTAGCTAACAACAAATACCATGAAGTGTGGAACGCTAAAAATTTCCTTTCATTAAATACTGAAATTAAGACTTGCATCTTAGGCTTTACTTCATATTTTCGATTGGCGACATATTGGAAAAGGCGAAAATGTGTTCGCCGCTATAATAAAAATAATATTATTTCAAAAACTGAAGAAAATAATACTTATTGCTATCTTTTTTTCAAAAAAGTATATTGTGGTAATGTAGAAAGAAGATTTATCTGATATAGTACATATTTTACTTTATCCGGAGTGGTTAAACATAAATAACATTTTAAAAGGAGTAAAAAAAAAAAAAAAAAAAATTCTGTTATTAAAGTGAACAAAATAGGAGCGATGGATATCAAAACATCAGTAACTTTACAAAGACTTCAAATTAGTGTTAGTTACGGATTGGATTAATTACAAACATTGTAATCTAAATTGCAATTTCTTGATTTTCAGTCTTTGCAGATATTCTTATATAATTCAATCTCAAACAAAACACATCCCCAAGTAATGGAAAAGAAAGATTTTATTTGCATTAATTGTCAACTTGACAGTCAACTTGCAGTGCGGTCTCAATGGCTTGGTTGCTCAAACTTTTGTTCTCAAAATCGGAAGGCAGCGAGTTCGAATCCTGGTTCAACCAATGCTTCGTTCTCAAGGCTGCCGTATTATATTAAATAAGCGTTTTGGAAATGTTTTCTAAGTGAAATAATACCCCATGAGGGTGTCAAGTCAAGCATTGGAAAATCTTGTTAGGCGGATCTTCTTAATTTAGAAGCAGGGAATTTCGGTTCCTGGTTCTAAATTAAGGAGATCCACCTAGCTGGTTCCACTTAACCAAAAGAGCCCAATTCTGGAATAATTACAAAAAGGTATGTTGTTGTAACAACATTAACAACTTACTGTGCAAATAATCCAAATATATAGAAAGTAAATTCTTTAAAAAGACGAGTAGTTTTTTTCCCCTTAGCACACAATTTTACCCAAAGATATTTTATTATTATCGAATGAGAATTTTACTATTTTCATTATTCCCGTTAGCTAGGTAAACTTATCCATCTGAATGCCATTAAAATGCTTAAAGGAAATCCAGTTGGCTTATTGCCAAATCGACATATATATATTTTTTTTACCTTCTATTTGAAAACAAAATTTCTAAGGAAACTTGAATTTTTTCAACATTCGTTATAAAGGGAGAGTCTGGAAAAGACTATTTAAATAATTTTTGTTAGTGTATTTTGTATACTTTTTATAATCTGTTAAAATAAAATATAAATCAAGCATGACAGAATTTATTATGGCAAAAAATTATTTCATACTTTAAAATCTTTATTTCAAAAAGCTTTCATTTTAAGGAATAATACTTCTATAAGATGAAGAACATTTTTTAATCAAGGAAAAACGATTGAAAATAAAATAAAATATAGGGAACAAGTAGAAGATTTCTATTTCTATCAAATTATTTCAATTAAAATTATTGAATATACAGTCCATATAATCATTATGAAATATTACAAAAATGTATGTAGCTAAAAAATTATTGGTTGTTGCGAATTTTTTTAATGTCCATTACGTTTAATTCCCTGTAAGTCAAGTAAAAATTATTTACAAATAAAAATTATTTACTGTAATATTGAGAGCTTGAGAAGTCTTAGAAACTCAGGACCATAAACAGGCATTTGAAACGAGAATGGTGTACTCGAAATTGACACAGTTCAATGGAAAGAGATCCAATTAGAGTACATTCAATTCATCCAATTAGAGTACATTCAAATTTAATAATCTTTCCAAAAATCTATGTTCTCTCAAATACGTTTAGCAAGTTAAATTTAATTTTAATCTCACTTTTCAATATTAAATATTACTTTCATTATTTTTGATATTTTGATTAATTAATTGCATTATTATTGGTTGATGGTACACTTTTGAAATTGTCAGTTTTGGTTAGAGACACAATTTTATAAAAATATTTTATAAAGATAACTTTTTGTTAGGAAGTCTCTAGTATCAGTTTAATATAATTATAATTATTTTTAGAATAATTTAAATTAAATTAAATTTGAACAATATTATTTTATTCAATAGAGTCCTGTAAATATTTTTCTGTTTATTTCTTGCATGTAAAGTAATGTTGATTGTAGACATTCGTTGTAAAGCTACAATTGAGCAAAGATACTTACATCAATACCTATTCATTGGTAAAAGGAACACCTGCAATGAAAATACAAAAGAAAATCTTTTGATTATACAAAATGTTCAAATTGAACATTATATACTATCCAACGGGTTGTAACGTTTTCCATACACTTATGATTTCTTCAAGTCATCTTAGTCACTTGATAGAATCGTAATTACACCCATTTCATCATATAAGTCATGGTTAAGTCAAGATCGCTATGCCGTTGGCTATGTGAAATTAAGTCAGTTGTCTGCGTCGTTTGTTTAACCAGAGCATCACGAAGGTGAAAGTACATCTTTGCTCTAAATTTCTCCAATAGATGGCACCATCAGAGGATCCACTCTCTCAATTTTCACATTGATCTGAAGGGGGAGGAAATTTTCTCCAGACCATTGTACCCATAGTAACTGCTCAACGGCTAACCACAAGGCTTTCGATTACACAGATTTAGCAAGCGCGTATATCACATATACTCAATGGGTCTTCGGGAATTGAACTCCACATTTAGGGAAGGAAGGCTTATGCCTTAATGCGACTACGCTACCTCGGTCTCATATATTAATATCTGTATAATAAATTATAGAGATATTAATGATGAATAATCTTTTAGTCATGAAAAAAGGCTATTACATACCTGCATGAAGAAAAGATATTATATGAGAGATAGTTCTCATTAAACCTTAGCCTACATGAAAATGTAATCATTACCCTCGCATTATTGTATTGATGCTATGTCTTACGACGACTACCAAAAGTCTTCATTTAATCATCAAGCAAATGACCTTCGTGTACATGTATGCAGTTGAGTTGAAGCAGTAATTCCTGTCAGATGGATACCAGATGGATTGTGATATTTTCTCTTAGGATGACTACCAATGAGGCTTATTCATGTAAAGGGTCACAATTACAATGTAGCTGATAACTTACTTCATACTGTTCTGCGCAAATTTTAAGAGGTCAATCATGAGTTAAGTGAAACTTGGGAACATTTTCCTAGTTTTTCCTAATTCATATTTTGATGTCGTTTTCTAACAAAAAAATGTCATTTTTCTATGCGCTGAATTATCTGTAGATCTTGATTTATGTATACCATTTCATATCAAGTAGAGCATGTGAATTTAACTCAACTGAAAATATTTGGAATACAAATGCCCGGCAGCTCTAGGTAATGATGTTTCCTCAGTTTCAGAGAAACAAATAATAAAAATAGAGCTTATTATATCACAGATGAGTAGATATAACAGTCATCCTTTAAAGAAATAAATATATTCATGCATAATCACTAAAGAAATCTCACCAGTTATGGATATCAACATTTAGTGTGCAATTATTGATCTCTAAAGGACATTGTGGCATTCCGAATTTAACTACTCAAAAAACAATGCACATTTTGTACACAATAAATGTTGTTATAAAGTGTTGTATTATTTGCTCGAGTCTCATGTTTTCACACCCTAAAATTATATACTAAAATTTACAGTTTCCAATTTTAATATTAAAGACAAATTTGTGTATTTATCTGAAAGCAAAATTTATATCCAGAGAAGTTAATCATTATTGAATTTTATTTCCCTTTCAGATCTTATTTAAAAACCAATTAATATATAATTAAAAAAAAAAAACAAGATTATTTTGTCTTTCAAAAGGTTTACAGGAAGAAAAGAATCCTAACCATTTTAAAATAATTTTAGTTGAAATAATGACAAATCTTTCAGAGACTGAAAAATAAATTTTTTTTTCGCCATCCTCTATAAGCATTTCCAATGCTCATAACAAATACTCCTTCTGGATCGTGGCAGGTCTGATTTCAACAGAGCTCAGCCTATCGGCTAAATCTGTTTCGCTCATCGATCAATTGCATGTACAAAACAATGAAGACAAAACAGTTTTAGAGACTGAAAATTTGTTTTCCATTATTGGTCCAAAGCGATAAGTTACTTTAACGATGTTGTTTTCAGACCTTTAATCTCACTGAGTTATTATGTTCCTTATTGTTATTTATTTGTGTATTTCATGAATTGTAAACGAGAAAATTTTTAATTTCAGCTTAAATCCAAAATCAGTTTACTTAGGAAAAATAAAAGTCAATATTATCATTGCTTTCGAAAGCAGAATTGTTGTATACGAGTTACACAATTAAAAAACTATGATAGAATAAAAAATCATTAAATGTTCGAATAAATTTAGAAAAAAATTGATATTTTTCTAACAGAAGCAGTTTGTCAATAGACTTTATGAATGAAATTCCATTGTTGTTGTTCTGACTTCCTCAGTACACAATTGCAATAGGTACCCGTTTATAGGGTAGGCAACCATTCACAACCCATTCATACAAGGAACAGACAGGAGACATATAAAGACAGGAGAGAGAGAGAGAGAGAGAGAGAAAATACATCCATGCATGAACCGGAATTCGAACCCAGGACCTCCCTATCCGTAGTCAGACATCAGCAGTGCTGGACAAGTTGGGCGGCTTGAAATTCCATTATTAAGTAATTACTATTTTTAATATCTTGAATATTTACATACTTTTGAAAAAAATTTTTTGATATTATTTTTATGGAAAAAATTTGATTCTTCCTGTATTTTACTTTTATCAGTATGGGAAGTGAAAAATTTGAAAGTATGCATTTAAAAAGTGTTTCGAGAAAAATTTAAAAACTACCAAAAAGTAATCATTTTAAAGCGCTAAAAGTTTTTAAATTCATCTATTTATTTAAGAAGATTGAACTGCTTTTCATAAAAGCAGGAATTAAAAATGAACTTTAATCAAAATTGTATTTAGATATGCTATAGATATATGATATTTTGATAGACTCTTAATATGTTATTTATAAATCAAATTTTGGAAATATGTTTTGAGTTTCGAATTAGACTAAGCATCATTTAGGAAACTCTAATGTTTTGAGCTATTTGAAGAAGTGATTTCTAAGATTGAAAAAATCATTATCATTAGATTAAGTATTTACTTTTAAATTCGTTTGAGATTTTTTCTTTTACTGAGTGAGTTGTTAGTTTTTTTCTTAGATTTGATTTTCTTATTTACTAATAAAAATTTGTAGATATTGTCTAGTGATACACACATATATAGTATTATCGAATTCATAAACAAGTGTACTTTAAAGTACTATGAATGAATTTAAAAGAACTATTATGGAATATAATAAATTAGAAAAATTGACCAAAATGATTGTCAGATATTAAATTTGATCAGATTTTTCATGGAATGATATCTTGGTACACTGTTTCGTGATGCGTAACTTATTTATAGAGGAATATTTGGTAAAGTAATATGTATAAAATTTCCTGAATCATTAGTTCAGAATTTTACTTTAATGATGTGAAAGTACTTTTTGTAATTTTTGTTTAGTTGTTTCAAGAAGAGATATTTTGGATACTGTTCTAGTGAGCTAGACACTGCCTAATGCTCAGTGAAATTCAAAATGATATAATATTTCGCAAAGCTTCACTGGAGTATAAATCAGAAACGTCTTCTAATAAACTAGCAATTCTAAACTCTAATTTCGTGTAGCATTTAGAATGAAATAAAACTGCCATTTTATGAGTAAATACATTATCATTTTATGGAATATGTGGATTATCCTCTCAATGCTTAATTCTATAAAATCAAATAAAATCCTTAATTTAGTACATACTTTTAGACTATAACATTATTTTCACTAAAAATTTTTATAAATATGTTATTTGCATATGATTTTTAAATTTGAACATTAAGCATTTATTTTACCCTCCTGAAAACATATAATTTTACTTTAAAATTCCTTTTCGTTTTTAGAATCGATCATTTATTGTACTACATTTGTTACATTTCGTTATTTCCATGTTTACATTTCCCTTTAAACAAATATCTGTTTCAGATGCTAAATATTAGAAGTATTTTTCCGTAAAAGCTTTTATAACTTTTTACTTATCAATAAAAAACATTATCCTTCAATATAGACTCCTGTATTTCAGTTTTCGTCTGTTTGATCCTCTTTATGGCTGCTAAAGCTGCAATTTTCTTTTTTTCTTTTGAGGAATGGAAAAGTGCTTTTTAGGTAAATATCATTTCTTTTCCAATATCATTTTTTTGATTTTAGGAATTATTTATAGATTTCAATTCTTTTTCCATTTATATGTCACATTGGTTCTAAGATATTTTTATCACATGGATTTTAAAAACATTTCCTTTTTTTAATTCATAAATTTTTTTCTGGTTTAGATATTAGTTGAAGTTATACATTTTACAAATAGTAATAAAGAATTGAATAATTGGAAAACATTTTACTTCAAATTCCGCATTAAAAATTATATATGTGTATGACTTAAATATATAATTCTTTAAATAAAATAAATATTTACAATAATTTTTATTTTGTTAATTATAACACATTTTACAGCAATATATAATTTTATTTTAACAATACCAAAATAAATAGTCTTTACTTTGTTTATTTAAGGGAAATGTAGGGTATATTTCAAACAAGTTAATTTTCATTGTTAGTAATCATTAAACCTTCAGAAAATATTGCATTATTTAAATAATTACAGAATTATTTGGTTTTTAATTAAGTTATTACAAAAAATTATACACTTTTAAATAAGTAATGAAGTAATAAAAGCCCAACACAGTAAATATGATCTATTTTGGCGAAAGAAGTGCAATATTTTGCAGTAATGACCCATATGATTTCAAATTAGAAATTAAAACATTCTCAGATTTTCAGCAATATATTTCATTAGCTGGATTTTAACTTAAATAATTACTGAATTTTTCTTTTATTTTTAATTAAAATATTAAAAAAAAGTTTATAAAATAATGAAATATTGAGAAATAAATATGATCTAATTTGACATGCCCGGTATCAATACTTTATAATAATGACCTAAACGATTAAAAATAAAAATATTTTCCGTAACATATTTAATTAGCGGAATCATTAATAAAATTAGCATGTTAATAAAAGACATGTACAAGAAAGTCGTTATCTCATTCTACATTTAATTACATCAAATTTACTTGGAATCGATTCTGGAACAATCTGTTGCTTACCTGTTAATACTCGATACTGTTCTCAGTCTCATACCTGTTACGTGATGCTATGTTACTCATGGTTTGAAATACAGATTAATAAAACATGAATAATCCTCCACATTATCCTAATATTAGGAGATGAGGAATTTTGAGTTTTCAAGTAACTTATAAGAATTCAATGTTTTTAGATCCAGCAAATATTTCGCTTTAAATTTTTTAATCTTCGTCATAGGACCATAAAACAATAGAGGATGTCTTACCTTGCTATTTAATCACAAGTTAAAGTTGATAAAATGCGCTGCTTGCTTAAAAATGTGTAAAACTAATGTAACAGCTGTAATTCTTTATTCCTAATAGCTTAGATTTTGTTTTTTCTCTATCAATCTATCAATTAAAAATCAAATATTTTTTCAAAGTCAAATTCAAATCAAAGTCAAATATTTAGAGCACAGGTTGACTAACCCTTACAACAAGTCATTAAACTGATACTCATTAATCGTTATCTGGTGGGCACTTGTGAACCAAATCTCGGAGGCGAATAGCATTACCCACGTACTATCACAGATACTTTGATAGAGTAGGTCACATTTATACATCATCTCGGTAGAAAGACTAGGAAACACAGAGAAAAATTAAATCTCGAACAAGGGTTTGATCCGCTTCAAAGCGGTAACCACTCATTCATCGGCTGGCTCAAAATCAAATATAAAATTTATTTTGTGCACATAACAGATGCATATTTACTTGCAAACTACATATATTTAAAGTACGCTTATCCACTAATAAACTATTTTAGAAGCCATAAGCAATTGTTTATATTCATACAATATGTATATGCATACAAATTTAAAGAATATTTAAATAAAAGCTATGGAAAAAATAATGATTCCTCATTTGGAATTTCACAAAAGAACCAGACACAAAAATATAAATCCATTAAGATAAAAAGTGAAATGCAGCATGGAAGCTGTCACAAAACAGTAGTCATACGGCTGAAATTCCCAAAACGTAACTTGTGTTTGTCACCCTGAAATGATCAAAAATCACACAGAAATTCCTGTCACAAAAATACGTCCAACAGACTGAAACTGACACTGGAGAAGTGGCATTCCGTAAAAATCAATATTTCGCTTCAGGAGTTAGCAATTACTTATTGACATTCATGAAACGGAAGGGACTCAGGGTAACAGCTGTTATTTTGCAACTGTTATTTTCTAAACATTGTAACAATACTAATGTTACCACTATTTTTTAAGCATTGTGAGTTTTACGGAATGTTGAATAAAAGTGTCCACAAATGACAGTTAAGAATTGCGTTGTTTTTAATAAATGAAAATTGTGTCAGCTTTGGCTACATCACAGATTTTTACATATGCAACGGAATCTGAATAAAAAACATCACTTTTTTTCCAAGTGTAATTTTAAATTTGTACTTTTGTTCATCAGAAATTTGAGGATTTTTCAATGAACACTGTTTATTCAGCTATGGAACTTTTAACTGTTTAAAAAATTAAACTTTTTGAAAATTATATTTTCTTGTAACATTTAAAATAGAGGGCTTATGGAAAAAATATAACTAAACATTAAAGTTTTTAATGCATGGATCCATTTTTAATTAAGCGAATTCAATGTACAATGACTTTTAGGCACTTTATAGCATACTTGTCCATCTTTTTTCTAATAATGATATGCAAATATTTCCTGAAAAACGATAAAATATTTACAATTTTAGAAATTTTATAAAATTTCATTTAATTTTTTTATATTTTCATAAAGTAAAGTATTTATACATTTAAAATATTCTATAAATTTAAACACAATAATGTTTCTTTAAAATTCCGTATGTATTCAAGTTGATGCATTTTTTAATGTATGAAATTTTTTATTATTTCAATTTTTATTTAGCATAAGTTTTTCTTCTTAGTTATAAATTTTATTATCTTATAGTTTTCTTCTTAGTTTATTATCTGGTTTTCCAGATATTAAAAAAATCCATTTTTAAAAGGTAAGGTACACAAAGGGAAACATAGTAAACAGTAATATATATAATATATATATATATATATATATAGGTATGTATGCGTGTATGTATGAATGTATGTATGTATGTATACATGTATATAAGTATGTATAGATTCCTTGATGTGAATATTTATGTAATTAACTATTTGAAATTTTATTTGCATATTAATATTTTTCTATTTTTCTGTCACCATTCTTTATTAACTCTAAATCTCTCGTAGAATTTACTCACTTTTTCTATAAAAAGCTGTGATACAGTTTAAAAACGGTAAATAATGTTTGTTATATTAACCCTAAAAATCATATTTGCAAATGTTTATTAAATATATCAAGAATAGTATTAATAAGTAAAAATTATCTATGATTTCTGTAAAGACACACAAACATATATTACAGCATACGTAACGCATTAACTAATTTTACAGTTGCATTTAAATCCACAAAATTACTTAATTCAAAATAGAAAATAGACATGTTTTGTTCTCACTTTTTTCTTGCATAATGCATCTTTAAAAGGCGTGATTTGGTAACTTTTATTATAATTGAGTGCTTTTAAATGCATGCCCTGATTAAATTTGAGATTTTAAAATTTACAATAAAATTTTTCTCTTCAATGATTTAAAATTCCTCATAAAATTTGGTGTTTTACTTTATTTTATAATAATTTTATCAAAATATTATCAAAATTATTTCACATAATATTAATAAAATTTTTTAATATAAAAATTTAAAATTTAATTAAATTTTAATAAAGAATTATTCCAGTTCTGAAAAAAATTTTATTTAATCAAGTTCTTATGACATTTAAAATTTGGAAAAATTTGTCTTAGGAAGTCATGCTTATATTTTAAAAAATAAAATGATTCCCAGAATAAAAAAAATATTTTTTATTAAATACTCAAATGGATACTGAAGAATTTACTTATTTTCTTGCAATGAATAAATTATTAGATATCTTATTCATCAAGGAAGTTCTAATTAGTTTTTCAGTACTGAATTCTGATTTATAGCAATCAGATTCATCTATTGAATTTTCCTTATCTTTAAAATCATTATTCTTTATCAACTGCATCATAATTATTCGTTATTTTTCTCTTTATTACATATTTTGTGTTGCATGCCTATTTAATGACTAATAGCAATACTTACTCTTTCCACTACTCTCAGATTGTTTCGATAAATTAAAATTTAGTAATTGTTAACAAGTCAATTTTTCTGTTGATGTCAGATAAAGTAAAGTACATTATTATTTTAATTCAAATATTTTTCGTACTTGGAAATAATTTCTGAAACTGATTTTCAATGATTGAAAACCCACTTGCTCTTTTCAGGCCACAAGAAAAATAAAATCAATGAGGTTTCATGTTTGGGTTAGACATTTTATTATCTACGTTTATCTAAGTAGAATATACTTTGAGTTGGAAATTACGCTTTTAATAAGCAACAGTATCCGTGTACGAGAATCTAACCTATTTATGTATAACTCGGTATTCTCCAAAAGAAGCTTTTTGTACTTTAAACTAAATCTTATCTTTGCAATATGCGTAAGCTTTCTACGAAGAAATATTTACAATGTAGGGAACTCATATCCTATACACATTAGAAATATTTACTCTGTAGGGAACTCATTTCCTACACATATTAGAAATATTTAGACTTTAGGGAGCTCATATTCTACACACATTGGAAATATCTACACTGTAGGAAACTCTTATCCAACAGACATTAGAAATATGTAATCTGTAGGGGACTCGTATCCTACACACATTAGAAATATTTACACTGTAGCAAATTTATATCCTAGACAAATAAGAAATGTTTACACTGTAGGGAACTCGTATCCTAGACACATAAGAGATGTTTACATTGTAGGGAACTCGTATCCCAGACACATAAGAGATGTTTACATTGTAGGGAACTCGTATCCTAGACACTTAAGAAATGTTTACACTGTAGAGAACTCGTATCCCAGACACATAAGAAATGCTTACACTCTAGGGAACTCATATCCTAGACACATCAGAAATGTTTATACAGTAGGGAACTCATATCCTTTTATAGCCAAAAATTTCAAAATCCGTTAGAAATATTTAACTCTAAATTTTTCTACTAAGCAACGTTAACTTGTTTTATTATTTAAATAAAAAAACTTGTAAGTTTTCATTTAATTTTGCATATGCTTAAATGTCTTTGTTCGAAGAAGGAATTTCTTCTAACACTGAAAATAGTAATTTATCACTAAAAACAGCTATTTTATCAAAGTTTAAAATTTCTCTTGTCACTAAGGGCAGTAATTTTTAAAAATAATTTTCGTAAACACAAATCTGAAATTAAGAATCTTTTAAATGTTATTTAACATTAAGTAAAATATGGACTCTAACTTCAACAATTATTTTCAACAAGTATGTTAAATAATCTTAAATTGTTGTATACTTTTTAAGCAGTATTTAATAAACATGTGATAATGTTTTATTTATCTGTATATATAAAAATTTTTTCTTTTACATACACTCATTGATAGAATAATGTTTTCACTAAATGCAAATTAATTCACAATATATTTAGGAAATGTATGAGAATATTATAATTGTAGCTTAGTTTCTGAATTTGTTTATTGTAGTTTCTTACTTGATGTGAATTAAAAGTGTTTTTTCACTACTATAACATTTTTCAAATTATAGAAAAAAACCATTAGTTGTAAAATTATATTGTAAAATAAAGGAAAAGTTATATTATTATTTTTACTCGAAGTAATATAAAATAAAGAAATAATAGCTTCTAATTTATGTAAAGGTAATCTTTATTAACTTTACAAAATTATTCTTTGTATAGTGAGAAAAGTTGCAGGTTCACTGTAATTATTTTATATTACAATATTATATAGTAACTAAATTTAACTGAAGATGCATTTGCCGATAAAAATATTGAACATTTTCTTAGAATACCATTGAAAAAAATGTACATCTAGCTGTGTACCCGTTTATCGTTTTAATATTTTTAAACTATAATTTAATTAATACAGTACTTATCAACATTAACATAATAATTAAGTACAATTATCTACATTTTATGTTTAGCACTTGCAATAAATTTATGCGAGTTTATAGAATATTATCAAATTTATACTAAGTATAGTACATAAATGCTTTATTTTTAAGTTCAATACTGGAAATATTTTCAATTCATATGAAATTACAATAATGAATGCCTTGAAATTCTAATGCAATTCTCTCTCTCTTTAATTATAGTGAAATAAAGTATCTAAACAAATAAAATGTGTTATAAAATACTTTAATAAAGTGCTTACGGTATATATTTTTTAATTTTCAGGACGTAAAACAGGAGAAAAAACGAAAATATGACAACAAAAACTTTATAATAAAAAAAATAAAAAAAAATGCAAGAATTGGTGAGAAGTTTCTTGGAGGATATGTCATATTTATACCTACAAAAAATCACCTTTTTAAAAATACAATAATCCCAACAAGTTTTAAAGGCATAAATTCAAGTTTTACTTATGTGTGTAAAAGAATGGAACTAAATATCCTTCAATAATGTGTTTTTAAATTGTAAACAATAAAATTTCATTTAAATAGTGCAATATGCAATTAAGGAGAAAAATATATGAAAGCTGTTGGCTAGCCTTATAACTAAAAAGTTCTCAGTGAATTCAAGTTTAATTGAACTGAATACCTAGAGTTAACTAAACTCAGAATGAAACTTTTTAATTTTATTTATTTAATGTCAATAGAAGTTTAAGTAAGTGGAATAATTTTCGAAAGAATAAAAACTGTTGACTATAAAATTAAAGTAATCTAAAATTGGCTTATGTGATTAATATTTTCAAAAGCTTGCGTAAGTGACACAAAATATTTGAGACGATCAATATCATTATCTTTTGACTTTTCTTAAAATAATGGAAACGAGGTGGAAAAAATTAAAACTAATTAAAAAATTGAATAATAATTTTGATTGGAAATTATTTAAGATTATCTCAAAAGAATTAAAATATAGAATTCATTAACATCAAATCAAGTAATCAAAAATATAGAATTCATTAACATTTTTCTAAAAAAAATCAAACCTATTCATATAAAAATATAAAAATGTATTTAATAATTTTTATTTATAAGAACTTAAATAAAGAAAAAATAATGTTAAAAGCTTACAAGTTTCAGATCAATTTACATACATGAATAAAATATAATGCTATTTATATAAATATGTGAATTTATCTAAAGTTTTAACGATTAAAAAGCTAACCTAAAATTATATAATGAAGGTATTTCGTCAAAAAGAATTTATGACTTACAATAAAATTACATGTAAAGTGAAATAAATAATTGTTTTTTAAAATAGGAAATTTTGTATTATAAATATTCCTTCTCATTAAATTGGTCTTTGTATTTTTCCACTACATCATTGATATTTAATCTTCACCAAAAAGCAAATAAAAATAGAAAAAAAAGATAATCAAAAATAAAATACAGAAAAATTAAAATAATTTTTTTAAAGAAAAATCAGGTGTTTTTTTACATTAAGATACTTTTTTAAAATTAATTTTAAAATTTAATTTTATTTTACTTTTGTTAATTGAGTTTACATTGTACTGAAAGAAAAAAAGTAAAGATATCAATCAAGGCGATATTTTAATCCAACAATTTATTTAAGGAAAGAAATCCTTTCTTAATTCAATAAACTTAATCGTGTAAATGGTGTTTCATAAAAAAGAGGAAGAGCTTTTGTTAGTTTGTTACTTTCATAAATGCTTAGGTAATTAAAGGCCCTCCTCCTCTGCATTATAATAATTGCAATTTTATCATTTAACTCCCATGTTAATTATAACTTAATTGCTCTCTTTTTGTAAGCTATCTTTTGGTGCTGAATCTAGAACATTTACTCTTAATTGCCTTAATATATTTAATTACAGCAATGTTTGCAAAATAATATTATCTTATGAAATTGTTTTTTTAAAAATATATCGCATTTATTAATGAATTTTTATTTATAAGTTTAAAATTATTTCTCAGGGAATGCTTTTAAAAATTACCTGAGGTTTATTTATTTAAAAAAATATAATATTTTAAACATATTTGCGAGTTTTTAAATTATTCATCTAGAAAAATTTATTAACATCTTAAATTTACAAAAATATTTTAATTTTTTAAAAATTATTAGGAAATGTCAGTGAATGCATTTATAAAACATCTGTAATGATATTTTATGAAAACTTTTGTGAATGTTTTCACGTATAATTTTTTAACTAATTTTAATTTATTGAATTAAAACTCAAAACTGTTTTAGTTTATAATTTTTAATGCAAAATAATTGAATAATGCAAAATAATAAATAATTTTAATGCAAAATAATGAATGAACATAATTATTTTGAATTTTGAAATTAAGTTACATAAAACGTATTGTTTCTTAGTAATGTGTGTTTAAGTAAAACTTAAAAATATTGTTGCTTAATAATGTTTGATGGTCAATATCTGAATATACTCAGAGGTGATGAAAATCAAAGCTTACAAACATTGATGCTGAAAATTTTATCTTTATAAAATACAAAATTAAAGTTGTAAGGGATCAATTTCATGTATAATTTTATATAATTTAGTTTTAAATATTATTTAGTTGAGATGCTTTATATATATTAAATTCAAAAAATTTCATTTTATAAAAATAAATATTTAATACTTAATTACATTAGTTTTAGATGTACAAAAGTGTATAACTTATGCGTTTTTTTCACATTTAAAGAAACACACTAATATATTTTAAATTATTCCTTTTAAAATATATTCTGTATAAAATAAATTGATACAGTTTTAATACATAATTGATATATTACATGATTATTGAATGATTTATTACATATTCGAGCTAAAAAACGCATTAAATTGTTGTAGATATAATTATTATTTCAAATGCACAAATATAAAATGTAAATTATATAAGCATCTTTAATATGTATTTGATTTTTATTACTTTATTTTAAATACTATGCTACACTTTGTTAATATTTTTTAATTAATGAGAATACAATAATTAAGAATTCTTGATTTCTGTTTGTGATCAGATTTTTTCCAAAAACATAAAATGAATAATTTTAATCCTTCTAAACTTGATGAGTTAGTCTCTTAATTATTAATGAATATACTATAAATATTTATTATTTTTAAATAATTATTGATATCTTAGTGGAGAAAATATTTGTTTTCATTAAAAATGTTCATAATGGCGTGATATTTCTGCCACGAAATTTTGAAATATGAATTAAATGATAATTAGTTTCAAATGTAATTCACATTTTAAATTAAGAATTTCTGTTACAGTTGTTCTTCAGAGGATTTTCTCAATTCAAATAAAATACTTTGGAAACTGGGAAAATTTCGAATTAGTACATTTCTTCAAAAACTTTAGACAGTTTCAAAATTTGTTACATATTGGAAATATTAAAGATATTTGGTTTCATTTCAAAATAATCTTTTGGTAACATTTTTTAAAGCATTAAATTTGCTCCTTTTTAACATAGTCATAATTATAAATGGGATAAATATAATCAAATGTTCACTTCTTTTCACTTTGGTGTATGATGTGTAGATTTAACTGAAAACATTTAATCTGGCATATTAAATAATTCTTCAATTACTTAGAACAATGAAAGAAACATGAGAAATGCTTTTATTTTTAAAATTTTCAGCTTGAAATCTTTGAAAACTTGAATTTAGAGCTAATGAATCTATTTTATAAAATCAGTAACAACAAATATATGTTTTACCGATTTAAAATGCATATTTTTCTAAACTATGGCTGTGTTATATTCGTGTAAATTGCACACTATTGAATAACCTTGATTTTTTGGATCATTCTTAGATTTTAATGAAAGTCTAATTTTGTGCGATTTCACAACAGAAAAAGCTTACAAGCATTTAAAAATTCGATGTAAATTTTGTGAGTATTTATGCTTATCAGAAAAACTTACTGCCTTACAAAATTTTGAGAGAGTAAATATATTATGCTATCGTAATTTAATTTTTCAAACCATACATTTTTCTGTAATTTGTATGTTTTTAAAATTTTCTAATTGCTATTTGATCAGACATTTTTATTATCCATTTGACCATTGGAATGCAAAAGTCAAACTATTTTGATCAAAGTTATCAACTTGAGCATTTATATTTATCTTCATCGAATAACTCATGCAATGTTCAATAGATTACTATACAAAATTTTAGTATACAATAATTTGAGACGTTTTAAGCTTTCGTAATTCAAGTTTTTTGTTGTACATTATACTCTTGTTTAAGCTTATTGATATTCAGTAATTTAGGGCATCGGCATTTATTCGGAAGGACGGAGTTCGATTCTCATTGCTGGCAAAGACCCACCGAGTACACGCAATGTACGTGCTAGTTAAATCTATGGAATCTAAAATCCTTTGGTCGGTCATTTAGCAGTTACCATGGGTACAATGATCTGGAAAAAATTTCCTCCCCCTTCAGATCAATGTCAAAATTGAGGGAGTGGATCCTCTAGGGGTGCCATCTATTGGATGGTTTAAAGGGCAAAGACGTACTTTCACATTCGTGGTGCTCTGATTAAAACGAAAGAGGCTCCCTATTGACTTAAATTCGTAAGCCAAAGCATAGTGAACTTGGCTTGTCCAAGTGTCATAGGTAACAACATATCCGGTAATTATTGTAACGAGATAAATTCAAAAGCAAATATTTTTTTTCATGACGAATTATAAATTTTTAATAATTACGTTATTTTTTAGAATTACCCCATTAGTAAACACCTTAATATAATATTTATGAGCATTTTTATATTTGTCAGATCACTGTTATTTGTAAGTATGAAAAAACTGAAAATATTCTGTTATAATTTGGATGAATTGCGCATATATAATTGTAAAAGAATGTCACTAAAATGAATATTGGCTTGCAGACAAATGCCATCACATGGAAGTAATCAATTAACAACATTTCTGTCTTGCTGAAAATGCACAAGGAGAAGAACGAGTTATTAGGTTGTTGATTTTATTACGTAGAAAAGTTCGATGTTGTAATTATAGCTGCCAGAAATTCTGGAAATCATAACAAACATGAAGATTATTTAAGAAAAAGTATATTAGAAATGATTTGCTTACCTTATAACATTTTCAAAAACGTATTCTTTGTATTCAATAATTTTGAATAATAATAGGAGACCAATAAAATTCTTGGCTTTTTGCTTTGCCATTGACTGAAGCAAGAATAGGTATGCAAATTAAGACATTACTTAGTATAAAAAAACTATTCATCGAGGGTAAGAATACGAGTTATTATAATAACCAAATCAATCAATCGTTTTCATCATTAATCAGTCAATTTCCTCAATAGAAAACCATACAGTAGTGAGGACATATGGCAGCGCCAAAGTAGCTTATTTTGTATTGTTTGCGTAGCACTCCACAATAAGCTTATCAGTGGTCGCATCCGGTGGTCGAATACGTCAATGAACATATCGTGATGACAGGGCTGTGAATGACGCATCACATGACATTGGTTTCAAATATTAATAAAGCAGACTTGCGCCAAGTACACAAGAGTCATTTCATGCCCAAAACAATAAAAAAGAGCCCGACCTTTAATTATTACTTCACCTTAAATTCAGATCCTTAATGGAATCACCAATCACATACTGGGAAACATTTCTTTTTGAACTAAATTAATAAAACTTTTGGATAAGATTTATCTATGAAATATCCATCGTTTAGATTTATTTGCATGCTTCCTTCAGGGTGTTGTATTTACAAAGGCCAGCAGTGTAGATTAATAAATGCAGAGCAAAGCACACTAAAAACTAATAATGGTATAGGAAATTTAAGGGAAAGAAATAGCAATATTACTATATTAATAATATCTTTTAAGCTAGTAAAAACAATTAGGCTAAACTTAAAACATTTGTACTTGTCAAGTCACTAGCTAAAGTAAAAGATCTTATTTAATAGCTAAAATGGTACCGTAAATTCACCTTTTTCGGAATTTTAAAAAAGTCGCCAAGGGTGACCGTATGACGAATTTCCGATCGGGAAAACGGCGGAAGGAAAAATGGCTGAAATAGTGACAAATATTTCATACATTTTTGGTATCTAACAATATACTCAACTAATTTTACAAAATAACCAAAAAACGCAGATATATAAATTTCAAACATCAATGGTAAAATAATAAAGTTGATATGTTAAATTATCCCTAAAGTTTTTTGATTAAATTTTATATTAATGAATTAAAATGGGCAAATATTCATGAGAAATTAATGACAAAGAGGGTTGCAAAAATACTAGTTTGCCGGGTTTCCAGTAAAAATGTTCGCCAAATTTGACGTCAAAATAAACGACAGTAAATCTGATCCGCTAAAATATTTACTCCAAATTTAAAAATTTGCTAGCTTAATATTGAAATTACAAAGCTTACAATTAATTAAAAATGAATTTCAGTTCAAGTGATATATATATGATCTTAATGAGGAAAAATTGGAAATCATGTGAAAATGATACATAAATAATTAATTATTCATATCAAAATCAATCAGTTTTGATAGTCAAAAGAAAATACACATTCAGGACATGCTGTCAATATTGCATGTAGAATTTCGATTCCTATTTGCATTTACAAATCCGAAAACTTTCGGTAATGGCCTACAATCAAATAGTTCCTTATGCATAATTCGTTAAACAAAGAGCACACAATGAATCCACTGGATACACACACACTATCGTTAAAACAATTTATCATCTTAAGCAAGCATTGGAAAACAACGTTTTAGATTCTGATACCATTCTATTCTCATTGTTTTGCATGTGAAGTTGATCGATGGACTGAAAAGAATCAGTCAGTGCCTGAGCGTTACAAAAATTTGTGTTGCCACAGTTCAAGAGAAATATTTGCTATCGATGTTTCAAATACTTTTCTACCCGGGAGAAAAAGATTTATTTTCTAATTTGTTAACGATTTATCAGAATTTCAGCAGAGATATGAGAAAAGAGTTGCGATTCATCAAGTAAAATATTTCCGATTTAAAATTGCATTAGCATTAAATGTCTATTTATTTCAAGAATGATAATCAATATTGACAATATTTCTTCTTACAATATGTTAGAAGCTATTTCTTTGTTTTAAAATATATAAAAACTAAATGAACTATATTTGAGACGTTCTTTTCTTAAGACAATATTTTAGTTATATATTTGTTTTCGATACTAAACAATAATTGTATATTTTATTCATTTTAAACAATATTCTAATATTTAATTTATTCTATGTGAATTACTTCTTACAATCAAATTAATCATATACAATTTTTTATTTGAATAGCATTTTAAATACCATGAAGATTGAAGAATGTGAAGTGTTTGATTGAGAGTGAATGTCTTTAAAAACAAATTGTATAAATAAATGGTCAAAAATGCCATGTCTCTGCTAGCTTCTTAATTAATATTAAATAAACATTTAAATTTTAGCAGTTAATATTTTATATTTAGACATTAAGCCTATAATTAGAGAATCTTCTGTAGCTGATATGTAAGAATAGAGTCATCAAAAATAAGAGTAACATATATTTATAAATTCTTTTTGGCACATATTTGCATTTATTAATTTTCAGTCTTGATCTGTGAACACTATTTTTGTTCACAGATCAAGACTGAAAGTTTGTTCATATTTCTAGCTCCATTAACCATGTTCTTCAAATGAAATTATGATGACTTGGTTTCCAAAGAATGAAAGTCGAATAATATGCAAGTTGTAAAAGAACTATTATTTTTTGCTGGAAAATATCCCAAAGAAGGCATCTTCTGTAACATAAGAATACTAACCACTTCACAACTAGAAGTTACAAAAAGAAATTAATTAAGCTAGTGAACACAAAATTATACATTCATTTAATTTAAATTTTGAATATTAAAAATAATATTTGCTGCTATTTAAACAAATTTTTTTGGTTTATTATGCTACATTTTGTTAGCAATTTTGTAGATGATAATTCAGTATTATGCACTTTATAAAAAAATATTTTTCCTTTTGAATGAATTCTTAAAGATTGTCTCCTCCCCCCACACCATAGGATATTAATTGCCTGTACGTTTGATTTATACTATAATTATAATGGACAATAAAAACACACAATAATCAGATAATAATCATTTAAATAATATTTCAAATATTAGATATTTATACTGAAAAACAACGTTTAAATGAACAATTTTTTTCTGGACTATTATTTTAAAAGTTGGGTTTGTATAAGAAGATAAAATATTTTTTATTTATTTAGCTGTAACTCAATTGGATTTATTTAAAGATTCCAGAGATGATCAGATGGAATGAAATCATCCAATTAAATTACGAAAGATGAAAACTCTGATGGTCTCATTCGTCATGAATATATTTTCATAAAAAACAAATCATTTTGGGGAAGAATATTCCATTTTTATTTGCACTTTAAACTATAATATCAAAGTGGGAAACAATTTTTTAATTAAAATGTCGTTTAGAAATACAATGATTTTATTAAGAATTGAATACGTTACTTTCAGGAATAATATCAAACATAATTAGTTTATCATTATTTTTGGCGAAGAAGATGTAATCCAACAGTAAAGAAAATTAGTTTCCGGGTGGGTTCGGGTTCGGCTCCCGAGTAAGACGTGGTTGTCATGCGTCCCCGGATACATCGTTTGTTAATAAAATCTGCTGTTCTCGTCTAGTAATCCTGTTTGTCTACCATTCTTTATGTGTATCTCGGCATCTAGGGTGCGATGGTGGCCCAACCCCTGTGGTGCACCCGGGGCAACGCCTCGGCGGCAATGAGGTCGCTATTTCCGGCCGGTTCCTTAGGTATAAGGGGACAATACATCCCGACATTGAAAAAAAAAGAAAATTAGTTTTTACTTAAGGGAACACTTTATTCACAATTTGACTCTGTCACAATGACTAACTTGAGGGCTTTTATACAGTTTCAATACTCAAACAGTTCTTATGATACAGAAACTAAACACTGTTAGCTTTCAGATCTGATGAGACAAGTTTTTAACTGACTCATTCACTTTTAATTCACTGATTCGATTAATATTTTGTCACCAATATTACCAAGTCATAAAAAGTGTTGTCAAATGATACCAAGAAGTCTTAGATTTTTCAGAAATATTTCTCTACTCTGAATCAATATTTCATTGACTATTTTTAATTCACTTTGAACTAACTCATAGCTTTATTAAGGTAGATATTTATAGCTCTTTGGAATAGGTCCATGCATATTTTAGCAAATTCCTATAGTAAGACTATAATAATTCGGCTCTTATAGTTTGTTTACGTGAAACTTCAAAAATATTGACAAATGTTTTGTCACCAAATATTAACAAGTCATTAAAAATATTGTCAAATTTTACCAATGTGTCTTAGATTTTTCAGGCTTATTTTTCTGACTTGAATCATTGTTTCATTGACTACTTACTTCACTTTTAACGAACCCATGACTTGGCTAAAGCAGATGCTTATAGCTTTCCAGTATAGACCCTGGAACTTTCCAGTACATTCCTATAATATGCCCATGGTAACTCGGCTCCTATTGATCCAGCAACTTAATACTTCAAGAATGTTGACTTATGTTTTGCCATTAACAATGCTGCCAAATATTTCCAAGTCACCAAAAACATCGTCATGTGAGGCCAAGTTAATTAAAATTGTAGACTTATATCTTAGCTCTAAAATAGTCTATTTTTAGAAAATAAAAGATAATGACATACAAAAATAAATAATTAAACAGAAATATTAGACATTCTCAAAAATATTTATATTATTTACATTCTTTATAACAACATGTTTGCAAAAAGAGCCTTAATCTAAAAAGAAATAGCAAAATTTTATGTACCGTATTTTCCTGTATGTTATCAGTGGATTATGTGTTACAAAACGTTCCGAATTCCGTAGTGCGTATTGTACGCCACCATGGATAATCTGACAAAAAATATTTTTCATCAGCGAAGTTTACAATAAAGTTTAGAAAAAAATTGCGTTTGTGTTTCATAGAATAAAAAACTCAGTTGATTTATTTTAGCTATAATCAGCATTGTCCAATTACATTCAAGAACGAATTTACTTTGGAACGGTTATTAAAGTTACAATTCGTTAACGTGATTTCACATTCTGTCTTGACCTGAGCTGTTTCGCTCTGAAAACCTTCAAATTCATATAGTGTCATGGGGAAGTGAAAATCATCAAGTTACAGAGTAAATTTTAAATTGAAAGCTATAGGGAAGGCAAATAGAAGAAATGTCAACTAACGTATAATGTAAGGGAAAAAACAAAGCAGACCCGGTACAAAAGAAAAAAATTATTCCATGCGCAGTAAGAAATTAATCCATTTCTTTCATTTAACTATTGAAGTAACAAATATAGTCTATTTTCAAAATATGTTTAACCTCGTTGTAAAAGTTATTAAAATCTAAGAATCGATAAGTTTTAGAAAAATCTTCTCGGACATGATCGATATCGTGCTTTCATCTCAGTTAATCCCACTTTGAGTCGAGGTGGATTCAAACAGATCTTTATCATTATAAATGTTTTTTTTGTAGAATTTATTGTATTTTTGATTATAGTGAGTATATTTTTTATTTTAAATGACACTAATTTATCAGCAGTTTAAATGTTTGACTATTCATCAGAAAAATTTCCACGGATTATTCGCTTCTGAGGATTATGCAACGCTTTTTCTTCTTCCGCTCGAATAAAGGGTCTTCCGGATAATACGCCTCTGTGGATTATATACAGGAAAATACGGTACTTTTAAATTTATTTCAAAATTTTCTTTTTAATTTGAATAAGCTAGACCATACTTATCCTTTAGTTACCAATTTTCGTAAATTAATAATTATAATAAATATTTCTGATTAAATAATGTATTAAAGCTAATTGAGAAAAAAAATTTAAAGAGCCTATGGCCTATCTGAGCCTAAGTAATAAAATATTTGGCGTCAAATTGATCATCTAGAAATAAATTGGGTGGTTAGTCTGGTAGGACCTTAACGTGCACATATGATATCCCGCATTTAAAAGTCCATGGTCATTCAAACAGAATTACGCACACATTAAAACTATCACTCTATTATATTGTATCACTATGGAATGTTAATTTTTAAAGCTATAAACCTCAAAAATCTTTTAATTAAAAATCATCTAATGTAAATAAATATGAACTTCAAAATGGAAAAAATAAATTCGCTTTTTTTATTTCTTAAAAAATATTTTCTAATTACCTGGCTGTCATGGGTAATACTTTAATTGAATTATAAAATAATATTTTAAACATAAATAATTCGTTTAATTTTATTTATTTGTGGGTAAATAAAAATTCTTGGTAAATTCGTTTAATGGAGGATGACACTTGGGTTGCGAAAAATAAATTTTAGCTTGTTTGCTTGGAATTCAAGATAATTAAATTTTAAACAGTTATGCTCCATGAGAATTATCTTGTGTTTGCTAAAGAGAGACAAGCCAAATGCCATATAATTAAATAATATTATTCCTTTTATGGATACTAGTGAAAGTTGGTTTATCTGTGTATTGTATAAGCAGACATGTACTTTATTAAAACACATTTACAATGGTGTTTTGTGATAGTAAACCCTGAAGCCAACCATATTAAATTATATAGCAATCATATATAAGCATACACAACTTCAAATTAGAAAAAAATATTGAGGTCACACAAAAATTTAAATTATGAATATTATGAAGTTATATGTAAGTTGATCATTTACGAAAAAAAGTAATTTTTAGATATTAAAAGACTCAGATTGTTGGAAGTTGAAGTAATGAAGCTCAATTTTAAACCTATAGAAAGAGTATATTTGAAAGTATGAGCAAAATGCTTTTAAATTTCCTTACATATAAATAATACTCCAAATTTATGCAAATATATTTTAAAAATCAATAATTTTAAAAATCGAACCGTTTGATGTTTTTTTTTAATTTTTATTTTCCTTTTATTTTAATAAATATAAAAAAACCCCAACTGCTCAGCTTAGAAAATATAAAATTTGTCATAAAGATTGCGAATGTACAGAAATACAATAAAATAACCAATAACTGTCAGATACCCAAGTGATAAAACGTTTATTTTATGTGATAAATCTGATTTTATGTGACAAATTTAAAATAAATGATTCAGAAATGCAAAATGTACTAAAGTTTACAACTTTTCAATAAAAAAATTAAACTTGACAATAGTATAAATATTTAAAAAATTATTTAATAAAAAAATGCGTTGAATGTTTTATCTTCCAAAATTTTCTCTTAAAATAACTTTCCTATAATGCTTTTAAACAACACTTTTGCCGGTAAAGTAAATGAGTACATGATAATAATTTTAAAATGAATATATAAAATAAAAAAAGAAGAAAAACTTCGTTAGAACGGTTTTTTTTTCAGAAGAAATTAAAATTAAAGATACAACATGTAAAATGTTGCAACAATTTTACTATAATTTTGTATATACCTTAGTGTATAAAAAGTCAAGCTGAACTCATATTTAAAAGTAATTTTTAAACATTTCTAATTTTAAAAAATGACTTTTTTTATCTCATTAAAAAGTAATGCCAAAGCCACATATTTACATGTGATCCAAAGATCACAATCACTTTAAACAAATGATCAAAAAATAAATGAAGATAAAAAGAAACGAATTGTATTTCCGGATGGAAAAGTCGGATTTTGTTTGACGAAACTTAAAGAAATTATACCAAATATCTCTGTGGTGATTAAATAATGTTCTCTTTGATTTCTGGTATCTAATTATACAAAGCAGTTTGTGGAATGAAGTGCCTTTGCATAAGGTAATGGTCATCATTCAAAGTAATGGTAATCGTAATCATACACATAGTATAATAAATACAATCATACATAGTATAGTAATTGTATTCATGGTAACTTTATAAATGATTTCATCGATTTCTAGAGAACTATAATGAATAAAGTGTCCTTAAGGTATAGGTTAACTGATAACTTACCAATTTTATCTTGTAGCATTTATTATTCAAGTAAAAATTTATCATTATGATTCAAAAGTTTTTATTAATCCAAGAATGAAACTTTGATTCAAGAATTCGATACAAAATGTTTTCTTTCGAAATTTTCTCTTGATCAACATTGAATATTTTTTAAAATCATACGTTAGGATTGTTTCTTTTAATATCAGTTTGTGTCAGGTACAAATGTTTTTAGTTCAATATTTATGCTAAATATACAGACTTATTTCAATAAAAATTGCCCCAAAGCTTAAAGAAATATTTTTTTAATAAATAATTATAATATGGAAATATTCTCTTTCGAGAACCTCTTTTTTCTATTAAGTGAGTATGACTTCCATCAAATGATAAAATCACAATTTAATCGAATAATTCTGAAATATGAAACATGATTGTTGTAACAGCAACTTACTGTGGGACAGTTTGTGTAACGACAAAAGCTTATTAATGGATGTATTAAAACAAGGATTATCATTGGGGCCCAGAAGGGGCTCTTGTAGATCAAAAGAAGTTTAAAAAGTGTCTTCTGTTTTGCGAAACTATAGTGGTAGTCAATGATAAATTTTTAAAAAATGATAAAACATAAATCTAATGAACCAATTTTTGAAATTTTTATTATCTTAATCCAATTGTTTGTTTAAAGTTCTTTACATATATGTATTTATATAATAATTATAATACTGACATTTTATATTATAAGGAAATTCTGAAGGTGGAATCTGTATAAAAAGTTGTTCTTTATAGAGAGGTTCAGCTATAGAACTAAAATTGGCAGTCCTTGGATTAAAAGAAAATCGTTCAGCTATATTAATAAGATCGCCGTTAATATTTGTTTGAGAATTAAAAAAATCTTTCTTGATATTAATCATAGTATAATTTTATATAAACAAATATAATAGCTCTTTTTTTGGATGCAATTTGTATAAAAATATTTAGTAAAAGGTAGCTGGATTAAAACAAGATGGTAGACCTATAGAGTATTTGATAAATAGCAGTGGACCACGAGTAAAGTACCGAAGAATGTTAGAGTGTAAAATTTTATGGCTTGAAAGTAATTGAAGAAAGAATGTTCAACTATACAGCAGAGGTAATACACGAAATACTTATTGTAAAATATGTGCAAAGATACTTTATTGTATAGATTGTGAATTTTATTGCAAAAGTATTGGAATATTAATCTGAATGTAAAGCAAAAAAGGAGAAGATAAATGCAGAAGTAGTGATGTTAAAATATCTGGTACCACAGTAATTTGTTTTAAACTACTTCATCTTCCTTTAATTGTATATAAAGACAATTTAGAAACTAAATGTTGCATTTGAATATGAAATGTTAGAATTTTTTCGATATTTTAAAAAGTGTTAAAAAAGCAAGATAATTAAAAGGTAATTACAAGTAACAATTGGTTCTTTCAAAAGCCAAAAATAATTTCAATTTGAAGTGGAAATGGATAGTCAATATAAAAATGAATAGGAATGCCAACAATATATTAGGTGTTTAAGTTTCTTGTAACTGATTTTGTTAAAGATTATAGCTCAATTCTACTGTTAGGATTTCCAGTGTTTGCCGAACCAATCGGAATTCAAAACTAATGATTTCAGAATCTGATAATATGTGTAGAGTTATGAGAGAAGGGAGAAAATTTCCATTGGTCATCTGTAATATATATGAGCTACTTGGATAAGTCTAATAATTAAAGTATTTGGTATAAGCTAATATTGTGGGACTGAATCAAACATATGATTTGCTTTGTTAGTAAGATTTGCTCTAATGATAGTTTATGATAAACAAAATATCTATCTATCTAGCCATCCATCCACACATCCATCTACCTACCTACCTGTCTATGATTTAATTTTCTCTTCGTAATAAATATTATTTTCATGTTTCTATAGAATAACTTCCCTTTAAAAATCTATTTTAAACTTATTTTTTATAACATGTACAAGACTCGTTTTAGAACAGAAATCAAAGAAAAATAAATAGTGTGTAATTACTATTGTTATACTCTATAATTTCTCCATTGATGTGAGAAGAATGTTGCTATTATCGTTCTTAGTTCCTTTCCTAAAATAATATTATAATTCAGCATTTTTATAGCAATTATGATGCACATGACATCTCGTTTGTTACTAAACAAGTTTGTTAAAACTTGTTTGTTATTAAACAAGCTATTCTTCAATCAAAAATATTAATGTATTTTAGCATACATTTTCAAGGAAAAATTAATGATAAAAACATTATAATGTTTTCTTCAAATAATTTAGCAATTAATTTAGTTACTCAATTTATATTATTATAATAAATATTGTACTCAAATAAAAAAAAGAAATATATATTTAATTTAGATTCGATTTAATATCTATAATAAATAAGAAATTTGATTTTTTTATTAATGTTTTTTGAATAATACTTTATATGTAAATGCAGACATAACATTTTTATGCAACTTATTGATGTGCACTAATTAATATATATATGTATATATATATATATATATATATATATATATATATATATATATATATATATGTATATATATATGTATATATATATATATAAATATATATATATATATATATATATATATATATATATATATATATTATATATATATATATATATATATATATGTATGTGTATATATATATATATATATATATATATATATATATATATATATATATATAAATATATATTAATATATTAATATATAGTAAAAAATAGCTTTTGACATTTTATAGTTTAATAGCAAAAATTTAAAATTTTCATTAATAATTCATGGACTCGCAAATTTTAAACGTTAAAAAATTTAAGAAGAACACTATATTAAGATAAATGTTTTTTAAATAAATTTTATAACTTATGACAATTACTTTTATCTAATAAATAATTTGTATATTTACAAATAACCTTACAATAAATTTACACGTTGTTAATAATAATAAAATTATTGAATATTTCATATACATCTTACTGCCTTTTCCGAAAAAAAATTGTATTTACTCATAGAGTATTCTAATCATAGATACGTTGTGTGAATTGGAATCTATAAACGTATGTATTTGAAAAAATTATTTACGTCATCATTGCTTTGTAGAAGTGGCGCATAAAAATCTAAAATGAAAGTGATAGCAGTTAAATTTAATGTAATATATAAATAATATATATTACATTCAATTTTATTGATTATTTATTATTCAATTTTATTGACATTATATTTTATTGATTAAAAAATGAAAATTTCTAAGTAATTTAGAAGCATTTTGTGTGTTAATAGAATCATTTCTTGGACTTGATTTTTTATTTTCTGAATTTCAAAATACATAACATTTTATTTATTAATAAACAATAGTAAAAGATGAAGTTGTTTCAGTGACATAGAAATATATACCGAATTTCATATTTAAATATGAAACAAACAAAACATTTCTGAGTAACATTTTAACTGACAAAGTAAAGGTTATATTTATCTAAAAAACGTGATTACAATAACTCTCGTATTCTTGTAATGTGCATTCTCAGCAACTGACCATATTTTTTTTAGAGCTTATGCAACCTCTTAATACCTATTTGATTCAGAGAGTATTAAGTTGAATTGCCAACTGGTGATCTCTTGGCGAAGATCCAAACAAAAATAAGTTTCATTTTCATCTCTAATATATTGTGTTCTTGGGGTCAGTTCTTTTTATACTCGTATGATGATTCGTGAGATATCACACAGATATATTTTATTCTGTTATACATAACAGAATAAAATATATCTGTGTGATATCTCACGAATCATCATCATACATTTTATAAATATGGAATAAAATATGTATAATTATCGAGTAAGTTATTACTCGATAATTATACATATTTTATTCCATATTTATAAAATTTATATTGCTTATTTTTCGAAAAAGGCCTAAAATGTAATATATTCAAATAGTTTGCATGATATAAAAAAGTTGCTTATATCTGACCAAGAAAAATTATGTGGGCCATAATAGCCTAGTGGTTAAGGTATCAACCTTCCATCCAGAAGGATGGAGTTCGATTCCTAATGCCGCCAAAGAACTACGGTGTACATGCGATATATATTCTAGTTAAATCTGTTGAATGGAAAGATCTATGGTCGGTCATCGAGCACCTTGGGTGCAATGGTCTGTAGAAAATTTTCTCCCCCTTTAGATTAATGTCAAAATTTAGGGAATATCCTCTGGTGGTGCCATCTATCGGAGGATTTAAAAAAGAGCAAAGCATACTTTCACCTTTGTGGTACTCGGATTAACACGAAAGGCGCTCTCTATTGACTTAAATTCACATGGCCAAGGCATAACGAAGATAGATGGCACCACCTTGGCTTGTCCAAGTGTCATAAGTAACAGCAACAGAAAAATTATTATACAATAATAAATAGGTATATATATATAAATATAATGTATGCTTATGATTATTAGTATTTATTAAAAACAGGCATATAAATAGTGCTACGGGGGATATAGTTTATTTTATGAATTTATTAATATAATTAGAAGAAAAGAACCTGAGATTGATTTATGTATGTAAAATGTTTAAATGATTTTCTAATTTTTAGCTTTACTTTTTTGAAAGAGAATGAGTTAAAATAAAAGCGATATGATAGCATGAAATTTTTATACACATCATGTATTTGATTTTCCTTATTCTTTAGGTACTAGATGTCACCTATACATCTAGAGAGTATTGGAGGAATTGTACTTAAAGTTCAAGAAAAAAAAATAAGTTTTTGAACTTGTATTTTTCAGCTCATATTTGAAGATTTGCAAGTACAGTTAGGGGACTAACTACAAATTAGTAAAGACATATGTATAAATCCTTTATATCATGTCAAGTTTTTAACCGTTCTTATTATTTTATCAATTTTAGACTATGAAAAATGATAGTTGTATGCATCTAAAACAATACTTAAATAAATATGTCGAATAATCCCGCATACATTTAGTAATTGCCTTCAAAATGTCTCCATATTTTTGCATACAAAATGAGAAAACCTATTAATCAAACTTTCACTTAAGAATTTACTTTGGAACAATTTAATAAAAAGGAATCAATACACAACTAAAAATTTTTTACTGCGCAAAGTAATATTTTTTCATAATTTTGTTATATGACATAAATTCTTTCTAAAAACCAATTGAATATTAAAAATATTGAGTACACAATATCCAGAATATGTGCTAAGATAATCTACATTTATCAGATTTGCTAAAAGTCATCTGATCATCAGAGATTCTCGATAAAGTGAAATCGATTAATTCTTAAGAAACCATTATACTGAATTCCTAAAAACCCCTTTATCTAGAAAACCAGTTTGTTCAGAAATAAACAAATTGGTAATTTTAAGGTAAATATTAAATGAACCTGAAATAGGCTACGCTATGGAGATCAGATCTCGAAAGAGTAAGAATGAGCTATGATGAAGTATAGTTACACTAGATCAACTTTGGCAGTATGTGAAATCTGCATGAATTGCTCTATCCCGAAGATATACATCCAAAGCCTCTTTAATAGTTAATGTTAGCCAACAGCTATCACTTAACTACTGATTTTGTAGTCCAACACACTTCACTAGAGGCTGAAATTTAATTATATATATATATATATATATATATATACATATATATATATATATATATATATATATATATATATATATATATATATATATATATATATATATATATATACATATATATTTAATGATGGGCACCTTGGAAACCAAGTCACGAAGGCGAGTACTGTTGCTCATGCCATACCATCACAAACCCGTTTATAGGGTGGGCCACATTCATACATCATCATAGAAGAAAGGACAGAGAAACACAGAGAGAACAGAACAGTGAAAGAAAGTAACATCCATGATAGAACCGGGATTCTAACTCGAGACACATCTTAGGAGTCAGGATCTATAGGTCTCGAGCTTGGTACTATGGTACTAAGTTTATCGACTTGCTGAAGGAATTAAAACTTGAATCAATATATATATATATATATATATATATATATATATATATATATATATATATATATATATATATATATATA
This sequence comes from Latrodectus elegans, assembly GCA_030067965.1. NCBI lineage: Eukaryota > Metazoa > Arthropoda > Arachnida > Araneae > Theridiidae > Latrodectus > Latrodectus elegans. Next base: position 15,343,792 of record CM057811.1, read on the forward strand.
TATATATATATATATATATATATATATATATATATATATGCTTTTTATAACACATTATAAGTGAATCCTAAACTTAAATTTTTGGTTCTTTCATTACACTCATGACTAAATTTTCTTCTAAAAATAATAAAATAAACCAAGATACTAATGCAATACATTAAATCAAAATTTTACGGGATTTAAGTGTTTTGCAACATTATACTACATTTTAGTAATTAATAACTAATTTGATAAACTTAATTAAATAATTTATATGTAAAGTAAATAATCGAATTATTGCTAATCTGTATAACATAAAAGACACATTCTACTTTTATAAATAGTTTTCCTAATACGAGCTTCTCAATATGAAATTATTAATTGTTACAATTAATATGGAAATTTAAATTTATTTAAAAAAATATAATATATATATATATAAATATATATATTATGAAAGAACTTATGATCGGAATTATTAAATTAAGTAATTTGTTTTGAACAAAATCTACTGATTTTCATGTTAATGTTGTAATAAGTTTATGCTGTATTATTTGCTGTATTGTATGCTGTGTAAGTTTATGTTTTAATAAGTTTATATTAAATAAAGTTTTTATGTATATATGTCTGTAATATTTGAATCATCTAGAATTTGTAATTAATTTACTAAATTATTAATTGTAGAATTCAAAATTTCTTTCTAAATTTAATATTAGCCTAAAATTCATAGTTATGTGACGTATATTTGCAGACGTGTCAAAAAATGAAAGCGGCTTATAGTTTGAAAGTTAACTTATTTTATTTGAAAAATTTCTATCTGCAAACAACAACTAAACATATAAGGGGTTGGGCAAGAAACTTGTTCCACATCAAGAGAAAACGTGCATCATAAGAAAAAGTCAATCTATTCGTTTTTGTATCTGGAATACAGCCAAGCTTTACGAATTATTTAAACAAAGATAGAATTTTCAAGAAAAGAAAGAAATGATCTTTTGCAACTAAACGGCACAGATGCCGTATAACCCAAAAGGTCAAATTCTGAGTTAAGTTATCTTTTGGTGGATTTTTTTTATGTATCTAGCAACTGGTTTCTATCACGTCAAAGATATGGAGACCTAAAAAATTATACAGGTGATTCTATTTTGACTACCTTAGTATTTACGTCACCTCACACGTCACAATACGTCCTCTCGGCAATATTTCTTCATCGATAAAATAATTAGAATTTGGAATCCTGGATTATAAGACATCTGTGCCCAACTAAACTTATGCTCAAATTTCTTTCAGTCCAAATAATAGTTGCTCTTTAATTTTCTGATTTTCTTTCTATTTATTATTATCTTTAAATATGTGCACAACTGAGAGGAAAGGGTTGCGTTATTTCTATGGTAAATTGTTGCTAAATGTTGGAAGGCAATTCAAGATGATATTTTGATTTCTGTACTAAAGCAGAAAAAAATCTCACCAGCTGCAGTTTTTCATGGACAATGGAACAGAGTCCAGTTATAACTAGCAAAAAATTTAGAACTCATCGACAAAAATGTAAAAAAAAATGAATTTATTGTATTTATTTAAAAATCCGAAACAAATAATTATTTTCCTTAAAATTCATTTTGTTTCTAAAATTTGATATTCGATGATTGGGACAATTTTGCCCTTTAAGAAAATTGTATTTGCTTAGCAAAAAATGTTTAAGTGTCATACTTAAAACTCTTTGCAAACTTTAATATTTGACAAATATGAATATATAAGCTGCGGTTATGAATACTTATTTTAGCATAATAAAATAAGTGGGATTAAAATTATTAAAGTTAAGAGCAAAATTTTTTAAATTAAATTCTGATATTATCTTGTCTCAAAGTATTGTAGTATTTAATTTTAATCCTGTTGTTGTTGTGCCAGCATGCTTCCCTGTAGCTAGCTCTGAGTTGGGCAGTACCAGTTAGATAGAAGCAACCGGATGGAGTTTTCATGATTTTGAAGCAAAAACCAAGCAGAATACACCCAATACTCGTCCTCCCACCCTCAGAGGTATCATTTCACTTCGAGGACGTAGCGACCATGACCAGTTTTATCATGCCCGGGCTGCCATAAGTGAAAATGACAGATTTTCGTTATATTCGGGATTCGAGCTCACTACTTCTCAATAATGGGAAAGAGCCCCGTATCAACCAGGCCATCGTGGCCATTTTTAATCCTGTAAATTTTTACTTCAGAGAGATTTGAGTGAAAATGAGACTGTTCTATGGAATCCAAACTAAAATGAGTCAAACAGTTCTGAAATCAGTTAATTAAGTGTATGCATATAATTTAATATTGATTCGAAATAGACAGTATAATACTTAAGTTGTTTTTTAATTATAATTTTGTTCTTGAGTATGGTCACCATTTGGTTTATTATAAATACACAGTGAATCCAGAAATCATACTTAGAATATTTTAGATACGATATATTTATTTATTGTATTGTGGTGCATAATCACTCAGGAGTAATGTATAATGTTTCGATATAACATTTGCATATATATTGCAATTCAGAAGTCTTACAAAGTTATGGATCACATTCTTATATCATAAAATATATATTATGTTTCTGAACGTTAGTCACCATGGTATACTGTCAAGGAAAATAAACTCGAGGCAAATTTCTAGTTATTGGTCATCGGTGCATCGAATTTTTATTTAACAAGATCTTGTAATACATGCTTTTAGCTATTTTTCTCTATAAACTGTAAGTACTGCTTATGAAAGAATTTCTTTTGTGGAACAACACCATTCATTGAGAATATTTCCCCAAGTTCGTTTCCATGAAAATACATTATTTAATATATCTTATTGGGTTACAACTAAGTTCCCGCCATTTTTTTTATCATTAGAAAAATCTGTATGGCATTAAATACTTTTGGCACTAAGTTGTACATCATTCGAAAGAGAATACATTGTTTTACCTATACATATGTTTCGTTGTTACTAATATACTTTTTTGTTATTCACATATCATAAACATGGAATGTTAAGTTGAGAAGAAGGAGCATTTTCGACATCTCGTTTTTTTGCCTTTAATCAAGTTTCTAAGGCGACAGAAACTGTTCGTAACATTTGTGCTGTGTATGGAGTGGGTTCTGTAGCTAAATGTCACACTCGTGATTGGTAAGCTAAGTTCAAGAGAAGTAGATTTTGATCTGAAAGACGCACCTCATTCTGGCCTTCCAGTTGAGTTCGAAAAACTTGTTGGACTTTGGGAAAATGTTGTAAACAACAAAGGAGAATATATTCTTGAATAACTACTTGTATATGTTTATTGAAAAATATAACCGTTTAACAAACATTATTAAAAACGACTCGAACTTAGTTACCAACCCATTGCATTAAATTTAGTATTTCGTTTGTTTATGGGAAAAATGTTTTGAAACAGTTATTTTTATTCTACATAAGGCAACATTAAGTCATTTATTGCAGTACAGAAGTCTCTTAATTCTGGTACAGTTCCAAATCTAAAATAAATGAGAGATATTAATACTAATAATTTATTAAATCTATTAATATGATAAGAAAAAACAACTTCACTTTTCAGATTAATCAGATTTAATTTGAATGTTTGAAAATGGTTATGAATTCAACCATAATTTACAACATATTCGATTCCACGTGCGACTATAGGCATGGATAATCTAGCTCAGAGTTTAATTCATGAGTTATTGAGCTGAAGTTCGGAATTTAAAATTTTTAATTAGATAATTATTTTAGATAAGGCTTAACTTTTTGAAAAATACTTTGTATGGTCTTAAAAAAGGGAAATTTTAAACAATGAAACAATGACTAGGAGTTCTTTTCGAGGAGTCAAAACTGAAGAGTTTAAAATCGAATAAAAGCTGTACTCAAATAAATTAAAAAGATAATACCAGTTTTAAGAGTTAACAATTATGATAACAAATAAAGAAAGTGTAACCAATATTAGTTCACATCATACCAGCAATTATTCTTCCATTTCTGTTTTTCATTATATTTAAATGTGTGGATTATTTATTTGCCTTTACATTTACAAGGAAAATTATACTATTTTAAATCTAAAGAGAGAAAACAACCAAAAATGTTCTATTAAATATTGTCAATAAAAACCTATATTAGTTATAGAAAAGATCATAAATTGAATCTTGTTAATTTATTATAAAGGCAAAAATTTTTTAAGATAGTTAAGGATTTTGTTTTTTACAAAACTTGCATTTTCACTCGATGTTTTTTTGTGTAGATAAGACAGGCGTTCAGTAGCTTCACGTCGCTTTCCCTTAAAATCAGCTAAGTGAAGCCTCTATTGCCATGAGCAGTGAATGGGAGGGTGACCACGTACACTCCCTCACTGTGTTGCTGGAGCTCCGGGGGTTGGGGAAGTCACCACGTTAATATATGACATCCAAAGTCCTTCCGTGGTGTGGAGTGGATGTGAAAAGAAGGGTGACTGCTCAGGCGTGCCTTGTCTTACTAATCATGGTTCAAAATGATGAAGCACTTGGTGACGTGCGAGTATTAAACCTAAAGATACAGTTAACGAGTCGCTCACACTGCTATCTATGAATGTGTACAAAAGATAAAGTTTCATTAATATTTATGATTTAAAAAGTTTTCTCGTAAATATTTATATCGGTTTATAGTTTTCATTTTTTATATGAAACTATTAAATGTTTTATTATGAAACTATTAAAATTTAAATTAAGTTGAATTTTTTAAAGGTAGGTATATTATTTAAAATCATAATTACTATACAATGCAGTCCTCAAAATTTACTTACAACACATTCTTATAACATTGATTTTGTAAAATATAAATTTATAATTTTGATTTTATAAAAAATTAAGTATTTTTTACAATATTTGTATTTATACCACGTCTTTTATATTAGGTTGTTCGGAAAGAAATTTCGTTTTTTCATGAAAATGAATAACGTATAACGAATAAATATCGTATTGCATTGCATATTGTGCATTCTAGTCCAATAGCTTTTACCAGCTTTCCGTTAGTAGCATGATTTCACACTCATAAAGTGGTTGGTTTTTACTTGTAAAAAGCTGATCTTGGTGAGAAAAACGAAATTACTTTCCGAACAACCCAATAGTGTCTCTATAACAATTTTTGTAAGTATTACTCATATCCTGTTCTACTCTATTAATTTCTAACTTCTATTATTTTCTCTAAAAATTTAAAGAAAAATAAAACTGTATATATTAAAATAAAATCACTTAAAATAGTTAAAATGAAAAAGCATTTGACTGGGGAATATATTTGTTTTGAAAATTAAAAAATCAATTGATAAGAGGAATTTATGTGCTAAAATAATTTCCAAAATGTTTTCATTCCATAAGTAAATTTAATGATACCCAATAAGAATTTCGGAATAATATTCATTCATAATAATAATCCCATGGAATTCATTTCCGCGGATTAATTTTACCTCGCTGGACGAAATCAATTTAATTAATTCTGATTGAATATTTCATTCACACACACACATATATATATATATATATAATCCCTTGCTGTTTCAACATCAATGAGTATCTACTGTCCCTTCCGCCACCTGGATATTAATATTCTTAGAAGTAATCCCTGGAGGTTTATCAAGAAGACAGTTGTCGTTAGCAAATGGTGAAAAGGGTAATTTTAACTCTGAATTATCTGTGAATTGAGGAAATTTATAAATATGTGAAATGATTATAGTTAGTAAAAGTATATTTTATTGTATTTGAACACTTTTCTTTGACTTACAGTGTATTGAAATAGCACAATGCTCTTCAAGAAATCGTTACTCTTACTGGGGAGTCAACAACCAAGTTTTATGCGAAAATCATTTATGATTGTAGGATAGACTTCTCGAAAATTATATATAAAATAATAATTGCTGTATTTTCTTCACGGTCGCATTCTAAGGTCGCAAAAGATACAACAAATACTTTATGTCATATTAGAAATCAACAAAATGCAATAATAACAATTATATAATAGATTTAGGATTATTATAAATCACAAATAAATTTAAATATTGGCAAGATAATTTATTTCTATTTCAGATTAGTGAAAATTAATTGTAGCTATGGTTTTGTAGCTTATTTAAGTAAAGTATACATTAAATCAATATAAATGTAAATAATAAGATAATTAGATATCATTAATAATCTCGAGACATTCATAATTTGTGAGTCTAAATTTATGATAAATGACAAGACTAAAAGTTTATTTTATAGTTTTAACAGTTGTGGGAACTGTGATAATAATAAAGTTAATAAGATAACAATTTTATTTAATTTGCTTTATTAAATCTCTTTGGTAAAGAAATTTAATAAAGCAAATTAAATAAAATTATGTCAATTATGTCAATATGATGTATATCAATTGACTTATTTGTTCTATGTTATTATTTACACAAAAGCACCTTTTAGATAAGAAGTCCGCAAGATTTTTTGGTGTCTTTCTGTTGTTGTTACTTGTGACACTTGGATAAACCGAGCTCGCTATACCGTTGGCTAAGTGAACTTAAGTCAAAAAGGTGCGTCTTTCATTTAACTAGAGTACCATGAAGGTAAAGTAAGACATTGCTCTAAGATTCTTCGATAGATGGCACCACCAGACTGTCTGACTGACTTTATTTTCAAGGAATGTTATAAAAGAGTAATTCTCTATTTACAATTTGTTTGTATTAATTCGTTATGTATTTGAAATGGATAATGAGAAGTCAATGCTTTTTACTGTAGACAACAATGGACATCGTTATGACCATAAAGTCTACGATAACTGAAATTTAAGCAATACAGATTTGTCATACTCATTCACATGGATGATTTTTAGAAGTAAAAGGTAATTTACAATTAAAACTAATTTACAACTACTTTACTATTTACAACTATTTTGTAATTAAACAAACCATTTAATTGTAAAGTAGTTTTGTATTTAGTATTTTTTAAAATATTATTTGGATATAATAAATTAAATTATTCTTATATTTATTTTGTTATGTACTTTTACCTCGTTGATTTTTTAATTTCAATTAAATATATTAACCTATATTTCATGTGTGTGTGTATTTATAAAATTACATAACTTTTATTGCATCTATATTAATAGAAGTCTAATTAATTAGTATTTTAATAAAATTCATAAATATTTTAAATGAGTAATTATTTAATTGAAGAAAAAATATATACAATATATCTAGACAAAATGAAAGATGTAAAAATTAGTTTCAAAATACAATTAACTTTCGAGTTTGCAAAGAATTTTGTATATTCTGTCATAAAATAATCTTTTTGAATGTAGAGATGCTATTTGATATGTAAATTGTTTTTGAAAAAAGTGTGTACAACATTTTAAATGAAAAAAAAAATAACTACTACATGATGCTGATATAAAGAAATAGCGACAATTTACTTTAAAATAAAATTCCTTTTAAATAAAATTATTTTTAAATTTTCAGTAGATTTTGTACATGTTGCTATTTAACAAAATATTATTTTTACATGTTTGATAGCTTATTTTATCACCAAACATGTAGATCTTAAATTAGAAAGATGCATGAAAAACATTGAAATTTTAAATATTAATAGAACAATTAAAATAAGTGATAATCTATAAGCATTGAATTCAGCAAATTTATATTAAATTTATACTAACAAGCCATAAAGGGTTAAAGCCAGTGTAGAAAATTTTTTATATTAAAAAATTATATCTAATTGGTAGTATAAATTTAATTACGGACCTTTCATTTGGTGGTAATAATTTTAAAAATATCAACTATCCATTGATAACGGAAGAAAAGATTTGATTCTCAAATGACATTCTCAATAATCTTAAAAACATCATTAAAAGAAGGAATTCAGTAATTATTTCGATAACATGCAGTTATATGTTAAAATGCTATATTTTAAGCTATTTATAAATTTTGTATGAAAATTATGCTTAATGCTTAAAGTTTAAAAAAAAAGTATAAGAGCGAGTAATAAAATTTAACGACTTTGTAATTAAAGGAAATGATATAAGCTTAAAAACTTGAATATAGTTTTTATTCAACAAAATGCTTGAATGCTATTTTAAATTATTATTAAAAATATGAGTTATATCATAGCTAACAAGAGTAAAGGACATAAAAAATTAATGATTGGAGACACTGAGAAAAGGGTGAATCAGTATTGCTAAAATGTAAATCTATTTTTAAGTTTATATATATATATATATATATATATATATATATATTTAAAACTTTTTTCAACTCAAAAATAAAAAATTATGTAGAATAGTATACATGTACCTCTAATGCTTTACATATACTCAAAGGGAAAGAAATAAAAACCAATAAGTAGAAATAATATTTTCAGAAGTCCTTCATTTTGATATAATGCATTGCTAAATTTAACAAACAACAGTTCTCAGTTTTGGTTTTAGAGTCGTATAAGAAAAGATAATTGCACATGCTTTGCTTTACTTAAAACTGTATCTTCCTTTTCGTGAGCAAGGAATGTTAAAGTGCAAGATACCAGCTCAGGTGTTGTCTTTTTAGTTAATTCTCGTTTGCTTGGTATAGGATTTTTTTTTAGATTTATCACAGAATAATCCAGAATCATCGCCTCTTAACTTAAAATCATCTATTCTAGATCCAGTAACTGTAGCTGTGTTGTATCACAGTCAATTCAGACATAAATGCATTGAAATAAACACGATGATACATTTTCGAATCAAAATAATTAAGCCTTTAAAATAAATAGCAAGAAAACAGAATTGGTAAACTGTGAAAAACTAAACGTATTTGGAGCTAGAAAAAAATTTCATAAGCAACAACGACCACAATCATTTTCTCAAAAAACTTGCTCTTATTCCAAAGAACCAGAATATCTGGAAACAATCCAGGGTTAAATGAAAAAATTGCTCAATTGCTTTTTTATTTAACACGTTCTCTGCAATGATTTAAACAGTTTCCGTTCGGTTCTTTACCTGATTCATTTTATTTCACAAACTAAAAATTGGAACAGAATTTTTGCAATTTTATTAAAGCACATATATTTTCTAGTTTTCAGCTAAATCCAGAAAATATCCAAGCAATAGATAAAAATCATTTCTCCGAATTCAAAGGAAGGTATTGTGCATAAATAAAAAAAAATTCTTTTTCTGATTCTTTTGAAATTCAAAGTGTATTTTACGAAACTTTTGAAAGAATATTTTGAGGAATTTATTTTAAATTGAAGTGAAAAATTCTTATGTTTTTGATAACTAAGACGTTTCTATAAAATCCCATGTAATTATTTTTACTAAGCCTTTAAAAAATATCTATTACTTTTTTAAGAAATATTTCACATTTTATGAGTTTACCATTTATTTTTTGTTTACTTTTTTAATAACGCAAAACTATTTATTAATACTTTTAAAATAAATATGAAATTAAAGTCATTTTTAGTGCAATAATGTGTATATTAAATTATTATTAGCTGCTGTCCTGCTACACCAAATAAAGATTTTAAAATTAAATAGAAATTTTTATGGACATTTATACTATTACTCTTATTATTGTTACAAGGAATCAAAATGTTTACAACTCTTCATTTAATACATATTTTTACATTAGAAAAATTATATTTTTCCAAATAAATTAAAATATATTAAAGTATATTGGATACATATAAAACAAAAAATATTGATAAAAAGTGAATTAAACATAAATTTTCAATAACGCAAGGAGTTTGCTAAATTTGAATACTGTTAAAAAAATCTTTAATTATTATTCTCAAAATTGACAACAAAAGATCTAAAGTAGAAAAAATTCTTTGTATATATTTACACACAGACTTAATAAACTAAGGGAATTAATTTATTGAAATAAATTAATTTATATACCTACAAGGTCTCATCAACTAACAATATGAAACATTGTTTGTTGATAAAAGTCAGATGAGGAATAGAAAATTAAAAAAAAAAAAAAAAAAAAAAAAAAAAAAATTTGTTTTTACTTAAGAATTATTTTTTGCCAAATGTTTTAAGTTTTAACAATGCACCTTATTTGTAACCTAATTAAATCAAATTCTGAGAACTTTTAATTTGATTTAAAGATGTTAAATTGTATATAAAAGCTGTTGCAACAAATTTTTAAAAATTTCAAAATTATTTGTAAAAATATTAAATGTTTCGTTTATCTACGCAAATTCCCACCTGGTGAACATGTTTAAGAAAAATATTTTTAGTCACTTTAATACATCATATATAGTTCGTATACGTAATTCAATAGTCACTAGCTCCTCTGGTTTATTGACGAATTAGTTGTTGAATGGTTAACTCTCTGGCTTTCGGTTATAGATTTCCTTGAATCGCGAGTCCCGCTTTGGTTTTAGAAGTGTCGAGTGGGTTTAACTGAAAGTAACCTGTAAATCTAATTATCCCTCATGTGCAACAAACCAACGCTTCGGTTTAGCAGCAGGCTGGGGTTTACGTAAAAAGTTAAATTGTGTGTAATTAACAAAAATAAGAAATTGCAATATTTTTTCGAAAATTTTCACAAATTTTAATTATAAAATTAAATATATGCTTTTAAAAGGCATTTTCAATGGTAGAAAGATAATATATTAAATTATATTTGAGATTTTCATACTCTACTCATTTAAAAGTAAACAAATTTTCGTATATAATGTCTTTCTGATTCCAGGTTTATTTAACATTTGAGACTAAGAACTGAGTAAAATTCCTTCCTAATCTTACAACATACTTTTGAAGAATAATGAATTTCATAAACATGTCAGTTTGAAAAGAAAATCAATATTTTCAAATGAAAAAATGATATTTTAAGAATATTTATTAATATAAATTTTAAAATTTGTTTCGATTTTTAACCTATCCTTAGTAGAATCATTAGTCATACCCAATTTTTGATTATAGAAGTGCCAGCAAAATATATTTGATATCGGTTTAAGAAACATCAATCTTAGATTCTTGGATGTAAAGTGATTGGAAGAATCGAAGGCCAACGTGCATTGTAATGTGCTTTGCATGAAAAATTGTCTTTAATATTTTTTGAGATGCTAAGATAAAAATATTCAGGATTGGATTTTAGCCAAAAATACTAGAAATCGTGACCAGCTGTATATAAATGGTCCAAGAGAAGTTCTGAAGTTGAATATATTTGAATAAATTTTAAATTGAATACAATTGAATATATTTGAGTTTTATTCCTTTTATATTGAAACTTATATAATTTGTTTCTTCAAAATTTTGATGCATGAAATACTATTATTTATTCCAATATTTGTTAGTAAAAGGAAGAATTTATAAGAAGTTACTACTTAAAAATTTAGGCATGAATTATAATTTTTGTCAAATTTAATGTTTTCCTTGTTCAATTATTTTTCTTTTCCAATGCCTGCCTGTCCTTAAGAGCACCTATTCAGCTCTATAATTTTGAAAAGGGGATGGCTTCTTATACAGGGGGTGTGCCAGGGGGTGTGCCATCTTTGACCTTCAGCCAGAAAGTGAAAGAATAAAGAAAAACAGACATGGAACAAGAAGGGTACATGTACGCCCAAACCAGGATTTGAACCCAGGATCTACTGCTTTGAATACAGGGACGCTAACCTTTCCGCAGTCGGTCGGTTCACACACACACACACACACACACACACACACACACACACACACACACACACACACACACACACACACACACACACACACACACACACACACACACACACACACACACACACACACACACACACACACACACACACACACACGCACACACACACACTTTAAAAACAGAAAAAAGACAAAGGAAATCAGAATTAGAAATCATAAAAACATAACTATGAAGGTTACGCTAGGAAACTGACAAATATAAGCCAATTCAACCTAATATTTTAGCAAAATCAAAATAAATTATTGATGTAATGATAAAGATAGCCCAAAGCTTATTTACTTTATTAGAAACAATAACATAATCAATTTGAAAATATTTTGAGAAATTTATTCAAAGTGGATTTAGTAAATCATTTTGAGTTTCTTCTTTTCTTATCGTGTAGGTTAGTGATAGTCTTCATGTTAAAATCATATATTATTTCCACAAAAAAAATTATGCTACAATTAAAATATATGCTTTTAATATATTTACATTTACAAAACTTTTGTTGTACCTGATGGGTTGAGATATTTTAATATTTTTTTTAAAACTATCATATATCATGAAGAAACTTAGGGAAAATCCTTTTGTAAACACGCTTACACATTTTTTAATACATGCACTTAAATTTCTCACCTGAAATAAACGTACATGTAAGCCAATGTATTTGTAGTTAAATTTGCTAAATTTCTAAGACAACTAACAAGGTAACTATTGAGCATTGAGCAAATACTGTTTTAATGTAGTATCAGAAAATGCATTACGTCGTTAGTAGAAAATAATTGATTTGATTTTAAACTACGTTAAACAGATGTGATCTTCAATTTGTATGCCTCAAGAGATAAGAGAAAAGATACACCACTTGAATTATATATATTATGAATATTATTTATTGAATATTATATATATATATATA